>CM035437.1:33065965-33095965 GCA_020310875.1 Ceratopteris richardii | reverse complement strand
AAGTACAAGTGATACTCATGAAACAATAGAAGGAAAAACATGAGACTCATTGCCCTAGATGTAGGCCCAAACAGGTTCACTCTTGAGCTCAGAGCTTGCAACCACTTGGGTGGCCATCACTACAAGGTTTGGTATCCCTTAACATCATATCCACATTAGACATGTAGAGATGACTCCACCAAAGGGGTCTAGAGTCAAAGTGTGTATATCATAGTAAAAAAAGAAACGTGATTTATTTCAAATATAACATCCCAACGTCCTAATACATTTTTTTGGCCATTTGGTTTTTTTTTTTTTTTTTTTTTTTTTTTGAGCTAGGTTTTGAAGACTCGTTTTTTACTAATTTGAATGCCTTGCATATGTGCGAATGCGTACTTATTGATTCCATGCTCTTGGCTTGAGCTTTGCACACACACCCTGTTGGAGTTTTACGTCTATGGAAGCATGCGAATAGCACAAGGAGGAAGAAGAAGCTTGGAGCTCAACACACAATACTGGATGTATTACTAGAGAATGTACAAAGATAAGTAGCCCATTAGGGCAATAGGCGTATATACAAGCCGGGGGGAAAAAACCTCTTAAAGAGGGAAAAAAGTGCCCTTGCAGTCCTAGTGTGTTCACACATATCACTACCTAAATATATCAACAAATCCCCCCTAGGAGTGATGCGGTACAAGGAGCTTGCACTCACAGGAAGTGCAAAGCTATGTGGAATCAATCCACAAAAGGAAGTAAGCCCAAAGCTTTGCGGAAATCCGAATGGAATCTTGAGATATGGTACGTTCGGTACGTTGTCGATATATATATATATATATATATATATATATATATATATATATATATATATATATATATATATATATATATATATATATATATATATATATATATATATATATATATATATAATGTACATAATACATATAACTTTCTAGTTACTAACTTAGTACTTAGTACTTACTACTTGGTGTATAGTGTATATTGGCATATTACAAACTGACATGAATCATGATATGAGGGCACATGCCATTGCAGCTCACCATGAATGCAAAGTCCACATAGGAAATAAATTGAAACAGACAGTACCTTTGATAGTCTCTCTCTCTCTCTCAGAAGCTAGCTAATGGTCAATCAATTCAAAGTTTGAAAAGTTCCACAACAGAGACTTGCTGAGTGATCAAATCAGTACCGTACGTCCAGAGAACAAGTACCGTATGGTACCGTACGTCCAGAGAAGGGTTCCAAATGCGTTTTGATCCTACCCTGCCCTAGGCAGAGCCTTCGTGAAAAGGTCTGCAATGTTCTCTTGCGTGGGCACATATTCCAAGGTGATCTCCCCAGTAGAGAACCTCTCCCTGACATAATGATAATGCACCTCAATGTGCTTAGTGCGAGCATGGAACAAAGGGTTCCTCGCAACTGCCAATGTGCTCTGACGATCAGTGAAGATGGTGGTGGAAGAAGACTGACCAACACCCAAATCAGCCATAAGGCGTCTGAGCCACACACACTCAACAGTAGCTGTGAAAGCCACCCTATACTCAGCCTCACAACTGGAAGTGGGCACAGTAGGCTCCTTCTTGCTCAACCAAGATATACATGAGCTACCAAGCATGAAGCAAAAGCCACTAGTGGACACACGTGTCATAGCAGCCAGCCCAGTCCGAAAAAGCATGCAAATAGCAGCCAGCGGTAGTGATCCCCTCTTGGGATAAAACAACCCAAGTAGCCGAGTACCACTCAAGCAGCGAAAGATGCGCTTAACCGCCAGCCAATGCTTGACACCTGGGCAATGCATAAACCTGCTCATCTTTGAGACAACAAACAGAATATCTGGTCGAGTAATGCATAAGTAAATCAGGCATCCAACAGCTTGCTGATAGAGGACAGCATCAAATGCATCTCCAACGTCATGAAGACTCAATCGTAAACCTGTCTCCATAGGAGTGGCAATAGGCTTACAGTCTTCAAGGCCAAAACTGTCATGGACACAAAGAAAACCATTTTAAACCTTAGATTCCATGTCAATTTCCTATATCTCATGTTTAGTTAAGAATTTGGAGAAACTAATGCTACCAATGCATCCCGAACGTGCCAAAACCCTAAGACCGACTGTTTACTTGCTCGATTTTGATATTCAGAGGTCCCATTTTGGATTGATGACATCATGATGACATCATCAATTCGCACCCTTGACAACTGCCCTTGAAATCCTATATAAGGAGGCTTGGGCCACATTCATTCTCAGTTTCGTGGATACAAGTCTTGGGAGCTCAAGGAGTCGTGACCACCAAGTAAGTACCCTCCAAGTTTCGGTTCCAGTTCTAGTCTTGTTCTTTGTTCTAGTCTTGTCTAGTCTTGTATTGTGGACATCCTGTCTTGTCCTCCTATAATCTCGTAGTACGAGATCCTTTCTAGTTCTTTCTTGTATCCGGTTCATATCCCAAAAGGGAGTTCTTGTAATCCAGACATCTTGCTCCATACCTACGATCTCGGGTTGTGGGATCTCCTGTATCATCCCTAGTCCAGTTTTCCATACCTATCGGTCCCGGGTTGTGGGACGTCTTGTATTTGCTACGTATTCTTGTATCGTTTTCCCTTCATGGGTGTTCTTGTAATCGGAAGTGTATTTCCGAAATCTTGTCTACTGTAGTCATAGAGCATAATCCAGTGCTTCCTTGACATTTTGGCAAGACTACCTTCATCAAGACCAAGAACCATGGAGATTATTCAAGAAGAATTTTTTTCTGCACTTAAAGTAATTCAACAACAAGTCCAAGAGATACGAGAGAACCAACAAAGGATTCAACAACAGAGTATTCAAGATGTAATCACATAACTTCAAAGGCAAATCCAAGAGCTGCAAATCATTGTTAGTCAATCTTCTTCAAGTACCCCCATGACAACTAACATGAAAAAAATTCCAAAAGTGAGCATGCTTGAGAAATTTGATGGGACGAGATCAAAGTTTCGAGGATTTGTGCAACAAGTGAAGCTATTCATAAGGATGCAACCAGATAGGTACCCACATGATGCTTCTCAAGTAGGACTCATAGGAACTCTATTATGTGGTCCTGCTCTTTCATGGTTTGCACCTATCCTTGAGAAGGACATGGATATTTTGCATGATTTCAAGGCCTTTATTCAAGAGTTCACATCCTCATTTGGAGATACCAATTGTTCACGTGTTGCCGAAACAAAGCTAAGGAAGCTACATCAAGGAAATAGGCCTGCATCTACCTATGCATCGGAATTCAGACAAATCATTTGTGACCTCCCATGGCATGAGGATTATTTTATCAACCAATTTCGATGGGGCTTACGTGATGATGTTAAGGACCTCATGCTAACCATGCCCAAGGTAAATACTTTAAATGAATTCATGAATCAAGCAATTGAATGTGATAATAGGTTGTTCGAGAGAAAGCAAGAGAAGAAGACTTGTATTAGAGATTGAGAATACAATTTTACTTCTATTCCACAACAACATATGCTCGAGGAAAAACAACCAAAACCCATGCAATTGGATCACATCATGGTCAGAAGACTTACAACAAAGGAAAGACAATATCGAAAGTATAATGGATTATGTTTTTATTGTGGAGAGCATGATCATATGGTATTCAAATGCCCTAAGAAAAAGAAACAAGTTGGGATTAGGTCTTCCACAATCACCATCCCACATCAGAAGGACCATCATCAGAGTCAAAAGAATAATACAGTTCATCATGAGAATCATACCCTTGATTCTGTACCTCGATATACTACAAACCCTTTCCAGTTTCATCATGGATATCCATCATCATCTTGTTCCAGTACCACATATCAAGAACTCTACAAAGACAAAGAGTTATGAAGATTCAAGTCGTAGAAGATCTCTGAGTCACATAACCGCTCCTCATGGAACTCGTCGCTTGAGGCGGAGGTGATGTCATGGACACAAAGAAAACCATTTTAAACCTTAAATTCCATGTCAATTTCCTATATCTCATATTTGGTTAAGAATTTGGAGAAACTAATGCTACCAATGCATCTCGAACGTGCCAAAACCCTAAGATCGACTGTTTACTTGCTCGATTCTGATATTCAGAGGTCCCATTTTGGATTGATGACATCATCAATTCGCAACCGCCCTTGATAACTGCCCTTGAAGTCCTATATAAGGAGGCTTGGGCCACATTCATTCTCAGTCTCGTGGATACCAGTCTTGGGAGCTCAAGGAGTCGTGACCACCAAGTAAGTACTCTCCAAGTTCCAGTTCCAGTTCTAGTCTTGTTCTTTGTTCTAGTCTTGTCTAGTCTTGTATTGTGGACATCTTGTCTTGTTCTCCTGTAATCTCGTAGTACGAGATCCTTTCTAGTTCTTTCTTGTATCCGGTTCATATCCCAAAAGGGAGTTCTTGTAATCCAGACATCTTGTTCCATACCTATGATCTCGGGTTGTGGGATATCCTGTATCATCCCTAGCCCAGTTTTCCATACCTATCGGTCCCGGGTTGTGGGACGTCTTGTATCTGCTACGTATTCTTGTATCGTTTTCCCTTTGTGGGTGTTCTTATAATCGGAAGTGTATTTTCGAAATCTTGTCTACTGTAGTCATAGAGCACAATCTAGTGCTCCCCTGACAAAAACGTTGCAATAATGTGTCAATATATTTTGTTTGACACAAAGCCATTCCACCATCGACTTGCATAAACTGAATGCCCAAATAGTGATGCAAATGCCCCAAATCAGACATCTCAAATGAGGCATGCAAATCAACCTTAAAATCAGCAATATGCTTCTCAATAAGACCAGTGAGCAGCATGTCGTCAACATAGACAACAATGATCAGAAGCACATCATTAGCACGCTTAACATATAAGGTGCTTTTAGTTGGACTGTTCTCAAAACCATGTGCAATCAGATAGGCATGTATCTTCTCATACCAAGCACATGGTGCTTGCTTTAAACCATATAATGCCTTCTTTAACGTGCACACCCGGTCTTCATGCCCTTTCTGCACAAAGCCACGGGGCATATGCCAAACAACCAAAAACACGTAGATGTGCAACACATGTTAAGTACATATGTTGCACACATGACAGCTTCAAGCCAGAAACTATGTGGTAAAGCTTGACTCTTGACCATACACCTCGCCATCTCCATGAGTGACCTGTTCTTTCGTTCATAAACTCCATTTTGTTGAGGTGTATACGGCACTGTACACTAGTGTTTTATCCCACGTTCAGCCAGAAATGCATTAAAATCAGAAGACATATATTTCCCCCCTCGATCAGAACGGAGGGTGCCCATTTTACATGCTGACAGATTTTCAGCCAAAACCAAAAACTGTTTGAAGCACATGAACACTTTGGACTTTGCCTTCAATGGATATACCCATGCATGCCTGGAAAAATCATCGATGAAAGTCATGAAGTAAAGATAATTTCCAAAAGAAGGTGTTTGCATAGGACCACAAACATCGCTATGTACAAGCTCCAATTTTTGAGTAGCCCGAACCGAACCATCTTTTGGAAAGGAGGAACACTGCATTTTGCCCAAAATACAACCTTCACAAACATGTTTTCCCGGTGCCTCAAGTTTGGGCAAAGGGTACACCATTTCAAATTTCTGCAGGCGTAGCAAACTAGCAAAATTCAGATGACCAAAGCGTGCATGCCAAAGCTTTGCATCTGACATAGCCTGAGAATCATGTACTGAACATGCCGAATCATTTATAGATCTTTCATAGTCTATGAGCTTATAGAGCCCACGACATAGAATGCTAGAAGCAATAATCAGGTCGCCATTTGACAGATCATGAATTGTACATCTGTCATCAATAAATTTCACAACCAAGCCAATCTTGGCTAATGCAGAAACTGATAACAGATTTTTCTTGATCCCTGGCACAAACAAAGCATCTGACATAGTGAAAGAACTACCATCAACAGTAGTAAAAAATGATATTACCAACTCCCATAACAGGATAAGAGGAGTTGGTGCATGTAACAATATTCCCTGTAGGGGAAGGCTCGAGTGAAGAGAAGAAACTACGCTGCGAGGTAATATGTTTGGTCGCCCCACTGTCAGAGTACCAAACATCTGAGTCTACTGCAAACATGCACTGCTCATGAGAAGATGGGTCAAAACTGCAAACAATAGTAAATGCCCATTCTTCTTCCTGCACAAGATTAGCAGACTCCGTTTTTGGTGTAGAGGCTTGAACAACAACCATTCCAACCTCTTTCTTCTTTGCCTCTTTAGCAACCAATTTTGGACACTTCTTTATGATATGATCATTCCCTTTACAGTACTTGCAAAACAACTTCTGTTTTTCTGATTTTTTTCTCATCTTTATCTTGGTTCTTCGAATGTGCAACATTTGCAGATTTCTGCTTACTAGTAGAAGAACTCCATTTTCCTTTGCCCTTCTGACTAGCCAAGAAAGCTTGATCTGCAACACGCATAATGGACGTGTTCTGCCTGGACTGATCTTTAGAACAGAGACTAACTCCTCAAATGACAAGGCATTTGGATTGCCTTTCATAATCAATCGAAGAGTAGAAGCAAAACTCTGATATGAATTAGGAAGACCATTCAGAACGGTTTGCACAAGTGAGCTATATGGTATAACCTCATCAACAGAAATCAATTGTTCCTTCAAGTCTTTGATCTTTGTTAGAAAACTATCCATGGAATCACCTTCATTCATGTGCTCACTCTCCAACTGTTTTCGGAGGTAAGGAACACGAGCCTCATTCCTAGCTTGGTACAACGTGGTAAGAGTATCCCAAGCATCCTTAGCTGTTCTGCAAGAGCGTATGTGAAGAATAATGGCACGTTTGACAGACAAAGCTATCAATGCATGTGCCTTGGAATCTATGCCATCCCAACGAATCTGCTCTGTAGTAGCTGAAGCAGAAACCGCAGTAGGTGCAGAAGAAACTGCAGTAAGAATAGGAATATGCAGAATATCAGCATCTTCGACACTTTTTGCATCAGCTTCAGTACTTGCAGTTGTAACAGATGAAGGTGTGATAGGACTCTTTTCAACACCCTGCACAATGTTCCATAGTCCTTTTGCAACCAATACATGTCGCATCATATAAGCCCATAACGGGTAGTTGGTACCATCCAACTTATCCTCAACAGCCAACATACGAAATACATCATTGCTTTCGGCCATGGCCGGTGATTAAAAATACCTTGATGCAGAAAATTGACTGTATCTCAAAAAGTTGAATGGAACTGCCCATATGAGTTCTGCTAAACCTGTAACAGACTTCGAGACGCTTATACTGGCGAACCGAAATAGGTATATACCTTTCGCACAAAAAGACGAAATAGCCTGTAGAAGCGCTTCGATAATGCGTTCGGAGGCCGAAACGAGTTTAGATCGCGATTTCGGCACAGAGCGAAGCAGTTTTGATCTCTGAAACACCCTGAGTATGCTCACCAAATTTCGTGCGAATCTGAGACTGCAACCGGAGGAGTGTCGACGACGCCCTAGATGAAAGAGCGACCTGCTTTGATACCAATTGTTTGAGTTAGACGTCTGCGGGAGCACGCATATAGCACAAGGAAGAAGAAGAACACACAATACTGAATATATTACTAGAGAATGTACAAGCTTGGGGGGGGGGGGGAGGGGGGAGAGAACCTCTTAAAGAGGGAAAAAAGTGCCCCGACGGTCCTTGTATATACGCCGGGGCAATAGGCGTATATACAAGCCGGGGGGAAAAAACCTCCTAAAGAGGGAAAAAAGTGCCCCGGCGGTCCTAATGTGTTCACACACATCACTACCTAAATATATCAATACACCCCTTGCTTACCCTCTAGAACCTTACTCTCATGCTTACTCTCTTTCACTCTCTTCCTTGCACACACTTTTAAGTCTTGACTCTTGCGCTTTCTTCAATCTTGCCCTCTTTCAACTTTGCTCTCTCTCTCTCTCTCTCTCTCTCTCTCTTTCTCTCCCCCTCCCCTTTTAGGGAACATAGAGAGAGACATAGTTTCAGCCCTCTTTGATTTCTCTCACTTTGAGTACCCTATGTACTAAACGTTTTGAAACCCGTTTTTAAAACTCTCTTTGTACTATGGTGCATATGCAAGGATAGACATAAATGTTAAATTAGCAAGTGAGTCCTATTTATAAGACTCACTTAAGAAGAAAGGCTTGTTCATATATTGTTTGTCCCTTCCTATTTGGCTTGTCATAATGATAAGCATCCAATTGGATGTCCAAGGGAAATAATGGCATAAAAAATGATTCCATTACCAAGTTAAAGGAATGAAGAGATGAAGAATCATAATCCGATAGGAGCAAGAAGTACATATGTAAGGTTGAAGAATATGTTGAATAATGCATAGTGTAATAATTCACGATTTTTTCGTCTCGAATAAAATTCGTAAGATTCGCATAGGGCGAATTTTATACACTTGCAGCTCGAATTTTTTCGTTGACTTTATGGATATGCGTGCCCTTGAAAAGTTGAGAGTTTGACTTTCATGATGATGTAGGCTATTATCTATGGCACGTTGCACTTTCCACTTAGTGACATACTATTGACCTATATGATGTATCATTTTTGCTACATGTATGATGTATCATGTATGATGATGTATGCTTGTAGCTTACTAGTCAATGTCACGAGTCATGATTCATCTATGATCTAATGTGTTATAACTTATGTGCTTTGACTAGTAATTATTTAAAACTTAATGATGAATCATGCTTTTTAAGATTATCGTCAATTTAGGATTAAGATGTCAGATGTTGTTATGAAAGTATCTTGTTAAGTTACACACACACACATATATGTATGTATGTATGTATGTATGTATGTATGTGTGCGCGTAAAAAAAAAAAATTTACTTCAAATGGATAAATTCGGGAATTTTATTTTTGTTCTGAACATACTAAACGAATTAAACCAATATTTCCAAAATTAATTATGAGGAATCAATTTTCTCGTTTGTACTATGGAGCAATGCATATATGGAAATGGAGGGGCCATTTTTGCTACATGCCACTTTACAACCTTTGGAAGTACTCTTTGCAAGACCTAAGAAAATTGTTGATGAGGAGGTATATGTGAATGCCAAGAGGATAGCAGAGCTTGAAATTACATCCTCAATGCACATATGGACCCTCCTTAGGCAAAGTGTCAAACTTGTCATATTTTTTATGAGCAAGAAAAAGGAGTGTATCCTTTGCAAAGCATGTGGAGTGTCCCTCACCCATAAAGAATGTAGCACACCACCATGCATATGGGCCTCGAAGAAATAATATAAAGAATGAGTGGCAAATGCGAAGAGTAGAGAACTAAGAGGCCACCTTGACAAATGCTATTTCATATTTGCATAGAGGGGAGTCAGATGACTATTGGTAAGGATAATAGTAGTGACATCTTTGCAAAGAAGGTGAACAATGGATGGCAATTTGTCTCTAGAGCAAACACGAGACACAACATTTTAAATAAACATGCAATTCATAGCATTTAAGGCTTTTGCAAAGTTTACTTGAAGCATGACCTTATTGAGATGATAATATTGAGCATAATCATAGTTAATAGTACTATAAGCACATTATAATAGATCAATCTAGATTCTACCATGAGCAAACCCATATTAAGCATGGTGACATTGGGCAAAAAAGCCTTATTGATTAGTTTGCGTAGAATACACAATAAAGTGGGGAGACTACAATGCATGAGGGTAGTAGGTTCATAAGTCTTAGGGATGAGGACAATGATTCTTCTTCAACATATGCGAAGTTGAAAGAAATCAGATCACATTTTTATTAGCTGTTGCAGTTATGAATGTTTTGGAAAGTTCCCAATATGAGAGCAAGGATTCCTTTGAGAGACCATCTAGATCAAGTGTTTTGTTGTTTCCCAATTGATGCAAGGCATGAAGTGATTCTTGATCATAAAAAAGTAGTTCTTGCAAAGAGTGAAATAAGGGAGTGACGTACAAAAGAATATAATCCTTGGTATACCTATGTGTGGAGGATTCAAGCATCTCAAAATAATGTTCATGACACTTATGTAGCAAAGTGCTTGTATTAGTGTTTCATACACTATTAGTCTTAAGAGACAGATGGGACACTTTAGGCTGCGGAAAAATTCTAGCAAGAAATTGCTTTGAGAAACAACCCATCAAAATGCTCATGTTGTCTGGTCATAATTTCCTTTCTTTTCAAGTTCATAGAGATGGTGCAAGTAGAGAATTCAAGAAAATGAGTGAAATTCCTGTTGTTCTTGAGGAGAAAGGTCTCGTGTCTCACCATTGTGTCAAAGGCAAGCATGCCTCTCATGTGCATATGCATCTTTGTCTATACAAGTCAACAAAGGATTCACTAGGATCCCATATGAGGTGTTGTATACAATATACAAATTGCTACGAATACATAGAAGGCGAGTTAATAAGAGTTGAAATGTGTGGAAGGCAAGCATGCCTCTTATGTGCATAAGCATCTTTTGGTCTATACAAATTGACATATACCTTACCACAATCCCGTAATATGTGCTGAATATGAAATACAAAGTGTTGCCAACAGAAGGAGAGTAAATAACAGCTGAAAACAACACCATGATGACATGTTTAGAAAAATAAGGGGGCAAGTTATGGCATTTTTTAATCCTAAGAGGCTTCCAAGAAAACTTTTGGAGAGCAGGAAAGGAAGTGAATTCTTGATCATGCATCATATGGGAGAGTAAGTAACAACTGAAAGCAACGTTATGATGACATGTTAAAAAAAAATAAGAAGGCGAATTGTAGCATTTTTAATCCTAAGAGGTTTCCAAGAAAAGTTTTGGAGAGTGGGAAAGGAATGGTGTTCTTGAAAGTGCACCATAAGGGGAATATGATGAGTACCAACAAATCTGCTCCAAGGAGAATGTCTCATTGAAGCATATTCAAACGAGGGCCATGATAATGTATTCAATGAAGGCGTCTATGATGAAAATGGGAATGGAAAGTAAATCCATACTAATCTGGATATTTCAAGGGCCAAAGGTCTACTAGATTGCCCATATGCAAATGTTCATACCAAGCAGCATTCTATTGGAAAGCATTTGTGAAGCACTCATAAAAGAGTCCTGAAATCTAACGATCCTATTGAAGTCTGCCTAAAGCCATACAGGTGCATAATAAATATTTATAAGAAATGGTGACAAAGTCCTACAAAGAAGAAATTGAGATTTGATAGTTGAAATACAGCGTATTGAATGAATCATTTTCAGACACCAACTGTCCTTTTTATTTTGAATGAAGAAATAAATACATAGAATTTGGTGAGAAAAAAGCAAATAAATATTACGACATGTTACAAAAACATACAGGTATGTACTACAGCAAAGGTGTGGTATGAATAACAACTTTGAAGACTTTTGTATGTGACAGGTATGGGGTGTGTAATGCTTTTGGAAGTCATATCATGATCCATCACATCAAATGCAAATTGGCTCCAAACTTCATTACAATTATTTTAATTTTGATCAGATATTGCTGAATGTTTATAAAATGATTTGTTATTTCAGGTCAAAGTATATACACTGCAAGTGTGGAAAGCCAGTGGGAATTATACAAAAAGAACTAGTCTATCTCCCTTGTGGAGAAATGGCTAAGAGTTGGCCTATATATTTATATGTTCCCAATTTGATTGGTATGTACAATCAGTCTTGATTGGAGTTTTCAAATTTCTCATGTTATTTACTCTTTTTTGTTGGCTTCCCAGGCTACGCAAGAATTTTGGCAAACTTGGTGGCTTTTGGATGTGCCTTCAGTAACAAGAGGCTTTTTATTGTTCTTTATTTTTTGAGGTTTTGTAATGATTTCTGTCAATTTCTGAGCAGTTTCATTTGTTGTAAGAGTTACTGAAGGAATCTTATTGCTTTTGCAGCTTTGTTTGCGATGAGTTAGATGGGCGTTTTGCGCGCCTTTTGAATCAATGTATGCTGTTATGCTGCTGAAGCTACAAATTCTCTTTATCGATTTCATTGTGCTTGTTTTACTCATTTTCTATGGGCAAATGCTTGCATCCTAATTCCTTCTATACATATTTGACATGTTTCTTTGCACGCATGTGCACGTTTTTACATACACATGCACACACATACACCTGCTTCACACACCCACACATGCACCCTCACATGCGCACATGTGTGTGTATCGTTTATGGTTGTTATCTGTACTATCACGAACTGATTTGTATTTATGACTTCTATTGCATTAAGAAAGCAACTTATTTTCAAGATACTTTTCCTTCTTGGACACAGATATATGTGTGTATGGTTGATGGTTGATTGCGACTTGTACCTGGACCAGCTGATTTGCATGTATTTCTACCATTTGTATTTCAATAAGACGCTTTGTTAATATTTCTCTTCTCAAACCTATAATTTGAAGTTATATCCATAGACGCAAACCCTTACATGCATGCATAAAAGCATTTTTTATAGGTATTTGGAAAAAGGAGCTTTCTAACATGCACGCCTTATTGCATATGCACTTATTAACATACATGCAGGTACGCGCACATGCATCTATGCAAATTTGCAATATGCAGGATTATATGTATGTGATATGTATCCAATAAACTTTTGCATGCATAATGGAGCTGGTTTGATGATCCTATTTGCTATTTGCGACCTGTTTGAACTTTGATATAATGATGTATAAAACGAGCGGTACATCATGATTTATGCTAAACTATGGAACTTTAGTTGTTTATGGATCATGGATGAATGATTAGTCTTTTTTCTTGAAATTCCATTGAAGTTTCAAACTTTAATTTATGGCACTGACAGCCATTGTACTCTTCTCATAGGGGGCATAGTTCTCTCCACAAAATCATCTATAAAGGAGAACTAGTTCTCCAAAGTGTTCCATTATTTTTTTCCTTTGTGAGGAGGCTGTAAGAAAGCATTTATGCAAGAGAGATGAAGGTAGTAGAAGAGAAGAAAAGAGTACAGATATAGAGGAATTCAAAAAGATTTTTATCGATAGCAAATACAACAACAATGATGTTGTCCATCATGCAGTCTCAAGGTACAGCTTAAATGGCCATCTAGACAACTCTAGATGGGGGACTACAAAGTAGAGGTATGTTGGCTTGACTTGGTGTTTGGAGTAGTGGAGAAATTATCTATAAATAGCCAATTGAGAGGTGTAGCCTTCCATGGATGGTTAGACATGGGCAGTTGTACGTAGGCAGTCACCCCCTCCATAGTGGCTTGCTGCCCATATGCGGGTCCCTTAATGAGCATAGTGTCGAATCAACGAAGCGACTTGATGATTAACTATCTCAACTTGTGTTTCATACCATTCTAACCAAAATCTCACTTGGAAATGATCCGAATCTAAGTCATCTACAAGCCATAAATGGTCCAATATAACTTTCACCTAGCATGTAGGTAGGGATTCCTACCTATGGGGTAATGCATGATTGGCTTTTCCTCATGATGGGGCAATAGAAACATGCAATATAACATATAAACATGAGGGGTAGACTTTGATCATATACTAACACCTTCCCTAAATGTTTACGGTTTACCCAATGATAAATGGGTATGCTTGCCTAGCTTGGGTCCTATGCCCATTTGTTTAAGATGCCTATTGAATTGCTCCTTTTCGAGTACTTTGGTGAATATATCAATAGAATTGTCATGTGTAAAACAATATTCCAACTCCACAATTTCGTCCTTTATGAGTTCATGTCGCACGAACATAGTGATGCGAGAGATCATCGACATTGACCTATCGTACTTCCGCTAAATGGTAACCATACTCTAATAAACACAAGTTGCAGTGGCAATAGACAAGCCGCTCTAATTGCATTGTACATAGTCTATTCCTCTTCTTTGTGTAGAAGAGGGTCCATGTACTCTGATTCCTTTCACAAAGATTGGTACTACAGTCGTGTGAAAGTATGCGAATGGTGTCTTTTGTTTAGCTCTTTGAATGATGAATCTCTTAAGCTTAGTGATTTTAAAAGAAGATTAATTTTTTTGGATAGAATTGTGCAAGTGGGGTCTTTTTCTTTCAAAATCTTTGAAAAGTATAACAAAAGAATCCTCTTTAAACTTCTATATATCTTGGAAAATTTTTCTCATGAGGATTTAAGTCTTAGAAAATCCCATAGTCTTCAACTTCGAATTCTCATATCCAAATTTCTAAAATCCTCTTGTGTTTCTCATAATCCTTTGATTTCAAGTAGAGTTTTACTAATTACTATCTTTACTTCTCCAGAAATAGATAAAGTTGATTTGACTCTATTTTGAAATCAAAAAGAAGTGATATAATCTCTTCCTTCTTATGTTAGAAAGCTTTGGGTCCATCCTTTGGTTACATACAAATATATGAAAACTTTGGGTCAAAAAGCTTTCAAGTACAATGATATTGGAAGAAATATGAAAGAGCAAGATAGTTTGTCGATTTTTAGAAGAACTTGTTGTTGCAATAATGGTTCCTTTTCCTCTTTCCCATAGTTTTCAACTTCGAATTCTCATATCCAAATTTCTAAAATCCTCTTGTGTTTCTCATAATCCTTTGATTTCAAGTAGAGTTTTACTAATTACTATCTTTACTTCTCCAGAAATAGATAAAGTTGATTTGACTCTATTTTGAAATCAAAAGAAGTGATATAATCTCTTCCTTCTTATGTTAGAAAGCTTTGGGTCCATCCTTTGGTTACATACAAATATATGAAAACTTTGGGTCAAAAAGCTTTCAAGTACAATGATATTGGAAGAAATATGAAAGAGCAAGATAGTTTGTCGATTTTTAGAAGAACTTGTTGTTGCAATAATGGTTCCTTTTCCTCTTTCGTAAACAGAGATTTAGGTCATATAGTTTCTAGCGATTGTTCTATTCTTCCTACTATTAGTTTGAAAGAACTTTTTTATAGAGGAACAAAATATAGACTTCTTGCCTCTAAGAATGCTTGCATCGTTAAAGATATATAGAAAAGGGCATTGATAATTTCATTCTAAAATTTGAAGAATCTTTAGGTATTCGTGGAATTTTTACACATTGGAAATCAGTAGTAATGAAGAAAGTTTCTATGAAGGTTGATTTAGCTTTAGAGATGAATTCCCCTTCATTAGATAGCTTATTGCCCTTCATTAGATAGCTTATTGATAAGTGATTTGACTTCACTAAAAAATTTTCATAGAAACTTTGTGATTTCTTATGTGGATAAATATCCTAATAATTTTGTCTTTACGTGTAAAAAGTTTTATGTAGAGTGCCTTATGAAAGAAACTCACTCCTCTACATATCAGTTTTGCAATGTTTCTGCTGGAGAAGTTATTTCAAGTCATCAAGATTTTTGTAAATCTTATGGTTTCAAATTGTATCAAAACTTACCATTTTTATATACAGTTTGGAAATTCCATAAGAATCCCATCGAACCGAGATTTGTAGCTGCATCTTGTAATACTTCTCTCATGGATGTTTCCAAATGGTCAAGCAATTGTTTTAAAGCCATTTTACCTACTATTCATGATATTTGGAAGGAATTACTCAAAGATGAAGATGTACCAACTTCCTCTAGTTGGATTTTAGATAATTCACTAGGTGTTATTCCTGTAATAAAGTCTCTCAACTCTTCAAGAACTCTAGAAGAAAAAGCTTTTCTTTTGGGGCTTCAAACTTTTGACTTCACCACTTTGTATACAAAGTTAGATTTGAATGATTTAAAACATAGGATTTCTTCTTTAGTTAGGAAAGTTTTCTCTTTTAAATTCATGAAAGATAAATATAAGGCTTTTTTGGTAGAAAAGTTTGCATTGCATTTTAATTATTTATGGTTGAAATCCAAGTCCGTAGATATAGATAGTAGAAAGAAACGTTACACTAGAATAGTAGATGAATCTGACATTCTTCTTTGGTTAGATTTTCGTTTAGAAAACTTGTAAATTTCAGTTGGTGATACTTTATTCAAGCAATGTATCGGAATTCTTATGGGTACAAATTGTGTTGTCTTTCTTGCTAATTTTTATCTTTTTACTTATGAATTTGAATTTATGGAAAGGCTTGTTTTAGCTAATACTTGTCCTATCATTTTACACAAACTTTCTAATATTAGACGCTTTGTAGATGATCTGTTTGTTCTTGATTTTAGTTCTTTTCAAGATTTTATGTGTTTAAACAATGAAGCTTTTGGTGGTGGTATTTATCCCAAGACTTTTTGGTGAGCTGAATTGTATTTCACATGGTGATTCTTGTGCTTTCCTAGATCTAAAAATATTTCAATCTCCTTTTGGTTTGGAAGTAGACATTTATGATAAAAGATTAGAACCGGAATTTGCTAATATTAACATGATACGAATGCCTCATAATGATTCAAATATTTCTCATTTAGCAAAGAATGGCATTGTTTGCTCTCAATTGTTTAGATTTTCTCGTCTACGTTCAAGCTTGTCTTCATTTGTAGTTCAACGTTGTCAACTAATCTCTTTGCTTGTTCAAAAAGAGTATTCATTCAAGAAAGTTTCAAAGAAGGTAAGGACTTTCTTACTTCGTAACAAGTTCATTTATGGTTCTTCTTCATTTCATGTGTTCAAATTAATCATTAGTAAATTCAATAGAAAAGAGGAACTTAAATTGGTTAATGATAAGGTATTTTGTGGGGGTTCTTTCACTCTTTATTTTAAGTTTTATTTTAGTCTATTGTTCTTTTATTTTTATTATTTTTATTATTATTACTTTTATTATTATTATAGCTATTTCTTTATTTTTTAAAAAATTATTTTAATTATTTAATAATATATATATATATATATTTATATGTTTAGTAATTTTAATTTTTATAATTCTTATTTTAATTAATTTCTTTCTTATTTTTTGTTTATTCTTTGTGCGAGACTTTATCATGGTTGAGTTTGCCCTTCACTTCCGGAAGTGATAGAAACTCAGTTCGTTGACTTTGTTAGAGATCTTCATTTATAAAGAATCTTTATTAAAGTCTGCACCTACTCTAGGGCACTGATGACATGAGTAGGGATGTCATAGCTATTTGTCTAAGCTGTGCATGATAAAGTTTAATTCTGATACTTCTTGTTTTGGATAGACATAGAAGTTGAAGATGCACATTTTGGTTTTCTTTGTGTTTTTGTTTAATTTGCATTTTTATGTTTCTATATATATATATATATATATATATATATATATATATATATATATATATATATATATATATATATATATATATATATATATATATATATATATGTATTTATTTTTATTTTTTATTTGTTTTATTTTACTTTCTAATTTTAATTTTAAATTACTTTAATTTTTATTTATTTTGGTAACTTTTATTGTTATTTATTTTTATTTATTTATTTATTATTCTTATTATTTATAAATTAATTAATTAATTATTTTTTTTAATTAATATATATATATATATATATATATATAATATTTTTAAAAATTTAATTATTGATTTTTATTTTTTATGTGGCTCTTTTTTTATTGGTTTTCTTTCTTGTTTGTATTTTTCATGTCTTATTTTGGTCCTATTTTTTGTGGAGTCTCTTGCTTTTGTTACTTGTTTTTTCTAATGTGTATGTGTTTACGTTCTCTATCTTGGGTTCGTAAGTTTGGATAACTCTGAACTTATGAAGGTATATATATACCAACACTGCATCTCTCCCACCATGTCACAAACATCAATTGTATCTCAAGCATGTAGTGTTTCTACCCAAAAATCCTTCCTTATTTTGGAACTGAGTGAGCTAAATCTCTAGCTTCCCATGTAGCTCCACATCAAAAGCTCCATACAATCGATCTACATAATCATTCCAAACTTTCACAAGCTCCATATCCAATGATTGTTCTGTAGATCTCCATAAAGGATGTAGTAGATTGGCCATCCTATGTATAGGGTGATAGAACCAATCCCACCTCCTCCTTCCTACTCTTTTTATTTCTTCTATCCTATCGATAGAAAACAAATCAATTTAGAAGGAAAGAAATTACACAATGTTGAATGCATATGCCACATACACACGTCAACAATCACATATGTCAAAATCATACACATGTCACATACACAATGAAGTCATGACACACACACACACGTAACATAATGCACACATGTATGATGTGACATGTCATACACACATCATATATATTACATACATACATACATATTGATAATTACTCACATTGTCATGACTTATGACTCACATGTGACATGTCACATGAATGGTCACTGATCGCTAGTGACATATGTCACATACACATATCATATTAACATGTCACATGACACATACATACATGTCACATACGCATACACATACGCATACGCATACGCATACGCATACGCATACGCATACGCATACGCATACGCATACGCATACGCATACGCATACGCATACGCATACGCATACGCATACGCATACGCATACGCATACGCATACGCATACGCATACGCATACGCATACGCATACGCATACGCATACGCATACGCATACGCATACGCATACGCATACGCATACGCATACGCATACGCATACGCATACGCATACGCATACGCATACGCATACGCATACGCATACGCATACGCATACGCATACGCATACGCATACGCATACGCATACGCATACGCATACGCATACGCATACGCATACGCATACGCATACGCATACGCATACGCATACGCATACGCATACGCATACGCATACGCATACGCATACGCATACGCATACGCATACGCATACGCATACGCATACGCATACGCATACGCATACGCATACGCATACGCATACGCATACGCATACGCATACGCATACGCATACGCATCGCATACGCATACGCATACGCATACGCATACGCATACGCATACGCATACGCATACGCATACGCATACGCATACGCATACGCATACGCATACGCATACGCATACGCATACGCATACGCATACGCATACGCATACGCATACGCATACGCATACGCATACGCACATGTGAGTCGAGACATAGTACATACATATATACATAAAAAATAAAATATGTTTACCTCTCCAATGTCAAATAAAGACATCTCTGAATAGCCTATTTGACATGGTCTATGAACTCATATACTAGTCCAAGCATGCAGCCCTCTCTATCTCCTATGTGTATGAGTGAATGTAAGGGCTGTAAAGCCTGCACTAATCCCTCCACATTCCTATAAAAACTATCATCCAAACATGTGCTTTGTACAAGCTTTGCCCTTGGACTAATATGTCCATCCCAAGCTCTCCAATTTGGCTATACAACTGTCTGCATCAATGCTTGCCTTGCCCTTGGTAATCGCTCTATGACTATGCACATGTATGCAAATCTCGTCGTGGAAGGCTTACCAAGTCAATACCAGTGAAAGACCTAAATAAAGCAAGCAAGACCACTTTTAAGCAAGTGGTAAAAATGGTATAAATCCATGGTATCCTCCCCACATCCTCTATCCGCAAATCAATGCAATGGGGAGCACATAGTGTCTACACAATAGAGAGGAATTCTTCTTCCAAAAGTTTGCCCATAGCCACACAATTACTTCCATTATTTGTCATCATCTTGACTACTTTTTCTACCCCTATGTCCGCGATAGCTTGGCGGATATGGTCATAGATGAATCGATCTGTTTACATATAAAACAAAATGAATCATTAATCAATTGAAAATTTATCTTGATGAATCAATAATTGATGATTTTTCATTGCATACATGATGCCATAAGTGTTGAATTTTAATGCATTATGTAATATGCATCAATTCAATGCATTGTGTAATATGTATTTTGCACATTGAAGATGTCACATGATACATCATAAATGTGAGTCGTGACATTGCAATGTGCATTCTCATTTAAGTAATATGATGCACACTGTGTGTGTTTTTCACACGTGTGTGTGTGTTTAATATTTATGTTACAACTTACATGTATGATGTCATATTACATAATGCGTATCACATAGTGCATGTAAGTTGTAACATAATAATAAAGACATGCACATTGTGAATCATATTACATAAATAAGAATCCACATTGCATGTATGATGTGACATGTGCAATATGCATAATACATATTACACAATGCATTGTAATTTAGGACTTGTGCATGATGCCATGCATTAAAATTTAACACTTATGAAATCTTACATAATGCATTCGCCATTGTGCAATGTCATATGTGCAATGTGCATAAGGCATTTAGATATATGAACATTGGATGCATATTGCAATTTGGAATGAGAAATGAATCAATGAATCTTTAATCAATGATAAATTGAAATTTGAGAATTTATAATGAGGTAAAAACTTTCTATCTATGGATTGGAAGCTTCCAATAAGACTTCTCCAAAACCTTTTCTATTCAACCACCCATCGCCCAAATTTTCACCATGGAAGGTTTTTCTCATCCCATGATTTATGAGATAGCTATAGAGAAAACTCCAGCCTAAGGAATGGAGGATATAGCTTCTCTGCATATCGATTTGCACATGCTATGTCAAGAGGAAACATTTTTTCCATCCTTGAGCAAAAAGGTATCCCTAAGATAGCCCTCGCTAGTGGTAGTCTTGTTCAAAACTGTTCAGAAAAAGGAATGAGAGGAGGCCTTGATTGATACCTGGCTTGTGTAGTGGATATGATTCTACGACATGTATAGGTTTGTAGAGATCGACATGATTGGACATCTACAATTCATGCTTAGAGGGATGGTTTATGCCTCAGGATAGGAGTTTAAGGTGGTCTTTAGGGACCATTTTGTGCACGATAAATCTGGTGCAGGTATACATGCGACTCTTTATATGCTCGACGGAGAAGGTTTTTTCTCAACATATATTCATAGGATTTTGAGAATTATGGGCATTGAGCCAAGTGCTCGAGGATCTTTTTGATCCTTCTCAGCTTTCCATTAAGGGCATTCTTTTTGGAATGTTCTATAGAACCATTGGGTGTGACATTAGGCATATGCTAGATTGCTTAGGGTGTTGCTCTGATAGTATGAGGGGACCTTTGGTCAAGGCTATGCTTACCATGGTTTGACTCTAGCTAGATAGTAGAGAGGATTAAGCTTGTGGTGTCTAAGAACTTGATATTGTCAAAGGAGTAATGTAGAAGCTTTAGGTTATCTCTTCATTTTAGTGTAGTATTTTATGATAAAGTTCCATATAAACAATCACTTATGGTCTTTTATTTTTTTCACTCCCGTTTTTGTATTCTTGCAAAAAACAAGGAAAGAGAAATTTATTGAAAAGCCCCTAAGTTAGAGAAAAAGTTAAACATCTTCCTTGCTGTTCTCTTTCCTCAATTGTTATTATAATTGTTTCTCCTCTTGCTTTTCCATTGCCCCATGGTGATGCTTGTGGACATTTAGCTTGCTAGATATATCAAAGCTATGCTTTGCCTTTAATTTTTAAAATTATTTTTTGTTTTTAGATTTTGTTGTTTGTTGGAAACTGCTTGAATGATGTGTGTGACTCTCCTTCCATCCATATATACCCTCTTGTACTCTAAAATTAGCAATGATTTGGAATAGTCTAGTGTGAACATGTGGCCATCATGCAACACTTATTCCCATTACTATCCAAGTACTCCCATTACTACCAAAGTACCTTAGGGTATCCCCCGAGCTTGGGACCTTGGATAGTTGGCCCTTGTCCCTCACACACATGAACTGATCCCTGTGGATCATATGGACTCATCCTTGTGGATCATCCCGGTGGATCATCCCTGTGGAACATCCCGGTGGATCATCCCTGTGGCTCATCCTTGTGGATCAGTGATCCCCGTGGATCAGTGATCCCCGTGGATCAGTGATCCCTGTCGATCAGTGTCTGACACTCTCTCCCCCTTCTAAAGATCATTGTCCTCAATGATCAATGAGGGAAAGTACTTGCGAACCAAAGCTTCTGATTCCCAAGTAGAGTCAGTAAGTGGTAATGCTCTCCAGGCTACTAGATACTCCTGGATGACATGATTTCTCAATCGCTTCTATCTCCAATCTAATATCATGTTTAGAGAATGATCTGTGCTATCACTTTTGTGCAAAGAAACAATAACTTCTATTAGATTATCCTCCTTAGAAATGTACTTCTGAAGTTTACTGACATGAAACACGAGGTGCACTCTACAATGTGGAGGAAGCTCTAATCGGTATGCAACTTCACTTAGCTTTCTAACTATCTTCCAAGGTCCACAAAATCTTGGGGATAGGTTACTACACTTCCCTGTGGAGAGTGAAGTAGATCTAGCGAAGAAAGACTCTGTCTCCGTCCTTAAAGGATCTAGGAGATCTCTTCCTATCAACATACTCTTTCGCCCTATCAGCTGCTTGCTACATCTTGGCTTTAGCTATTTCTAAATTTGCTTGGACATTCGTTAAGAACTCCGAAGCACTAGGACATTGCTGTGACATGCCTATGGTAATGATAGCATTGGGATTCATGCCATAGTTCATCTCAAAAGGAAACTCAACTAGTGGCAAATACTATCCCAATCTGTCTGTTACTCAGACACATATGCCCTCAACATGTCCTCTAAAAACTGGTTGACCATCTCAGTCCTGTGAATTTGACATCCCTATCTGAAACTATGGATGTCGATAACCCATACAATATGAAGACATGCTGGATAAATAACTCCGCTACCTGAGGATCAAATGGATTGATCCCTGTGGATCAAATGCACTGATCCCTATGGATCAATGTCTAACACTCTGATTCCTGTGTGGAGTTTCTATCGTCTCCTACGATGGTATGAATTGATCCCTATGGACCAATGTCATGATCCCTATGGATCATCAATCTGTCTACCATAACTAGGATAGTATCCCACTTCATTTGGGTCTGCGGTAACCCGACTATGAAGTTCATGGATACATTGTCCCAGTTGTAATCCGGAATCTGTAAAGGATACAAAAGACTTGGAGTCTTTATCCTTTCTGCTTTGTTGACTTGACACATAAAGCTTGGTAAACATAAGTGTGGACATCTCTGGCTATCCAAGCCACCAAAATGTTCTTCTAACAAGCTGTATTGTCTTGTCAACACTTGGATGTCTTGCACAAGGCACATCATGGTTATCATGCATGACTTTTCTTCTCAAATCCTGGGAGTCTAGTACTCAAACCTTTCCTTTCTGTCTAACTATTTCATTCTCCTGTGAGAAACTAGAATACTGAATGGACTTGTTCGCTGTGCTAGGGGAAGAAACAGCTGAAACTGTCCCGTCTCCTATAATAGAGTCATCATTGATGGCTCGAATGTGGATCTTCCACATGTGCTTCCTTTACCTCTTCAAGCAATGAACTTTACAGTTCAAGTGAGCTTTACAGTTTTAGAAAGCTCATTGCTTCAAGATGTAAAGGAAGCACAGGTGGAAGATCCACATTTGTTCGAGCCATATGTGATGACTCTATTATAGGAGACGGGACAATTTCAACTGTTTCTTCCCCTAGCAGAGCGAACAAGTCCATTCCGTATTCTACTTTCTCACAGGAGAATGGAATAGTTAGATGGAAAGGAAATGTTTGTGTACCAGATTCGCGGGATTTGAGAAGAAAAGTCATGCATGATAACCATGATGTGCCTTATGGAGGACATCTAGGCGTTGACAAGATAATACAGCTTGTTAGAAGAACATTTTGGTGGCCTGGATAGCCATAGATGTCCACACTTATGTTTCACAAGCTTTATGTGTCAAGTCAACAAAGTAGAAAGGATAAAAACTCTAAGTCTTTTGTATCCTTTACAGATTCCAGATCACAACTGGACAGTGTATCCATGGACTTCATAGTCTGGTTACTGCGGACCCAAAGGAAGTGGGATACTAATAATACAAGAAGATGTAGCCGCTACAAGACGTCCCACACCCCGAGACCAATAGGTATGGAAAATTGGACTAGAGATGATATAGGAGATCCCACAACCTGGGATCGTAAGTATGAGACAAGATATCTGGATTACAAGAACTCCCCTCTAGGAGATGGACTAGATACAAGAAAGAACTTGACAGGATCTCATACTACGAGATTACAAGAGGACAAGACTAGATGTCCAGGATACAAGACTAGACAGGACTGGAACAAGGAACAAGACAAGAACAGGAACTGTAACTTGGAGAGTACTTACTTGGTGGTCACGACTCCTTGAGCTCCCAAGATTGGTAATGGCAAGACTGATTATGAATGTGGCCAACCCCTCCTTATATAGGTTTTCAAGGGCTGTTCATGAAAGGCGATTACGAATTGATGATGTCATCGGTGATGTCATCAATTCGAAACATGAGCTCTGGATATCCGAATCAGGCAAGTAGACAGTCGATCTTAGGGTTTTGGCACATTCTAGACGCAATGGAAGCATTAATCATGAGATACAGGGTTCACATGGAATCTAAGCTTCAGGATGGTTTCCTTTGTCCATGACATCACCTCCCCCTCAAGCGACGAGTTCCATGAGGAGCGGTCATGTTATCTGGTCTCGGCTTTGTTGGATTTCTCTTATGGAATTCTTGAACCCTGATTGGTGCTCTCTGAAGGTTTTCTGCAGGGTCCAGGTACGATCACTGATGTCATACCCTTTCCAATGAATAAAGTATTCCAATCTTCCTCGAGATATTCTGGAATCTAGGACACACTCAACTTCAAATTCTTCATGGTGATCAATCTCGATAGGTGGTGAAGGACTAGGTCTCTCCCCCCTCAATGGTGAAATTTGATATGGTTCCAACATGGATACATGGAAAACTGGATGTATTCTCATAGTACTTGGTAGCTGGAGCTTGAAGGTGACTGGATTAATCTTGGCGAAGATGGTAAATGGACCAAATCTTTGATGATCTAACTTTGCACAAGGTCTTGAGGTTTGCAAATTGTTTCTGAGTAACCATACTTTATCCCCAATTTGATACGATGGATTCTGGACACGATGTTGATCTGCATAGTACTTGTATTGTTCTTGAGCTTTATGGATCTCTTCCTTGAGGTCTTTGTGAATGTCCATCAGGTATTGGGCCTTGTCTCTAGCAGTATGGTTCTTGACATGATTTGAGAGTTGTATATCCATCCTTGGATGTTGTCCATAATTTGCAAAGAAGGGAGTCTGCTTGGTAGATGCATGAACACTATTGGTATAAGCAAACTCTGAAAAGGGTAGAAGCTCAAACCAATCATTTTGATGATAGTTGCTAGTGCAACGGAGATATTGCTCCAGGACTTGATGCACCCATTCTGTTTGTCCATCAGTCTGTGGATGATTTGCCGTAGATAGTTTAACTTGAACACCAAGGAGCTTGCAAAGACTGTTCCAAAAGCTGGATATGAACTGTGGACCTCGATCACTGACAATGTCATCAGGCAATCCATGAAGCCTAAATATATACCTGAGAAAAAGTCTAGCAGTGGCTTCACCTGTGATTGCCTTGGTAGTTGGAATGAAGTGTTCCATCTTTGTAAATCTATCCACAATAACAAGAATGGCATCATACTGATCTGATTTTGGTAGATCTGTGATGAAATCCATAGACAATGAAGCCCATGGCCTTTCTGGAATAGGTAGAGGTTGCTAGAGGCCGTGAGGTTTATGTCGGGGTACCTTAGATCTATTGCAAGTATCACATGTTCGAATGTGTTCTTTGACTTCCTTCCACATCTCCTGTCACCAAAAGTCCCTTGATATGAGATCTATTGTTTTATTCACTCCAAAATGTCCTTCTGCAAGGTTGTCATGGCGTTGTTGAAGTACTTGGATCCTGGGCTTTCCTAAAGGGACATACAATAGGTTCTTATAGAGTAGTAACCTATCCTTTTCCTGAAATTCGTTTACTTCTTGGAATTTTCCTTCTTGAGCTTTCTGCTTAACGTTACAAAACAATTCATCCTGTGGTAGATTCTCACGGATCAATTGATTCAAGGCTGAATCTTCATGATGGCTTGAAGAGATAGCTGCTAACTGGAGATGCTCAGGCTTGAGTAATACACTCTCTTGTTGATCAAAAGCCTCTTCACCCTTCTTTGGTGCAAGGTAAGATCTTCTGGATAGGGCATCTGGATAAAAAGTTACTCCATCGAGATTGCCTTCTATTGAGAATCCGGGTGGTCATAAAATACTCTAGGTTCTTGTGATCTGAATACACACTGACTTTATAAGCTGCCCCTTCTAGATGGTGATGCCATGTATCAAATGCGTCTACTATGGAAAGAAGTTCTTTATCATGAATTTTATAATTAATTTCTGGAGGGGAAAACTTCCTTGAATGATATGCAACCGGATGTAGGTGTCCATCATCTCCATATTGGGAAAGAATGGCCCCTAGAGCAAAGTCTGATGCATCTGTCTCAAGGAAGAAGGGCTTATTGGAATTAGGATGAACTAGAATTGGAGCAGTAGTAAATGCTGATGTCAAGGTCTGAAAGGCCTTTTCTGCTTCTTCGGTCCATGAGAATTTGGAGTTCCCTGTAAGCTTGGTAAGAGGTGTCACTATCTTGGAGTAATCTCTGATGAATATCTTGTAGAAATTGGCAAACACCAAAAAACATTGTACATCTCGAACACATGAAGGTGGTTGCCAATCAAGGATTGTCTCAATCTTCTTAAGATCCATAAAAATTCCTTTATCTGATACAATGTACCCTAAAAATTCCACTTTTGTCTTATGGAAAGAGCTCTTCTCCAATTTCGCATATAATCCTTTTTCTCTTAGTTTCTCTAGGACTATCTTTACATGATATTCATGATGCTCTAGATTTTTAGAAAATATCAAGATATCGTCAAGGTATATTACAACAAAATCATCTAAATATTCTCGAAAGATATCATTCATCATATGTTGGAAGATAGCTGGAGCATTTGTGAGACCAAATGGCATAACTACATATTCAAAATGGCCATACCTTGTCCGAAATGCTGTCTTCCATTCGTCTCCTTCTTTGATCCTGACAAGGTTGTAAGCTCCTCAAAGGTCAATCTTCGTGAAGAATTTTGCTTTTCCAAGGCGTTCCAAGAGCTCGGATATGAGTGGTAGAGGGTATCTGTTCTTTATAGTGACTTTATTCAATCCACGATAGTCTACACACATTCGGAGAGTACCATCCTTCTTTACAAATAAAATAGGAGCTCTTGCTCGAGACTTTGAGTGTTTGATAAACCCCTTCGATAGATTCTCATCAATGTTCTTGCGTAGTTCTGTAAGTTCCTCTGAGGATAGTCTGTAGATTGGTCCAAAGGGAGGTTGTGCTCCCTCTTGAAGTTCTATGGCACAATCATAGGGCCTATGCTCTGGAAGGATGTGTGCATTCTTCTTTTCAAAAACATCTTCAAAGCCTTTGTACTGATTGGGTAGTTGCACTGGATCATCTTTCTTGGATTCTTGAGTTGGTATGGCATAGATCATATATGTCGGTTCCTTCCTTATTGCATGTATGAAGGCTTTGGCTCTGACATATGTTGGGTTCTTCTGGATATCTCGAGGGGTGATTTTATTATTCTCGCAATTAATTTCTGGATTATGTTTCTTTAACCACGACATTCCGATGATAACCATATTTACTGGACTCGATATTACATTGAAACATATGTGTGAATCATGGTCACCAAGGTGTACTCTTAGTGGTGGCTTCGACTTTGGAGTTCGTTCTCTTGTTGGGACAATTAACTGCAATGTGGCAAGGGTTTCCACAATATAGACATAATTTGTTATCCCTCCTTCTTTTTGTCTCTTGTGGTGTTAGAGGCTGGAACCTAGTTACATCTATCTGCATAGGTTCGGACATAGACTCATCTCTAGGAGTAGGTTGGAAAGGTTTCCATTGGTGAGGTCTTCCTTCTACTTGTTTTTCTTGTTTCCTTTCAAAAAGGTGGTTATCACATTGAATGGCTTGGTTGATGTATTCATTCAATGTCTTCACCTTTGGCATCATGAGTAGGTCCTTCACATCATCCCTCAAGCCCCATCTAAATTGGCTTATGAAATAATCTTCATGCCAAGTGAGGTCACATATCAACTGCATAAATTCTGATGGGTAGGTAGAGGCAGGGAGGTTACCTTGACGTAGCTTCCGAAGTTTTGTTTCTTCCACTCGACTCGTGTCTGCATCTCCAAATGTGGCGATGAGCTCTCTAAGAAACCCCTCATAGTCATGAAGTATGGCTAGATCCTTCTCCAAGATTGGGGCGAACCATGATAATGCTTGACCGTAGAGCAAGGTTCCAATAAAACAGACCTTGGATGCATCATCAGGGTATCTATCAGGCTGCATACGGATGTACAATTTGACTTGTTGCAAGAATCCCCGGAACTTTGTGCGATCACCATCGAACTTTTCTGGCATGCAGATCTTAGGTTCCCTCATGAAGGATGTACTAGGTTGTTGATTTACTTGCATACTCCCTTGATTTGTCTGAAGACTCCCGATTCGTTCTTGTAATTCTTGGAGGAGTGCACCTACATGCCCCGGATATCCCATCTCGATTTGTGTTTGTCGATGAGTTAGCTCTTCGACTTGTTGTTGGAGACTCTGAAGTGATGCTACAATCTGTTCATAAGCATTCTCCATGATGACTGGTCTTGGATGGAAGCTAGTCTTGCCAAAATGTCAGGGGAGCACTAGATTGTGCTTTCTGACTACAGTAGACAAGATTTCCGAAATACACTTATGATTACAAGAACACCCAGGTAGGGAAAATAATACAAGAAGATGTAGTCGCTACAAGACGTCCCACAACCCGGGACCAATAGGTATGGAAAATTGGGCTAGAGATGATACAGGAGATCCCACAACTCAGGATCGTAAGTATGAGACAAGATATCTGGATTACAAGAACTCCCCTCCAGGAGATGGACTAGATACAAGAAAGAACTCGACAGGATCTCGTACTACGAGATTACAAGAGGACAAGACTAGATGTCCAGGATACAAGACTAGACAGGACTCGAACAAGGAACAATACAAGAACAGGAACTGGAACTTAAAGAGTACTTACTTGGTGGTCACGACTCCTTGAGCTCCCAAGACTGGTAATGGAAAGACTGATTATGAATGTGGCCAACCCCTCCTTATATAGGTTTTCAAGGGCGGTTCATGAAAGGCGGTTAGTAATTGATGATGTCATCGATGATGTCATCAATTCGAAACATGAGCTCTGGGTATCCGAATCAGGCAAGTAGATAGTCGATCTTAGGGTTTTGGCACATTCCAAACGCAATAGAAGCATTGGTTTCTCCTAATTCTGAACCAATCATGAGATACAGGGTTCACATGGAATCTAAGGTTTAGGATGGTTTCCTTTGTCCATGATAGATACTATCCTAGTTGTGGTAGACAGATTGATGATCCATAGGGATCATGACTTTGGTCCATAGGGATCAATTCATATCCACGCAGGAGACGATAGAAGCTCCACACAGGGATCAGAATGTCAGACATTGATCCATAGGGATCAATCCACTTGATCCACAGGGATTAGTCTATTTGATCCAAAGGGATCAGTCCATGTGTGTGAGGGATAAGGGCCAGCTAGCCAAGGTCCCAAGCTTGGGGGATACCCTAAGGTACTTTGGTAGTAATGGGAATTGCTTTGGTAGTAATGGAAATAAGTGTTGCATAATGGTCACATGTTCACACTAGACTAGTCAAGATCATTGCTATTCTTAGAGTACATCATTGCTATTCTTAGAGTACAAGAGGGTATGTATGGATGCGAGAGAGTCACACACACATGGATCAGTAGTCTCCTCCCCTCATGCTCAAACTTGGTCACTTTATTTGGTCACTTTACTTAGTCACTATTTATTATGTAACTATAAATAGAGACATCAAACTTGCTTCTTAACTCACTTTCTTACTTATAGACCTTGCATTGTTGTATAATCCCTCCCTATTGGAGATAACCTTGCCTTGTCTAATAAATGCAAACCATGCTGTGCTATATAACCTTGTCTCACTCCCCGCTAGGGATTTAGACTATAGCCTTACCCGGTTTACTCTATGCAAACTTTGCCTTTCTGTATATCTTGGCCACTC
>CM035437.1:32800965-33058465 GCA_020310875.1 Ceratopteris richardii | reverse complement strand
ATAGTTGGATGCATTATTTGCGATAACTTGTACCCCATGTTTTGCACCAACTTCAAGCATGGAAGATTTGATGTATTCAAAGATGAACTTGTCGATTATACAAACCCCCATTTTACAACTCTCCACGACATGGAGGAAATAAGTAGTAAGGGAAGATGAGATTAAGTTGTTGATAATATGGCATTGAGGTGAGTAAGTGCATCCATGAAATATGATGGAACATCCATACATCACCCAACCTATCTTTATAGGCTCTAGGCAAACCTCAATGCTGGAGCATGGGTCTTTCTTCTCATCTAACATTGTACGAAGCTATTGTCATGGACAAAGGAAACTCTCAGATTCCATGTGAATCCTATATCTCATGATTCGTTCAGAATTTGGGGAAACTAATGCTTCCATTGCATCCGGAACGTGCCAAAACCCTAAGATCGACTGTCTTCTTGCTTGATTCTGACATCCAGAGACCATGCTACGAATTGATGACATCATCGATGACCATCAATTGGTAACCGCCCTAGAACCGCCCTTGGAAAACCTATATAATGAGGGGTTGGCCACATTCATAATCAGTCTTGCCAATACTAGTCTTGGGAGCTCAAGGAGTCGTGGCCGCCAAGTAAGTACTCTTCAAGTTCCAGTTCTAGTTCTTGTCATATATATATATATATATATATATATATATATATATATATATATATATATATATATATATATATATATATATATATATATATATATATATATATATCTATATATATATATATATATTGTTCCTTGTTCTAGTATAGTTCTTGGACATCCTATCTTGTCCCCTTGTAATCTCGTGTACGAGATCCTGTCGAGTTCTTTCGTGTATCCAGTTCATCTCCGAGAAGGGAGTTCTTGTAATCCAGATATCTTGTCTCATACTTACGATCCCGGGTTGTCTAGTATAGTTCTTGGACATCCTATCTTGTCCCCTTGTAATCTCGTGTACGAGATCCTGTCGAGTTCTTTCGTGTATCCAGTTCATCTCCGAGAAGGGAGTTCTTGTAATCCAGATATCTTGTCTCATACTTACGATCCCGGGTTGTGGGATCTCCTGTATCATCTCTAGTCCACTTTTCCATACCTATTGGTCCCGGGTTGTGGGACATCTTGTATCAGTCACATATTCTTGTATCATTTTCCCTACGTTGGTGTTCTTGTAATCATAAGTGTATTTCGGAAATCTTGTCTACTGTAGTCAGAGAGCACAATCTAGTGCTCCCTTGACATTTTGGCAAGACTATCTTCTATCCAAGACCAGGCATCATGGAGAACGCTTATGAACAGATAGTAGCATCACTTCAAAGTCTCCAACAACAAGTCGAAGACCTAAGTCATCGATAGACACAAGTTGAGATGGGACATCCAGTGCATGTAGGTGCACTCTTCCAAGAATTACAAGAACGAATCGGGAGTCTTCAAGCAAATCAAGGGGGTATTCAAATGAATCAATGGCCTAGTACATCATTTATGAAGGAACCCAAGATTTGCATGCCAGAAAAGTTCGATGGGGATCGCACAAAGTTTCGTGGATTTCTCGAGCAAGTTAAATTGTACATCCGTATGCAACCTGATAGATACCCTGACGAGGCATCCAAGGTCGGGTTTATTGGAACCTTGCTCTGTGGCCAAGCATTATCATGGTTTGCGCCAATCTTGGAGAGGAACATGGAAGTACTTCAGGACTACGAGGGGTTTCTTCGAGAACTCTCCGCCACATTTGGAGACGCAGATACAAGTAGAGTAGCAGAAACAAAACTTCGGAAGCTACGTCAAGGTAACCGCCCTGCCTCTACCTATGCATTTGAATTTAGGCAGTTGATATGTGATCTCACTTGGCATGAAGATTATTTCATAAGCCAATTCAGATGGGGTTTAAGAGATGATGTGAAGGACCTGTTGCTCACGATGCTAGAGGTTAAAACATTGAATGAATATATCATGCAAGCTATTCAATGTGATAACCGACTTTTTGAAAGGAAACAAGAAAAACAAGTAGAAGGAAGACCTCACCAGTGGAAACCTTTCCAACCGACTACTAAAGATGATTCCATGCCTGAACCTATGCAAATAGATGTAACTAGGTTTCAACCTTCAACACTAGAAGAGAAACAGAGAAGGAGAATTAATAAGTTATGTCTCTACTGTGGAAACCCTGGACATATTGCAATTAATTGTCCAAACAAGAGAACAAACTCCAGAGTCGCAGCCACCCTTGTAGAGCAGGGAAACGAGGAAGTCCAGTTGTAAAAGAGACCTTGCAGCCGGACCATGATATAAGAAAGGGTCTCATAATTCCAGCTACACCCATAGAAACTTGTCTTGCACCTGTCAAGTTAATTATGCCCAAGAAGACCCTTTCCCTTACAGCCCTAGTAGATTCAGTAGCCTCCTCATGTTTCATTGATGAAGGATTAGTTAGGAAACATGGAATTCCTGTACTTTGGAAGAACAAACCAGTAGTAGCTGAAGTAGTAGATGGACGACCTCTAGCATCTGGGAATATAACCATGGAAACCACACCATTAAGAGTACACCTTGGTGACCATGAATCCCATTTATGTTTCAATGTAATATCGAGCCCAATACATCTAGTTATCATTGGAATGCCATGGTTAAAGAAGCAGAATCCAGACATTAATTGGGAAAAGAATAAAATCACCCGTCGAGATATCCAGAAGAAACCAACATATGTCGGAGCCAAAGCCTTCATACATGTAGTAAGGAAGGAACCTACATATATAATCTATGCCGTACCAGCTCAAGAATCCAAGGAAGATGATCCGGTATAGCTACCCAATCAGTACAAAGGCTTTGAAGATGTTTTTGAAAAGAAGAATGTAGATATCCTCCCAAAGCATAGACCTTACGATTGCCCCATAGATCTTCAAGAGGGAGCACAACCACCCTTTGGACCAATCTACAGATTATCCCCAGAAGAACTTACAGAACTACGCAAGAACATTGATGAGAATCTAGCAAAGGGGTTTATCAAACACTCGAAGTCTCCAACAGGAGCTCCTATTCTATTTGTAAAGAAGAAGGATGGGACTCTCCGGATGTGTGTAGACTATCGTGGATTGAACAAAGTCACTATAAAAAACAAATACTCTCTACCACTCATATCAGAGCTCTTGGAACGCCTTGGAAAAGCAAAATTCTTCACGAAAATTGATCTTCGAGGAGCTTACAATCCTGTTAGGATCAGAGAGGGAGACGAATGGAAGACAACATTTTGAACAAGGTATGGGCATTTTGAATATGTAGTTATGCCATTCGGTCTTACAAATGCTCCAGCTGTCTTCCAACATATGATGAATGATATCTTTTGAGAATATTTAGATGATTTTGTTGTAATATACCTTGATGATATCTTGATATTCTCCAAAAATCTTAAGGATCATGAATGTCATGTAAAGATAGCCCTAGAGAAACTAAGAGAAAAAGGATTATATGCGAAATTGGAGAAGTGCTCTTTTCATAAGACAGAAGTGGAATTTTTAGGGTACATTGTATCAGATAAAGGAATTTTTATGGACCCTAAAAAGATTCAGACAATCCTTGATTGGCAACGACCTTCATGTGTTCGAGAGGTACAATGTTTTCAGGGTTTCGCAAACTTCTATAGGATATTCATCAAAGATTACTCCAAGATAGTGACACCTCTTACCAAGCTTACAGGGAACTCCAAATTCTCATGGACCGAAGAAGAAGAAAAAGCATTTCAGACCTTGAAATCAGCATTCACTACTGCTCCAATCCTAGTTCATCCTGATTCTGCCAAGCCCTTCTTCGTAGAGACATATGCATCAGACTTTGCCCTAGGGTCCATTCTCTCACAATATGGAGATGATGGACACCTACATCCAATTGCATATAATTCAAGGAAATTTTCTCCTCCAGAAATTAATTATGAAATTCATGATAAAGAACTTCTTGCCATAGTGGACGCATTTGATACTTGGCGTCACCATCTAGAAGGAGCAGCTCATAAAGTTATCGTGTATACAAATCACAAGAACCTAGAGTATTTTATGACCACCCGCATCCTCAACAGAAGGCAATCTCGATGGAGTAACTTTTTATCCAGGTTCGACTTTGTTATCACATATCGTCCAGGACGGCAACAGTGTCAGTCAGATGCCTTGTCAAGAAGATCTTACCTTGCACCAAAGAAGGGTGAAGAGGACTTTGATCAACAAGAGAGTGTATTACTCAAGCCTGAGTATCTCCGGTTAGCAGCTATCTCTTCAACCCATCCTGAAGATTCAGCCTTGAATCATTTGATCCGTGAGAATCCACCCCAAGATGAATTATTTTGTAATGTTAAGCAAAAAACTCAAGAAGGAGAAATCCAAGAAGTAAATGAATTCCAGGAAAAGGACGGGTTACTACTCTATAAGAACCTATTATATGTCCCTCCAGGAAAGCCCAGGATCCAAGTACTTCAACAACATCATGACAACAGTGCAGCAGGACATTTTGGAGTAAATAAAACAATAGAACTCATATCTAGGGATTTTTGGTGGCCTCAAATGTGGAAGGAAGTCAAGGAATATATCCGAACATGTGACACTTGCAATAGATCTAAGGTACCACGACATAAGCCTCATGGCCTCTTGCAACCTTTATCTATTCTAGAAAGGCCATGGGCTTCATTATCTATGGATTTCATCACAGATCTACCAAAGTCAGATAAGTATGATGCCATTCTTGTTATTGTGGATAGATTCACAAAGATGGCACACTTCATTCCAACTACAAAGGCAATCAAAGGTGCAGCCACTGCTAGACTCTTTCTTAGATACATCTTTAGGCTTCATGGATTGCCTCATGATATTGTCAATGATCGAGGTCCACAGTTCATATCCAGCTTTTGGAACAGTCTTTGCAAGCTCCTTGGTGTTCAAGTTAAACTATCTACAACAAATCATCCACAGACTAATGGACAAACAGAACGATGAATCAAGTCCTAGAGCAATATCTTCGTTGCACTAGCAACTATCACCAAAATGATTGGTTTGAGTTGTTACCCTTTGTAGAGTTTGCCTATAACAATAGTGTTCATGCATCTACTAAGAAAACTCCCTTCTTTGCAAACTATGGACAACATCCAAGGATGGATATACAACTCTCAAATCATGTCAAGAACCCAACTGCTAGAGACAAGGCCTAGTACCTGATGGACATTCACAAAGAACTCAAGGAAGAGATCCATAAAGCTCGACAACAATATAAGTACTATGAAGATCAACATCGTGTCCAGAATCCATCGTATCAAATTGGGGATAAAGTATGGTTACTCAGAAACAATTTGCAAACTTCAAGGCCTTGTGCAAAGTTAGATCATCAAAGATTTGGTCCATTTACCATCTTGGCCAAGATTAATCCAGTTACCTTCAAGCTCCAGCTACCAAGTACCATGAGAATACATCCAGTTTTTCATGTATCCATGTTGGAACCATATCAAATTTCACCATTGAGAGGGGAGAGACCTAGTCCTTCACCACTTATCGAGATTGATGATCATGAAGAATTTGAAGTCGAGCATGTTCTAGATTCGAGAATATCCAGAGGAAAATTAGAGTACCTTATTCATTGGAAAGGGTATGACATCAGTGATCGTACTTGGGAACCTGCAGAAAACCTTCAAAGAGCACCAATCAAGGTTCGAGAATTCCATAAGAAAAATCCAATGAAGCCGAGACCAGAGAACGTGACCGCTCCTCGTGGAACTTGTCGCTTGAGGGGGAGGTAATGTCATGGACAAAGGAAACTCTCAGATTCCATGTGAATCCTATATCTCATGATTGGTTTAGAGTTTGGGGAAACTAATGCTTCCATTGCATCCGGAACGTGCCAAAACCCTAAGATAGACTATCTTCTTGCTTGATTCTGACATCCAGAGAGCATGCTACGAATTGATGACATCATCGATGACATCATCAATTCGTAACCGCCCTAGAACCGCCCTTGGAAAACCTATATAAGGAGGGGTTGGCCACATCCATAATCAGTCTTGCCAATACTAGTCTTGGGAGCAAGGAGTCGTGTCCGCCAAGTAAGTACTCTTCAAGTTCCAGTTTTAGTTCTTGTCTTGTTCCTTGTTCTAATCTAGTTCTTGGACATCCTATCTTGTCCCCTTGTAATCTCGTAGTACGAGATCCTGTTGAGTTCTTTCGTGTATCTAGTTCATCTCCGAAAAGAGAGTTCTTGTAATCCAGATATCTTGTCTCATACTTACGATCCCGGGTTGTGGGATCTCTTGTATCATCTCTAGTCGAGTTTTCCATACCTATTGGTCCCGGGTTGTGGGACATCTTGTATCAGTCACGTATTCTTGTATCATTTTCCCTACGAGGGTGTTCTTGTAATCATAAGTGTATTTTGGAAATCTTGTCTACTGTAGTCAGAGAGCACAATCTAGTGCTCCCCTGACAACTATCTCTTGTAATCTAGTTCAGACCAATCATCATATCGATCGACTTGAGTGATGACTTTCACCATTGATCTCCATGTTTGCATATGCACAACATTAAATGCAAGGTTGCATTCAATATTATACCTTGCAAATTGTGTTTTTGTTTCCTTTTGTGTTTGTTTTTGTATGGAGGATATGAATGAGGTATAGTTTCCTTAACCAAGATGATATATGAGGGGTTGATTCTTCCTTCTGCACATGATTGGCGCTTTGTGATGAATTCCAACTCTAATTAGCATTAGCATTAAGTTGCATCATCTATGAGGAAGAATCTTTGTCCTCTGTCATCTCAATATCAATTGAAGTCAAATCATGACGATGTGGAAATTGAGCAGCTTGTGCAAAGGCATGCTTACGTCTTACTACTCAATGTGGTTAACAATGGGATTGCAAGCCCGTAGGCAACATGTTGCTAATGCATTAGCAATGGGTTGAAGTTGCAAATCCCAAGTTGCATACAAATTAAGTTTTTAAAGACTTTTTTTAAAAATTATTTGTAGATTTAACGTTTGTTAGGTGTATATATATGCTCTAAAAATTCTTGAATAGTCTCAAGAAGCATAGGAATATAATGTGGTAAAAAATTATACATATTACATGTAAGTTGTCATCGATTCAGACTTGAGTAGTCCACTTCTGATTATTACTGATCATTGGCACGTGCAAAATTTTAAATTCATTTTCGGAATCATCACGTATCACTTGTTATGTACAAGGTCACTAGGTGGGACATTATAGTTTTTGAGTCTCATTAAGAATGCTTAAAAGGAAAAATACAAGACATAACCTTTTCGTTCAAATGATTTGATTCTTTAAGCTCATGATGTTTGGATTGAAATGTTGAACATCAAATCTATAAATAATTTAGAGGACTTATGATAAAAAGTTTGAGATATGTAGGCATAACACATATTCAGTATTTATATTAGCCTAGAAAAATTGTAATGCAATTTAGAACTCCTTTATATTGGTTGAGAGTAGATGATGGAAAGCACATCTTAATCCATTCACAAGCAAGTGAATTTCATGTTGTCTTAATCAAACCTTTCTCAAGGTTTTTTATTAGAAATATTATTGTGTATTATGATAAATAGATAATTTAACTGTATCAAGGATTGAAGGTGATGAAAGCTTTGGTCTAGCTACAACTGAAACTATGGTCACATGAGATTTTTTTCTTTTTTCTCTTTGAGGCTTCTGCCTATGATTTGGATCATTTTTGGAATATTTTTTTTCCCTATTTGAAGTGAATTTCCATTGGATAGAAATCGAGAAAATTTTGTATATATATTCAATAAGATCTAGTTATGATCTATAATGTTTGCTAATCATGTGTTATCCAACAAATAGATAACTCTAAAAAAAACCAAATAGTTTTGGAACATCTCTATAAAAATTTTTCATTGTTTGTTTGCAATCCATATTCAGCTTCTACAACTAGACTCCAAATCTTGCCCCCAGTAGGAATTGAGAACCCATGGGAAAAACAACAATATACCACTTATATTGTAAATATACTACCTCCATAATAACAAATAACAAGGCCTTTTTTATTGTGTACGTAATGGGTTGCAAACTCGTTCACAACATGGGGTTGTTAGCAATGCATTGTGAAGGGTTTGCAATGCGTTGTGAGGAACCTCTAGAGGAACCTTATCACAAGCAAAAATGTCCATTTCGTCTAAGCCAAACACATGGCATATTAATCTTGTAGTAGTGATAGAGGATGACTTAGTGCATTATTTGCACGTCTACTTACGAGTGCTAGAGCTTGAGGCACTTTGAGTTTGAGCCAAAGAACGGCTAATTGTATGGACATCCCACATGGCATTCATGCTTCTAGGCATATTTATAAAGGTCCTAGAGAATAGGATTATGGATTATGAGTAAAAGGAGAGCAATTAGGAACTCTCTCAAGAGGGCAAATATTGTTGGAAGAGGATTGTGGAATTCCCTAATGGATTATGAGGAAAGAGAGCAACTAGGGGCATTTCATGGAATGCACCCACAAGAGAGCGTGGGCTGGACTTGCATGGGGACTGGACTGAAGCTTCAAGCGGGTTGGAATCGAGGGGCTGCTGCCTAAGCTCAAAGATTGCAAATTGCAAGGAGAAACGAATGCCTGCATGGTCTTATTGATAATGACCATGTCGGTTACTGAATGTTTTAGCCTCTGAAAAAAATTATAAACCCATCTAGTCATGAATGGAATGAACTGAATGGAAACATACAGAGTGGTATGGAAAAAGATTCTGTTCGTGAACAGATGTTGCAATCAGAATGCAAATACTTTGGCAAAGATTTCCATCATACTCATGGGCCTCCAATCTGGAATAATAATGGCATCTGTTTCTCTGGAAGAAGTTTAATCCAACTTGATTTAAAAAGAAGCTGGCATTTTTTGGTCAACTCACACTTCATTACATGCCGCGACAATAATGGGTTTGAGTGAGGATCAATTAGTGAGCATAAATTCTTTAGTCAGCCCATCAATCCTTGGTGCTTTTCTGTTTCGAAGGGAGTTTAATGCCATGAAAATATCCTCTTCAGAGCGACATCTTTCTAATGCATCTGCAACATTGCTGTCAAGTATCCAAGAGACAAAACTGAGCATATGCTCCATTGCTGAGTGGCATTTATCACTACATAGTGGAGCCAAGCCAAGCAAATTCTCAAAATGTGATATACATAATTTGGCAATAAAACATCCGTCAACACACTTGTCCCAATGAGGATATGGAGGAATTTACTCTCTTTATATGAAGATGCTGGAATGCACGAGTATCCATTATCTTCAAACATCTAGCTTGACCTTCAAGAGCATGAATAGCCATGTTCTCTAATGATTGTAAGCATGCATATGTAGCATCTAATCTATCTTTTTCTTGAAGAAAAATTTTCTGTTAGCAGATTTATGTGAGAATATGCTTCTTTCTTAGCTAGTTTGGAGACATGACTATAATGTTTACCACATTCTTTGATAATGCCTTGCATTGAAGAAACAATGTACTCTCATTTCGTAAAAGCAGAGAATGGAAAATTTTGTGCGTCAAGCATTAGCTCCCCTATTTTATTTTTAAAAAAGGCTGATTTAGGCCATATATTACTAATTCTGAGAGGGGCTCTTTTCAAAGTTTTATGGATTAATCTCTCCGAGTCAAAATCATATAAGCAACTATTAGAGCCGTATAATGAGATAAATATGCAGTAGCATCTATAAGGCCTTAGAAGTTAGAGGTGGCATGCAACATGGCTATATGAGTACAGTAAGAACACTGCAATCTACTCATGGCCTGTACATGGGATTTGGGGTGAAAGATATACTGCATAGTATGTCCTCCAATATATATGACCAATGACCATACATTCTCACAATGCAAAAAGTCCACAATTGAGTGTCAAAGTTGAGATTCCTATGGTGCAATTATGGATGCATTCGTGCTACAGTGGTAGAGTCTGCATGTTCCTCCACCATATTAAAATCCCCAAGCATGAACATCTCTGCATGAGAGAACCCTTGTTTGCACTAAGACATGGCTTCTAAGATGTGTTTCCAGTAACTCGTATTATAAGAAATCTACCAAATGTATCATTCTATATCATTCTTGTTTTTGAGAATAAACAAACAACCTGAGATTTACATTTGAGACCATTATAATAAGCTGACATGCCTTTGTTGAAGCAGAAATCTACTCCACAATTATGCTTCTTGTGTCCATCCCCATAATCTAATCCATTTCCTTTCCTTCCAAATTCCTTGTATATTCCATGTAACAATGTTCATGTGGATTCATTAAAGGGGCCATCAGCTTCTAGCCCAACAAATGCAGCCACAATTTCCTGTAAAATAATATCAATATTTTCAAAAACATTATTTGCATTTGGTTGCAGTAATAGAGCTTGAGCAAAGTTTGCATTATCCATAGGGGAGGCAGAATAACCAGATTGGAATTTATTCCCGTTCCTTCTCATCAAAGCTTCGTATGTGTGTCGTGTGACGGCAGTCAAACCATTGTTAACCATGTATCTCTTTGAACACTTGACAACTTTTGAATTTTCGGCTACTTTTCATGGTTCAGATGCATATTAAGTACCTTTTGAAGTTTGTTGTTCCTATGCACTGTTTCATACAAGTCGTGTCAATTGCACATCCTGATTTTCAGGTGCATTTATTCTAGCTCAGCCAATGCAGGCACAATTTCTTGTAAAATAATGTCCATATTTTCAGAAACATTATTCGTATTTGCTTGTGATAATAGAGCTCGAGCAAAATTTGCATTATCCATAGGAGAGATAGAATAACCAAATTGGAATTTATTCCTGTTCCTTCTCATCAAAGCTTTGCATATGTGATGGTAGTCAAACCATCGTTAACCATGTATCTCTTTGAAGACTTGACAATTTTGGAAATTTCGGCTACTTTTTATGGTTCAGATGCATATTAAGTACCTTTTGAAGTTTGTTGTTCCTATGCACTGTTCCATACAAGTGGTGTCACTTGCATGTCCTGATTTTCAGGTGCATTTGTTCTAGGATTTTGAGATCCCCACATAATCTGATACATGGGCAAGCACACAGTTATATATATTGTGTCTCATGGGCTGTCCTTTGCCTTCTAAACTTTAACACATCTTTTCTTTTTCTTTCTTTGTCTTGTAAGTTCAGTTTAATGCACACATCATGTACGTGCTCCAAATTTTTTTTTTGGTTTTGCAGCATCCACTTTTGGTGCTGTGCTGGACATGGTTACTGACAGGTAATTTGCTTCTTTTGAAACTTATACTGTTGAATCTGTACAGCTTCATTACATGAATAGCTGTGGTACTGGTTAGGGTTAGTACTGCTGCGCTTCTCGTAATCCTTTCACACCAGTACAAGTAAGTTCACTCTTTTGGTTTACCATCAATTTAGAGGATGATATTGAAGTATTTGCTGATGTTGCATCTTAACATGTAAGGAGTTGGTATGGGTTGTTTCTTGGTTTGTTGGCATTGGATATTGCAAGCCATTGGCTTCAAATGTACAGGTGGGCTTTTATGCTTCAATGGATTTTTTGCATATACTGTATTGAACGTAGACCAATAATATTTTAGAGCTATAGCTAGTGTTACCAATGAGTACTTGAGTGCTTACAATCAAGGTAATTTGCAGTACATTTCTAGCTAGCAAAACAAGTCATAAGGATGTGGCTGATAGCAAGAGCAGGTTGTTCAGGGCTTACTATCAGTATCGTTTGTTTATGGGCTATTGCTGTGTGGGGACTGAGGTTAGTAGAATCCAAGAATTCTTAACATGATTTGTGTACTTTTGGTTGTGATTCTACTGTGATATTCTGTGAAGTAAGAGCGCTAAGGATTCTTGCAGGTCCTCTATTTGGTATTATACATTCTTGCTGAAAATGATTCCAACAATTTATTACATGTAGGTTAACTGAGTTCATATTTTGCCTGTTTGATAACCGTTGTGAATGTTCATATAACACTTTTCTGTTTTCTGAGAATCAGGTAGTACATAATGCTGCCTTAAAGTTATCAGCTTTGACTTTTATAGGACTGCTTGCTTTACCTGGTTGGGCAATCAAGCAGTTGGTGAATTTTGTGCAGGCATGTCTCTTTTTTGTGCTCATTTTCTTTTATACCTTTAAGATTTGTGTCATCTCAAAGCTGGTGATGGTACCTAGTGGCTCTTCTTAATGGTTCTCCCTAGGACAGGAAATACCTTTGATTCACCCCTCTCACATGCTCCAGGTTTCTATAGAAATTTGGGTAGATCATTATTTTCTTTTCACCTCTTGTAAGAAAAGTGTATTTTGTATGGATGAGGGACATTATTGTCGAGACATAGTATACTGTAATCAGGTGAAGATCAACTTTGATGAAATGCAAGCTTCATAAGAGTTTCTTATGCCCAAACAAAAGAAGTTCCCGGGATGAGAAGATGGTGATGAAAAATGCATCAAATTTTTTCTTTTTTTAACTGAATAGTTAGTGGGAACATCTAAAACATGAATAAGCTTATCGACAGTGGAGATAGGGTTAAAAATAAATGGGCTGTTCAAGTTGGGATTTGTGGAAAGCCATTTAGGGTTCTTTTTGGTGCATTTGAAAAGTTCTTTGTGATGAATTGGATGTGGTTATATATGAATCAACAGTAGTAGGACCATTTCCATCAATATATGAAAAAGGACTTAGGTCAATAATGCATATGATGGTCACTTAAATATAGGGGTTGGTCCGATAGGAAAATTGATAGCTTGAAGCTTTATCTGGTCTGCTAATTTGTGGAAAGTATGTTTTTGAGGAAAAGAAAAGCTGAACTGCTGCTGAATGTTTGAAGAAGGAAATGGGTTATGGTTGAAGCTGAGAGGAGAAATTTGAAGTTGAGAGCTGAGGGTAATAAACTGTTGGGGTAAAGCCCTAAATGACCCCTTCATAGTGTATACATGTGTATAGGCCTATTTATAAAGGCTAAGTCACTTATTCTTTATTTGTTTTGGCATTGAACTTGGCCAACCCTAAAAGGGTTCTTTATAACATAACTTAATAACACTTTTGGCTAACTCACTTTGAGTGAAGCCTCCGAAAAGCTGATCGATCCCTTCTCTCTCTCTCTCCCCTCCAAGCAGCTCCGCCTCCATTCCTGGCTATTGCCTCCACTTTTGAGGCACATACACACATCCTCTACCCCTCTAGCACCACATTTGAACCCTTTCAACTGTGTCATAGCAGATTTAAGGTTTCAGAGCTGCTTCGCAGGTGCTGTACAGCAAGGAAAACCCCACTTTTCGCGATAATCTTGGATTTCATCGTGAAGAACTTTGCTCCGGGGCAAAGAGGATCACTTTGGGCATCTCAACAGCCCATAACAGTCTGTTTTCAAGTGTTTTACAAGTCTAAACAGGTGTTTTACAGGTATAAATAGGTGTTTCACAGGTCATAACAGCAATACACAGGTCTAGCACCTTATGTATTGAATTGTGGCAAAAGAAATTGCTTATGTACAACAAATTGTGGTATTTTTTTGAGAATTTCAGAAATTTCTGAAGCGAAATTTGAGGCTTTTGCTCCTATTGGTTCTAGAGGCTTCGTTATAGCCTTATGTATGCACATTGAGGTCAAAACAAGTCAAAATTGTTGATTTTTGGCACAAATTAGCTTGCTAGAATTTTCTGCAAAAAAAGTTCAGAAAATTTTAGATTCTGATTTTGTACTCCAATGAGCTCGATTTTGCTTTATTTTCCCCCTACGGGTGTTTGAAACTGTTGTGCACTACTTTTAGAGGTGGTATGCTGTTTTTGGTGCATTTTGCCCAAAATTTCAGCACATTAACCTCTTATTTGTGCAACCATAGCATCGTCATCTTCAGATATGAAGAATCTCTTTGAGATTCGCTCCTTTGATGGCATAGGATCTGATCTTTGGAAGGAGCGAATTCAGGGAATTCTCTTCCTCAAAGATTGTGACAAGGTGTTGGCAGCAACGAAGCCGGAAGATATGTGAGATGATGCGTGGCATAATCTGAATAGAAAGGAAGTCACTTACATAAAAATGGCCGTGTTTGATGACATTCTTGTAGACCTCAAGGGCATTACTACATCTTCAGAATTGTGGGCCAAGCTTAAGGCCACATATGAGAACACCACACTTGTTAATAAGGTACATTTGATGAAGAAATTAGTTGGCATACAGCTGGATGAGTCCAAGAGTGCTACAGAACACTTATCTCATTTTAGAGGTACTCTATCACAGTTGCAGGACCCAGGGATGCCTCCCTTTGATGATAAGCTGAAAGCTATTTTTTTGCATATGACACTTTCTCATTATCAAACAACCTCAATCTTATTTTTGATGGTGTGATGGGTTCTATATTGAATGAAGAAATCAGAAGAAAAGCAAGTGGTGAAGGAGGCACTTCTGCAAACATGGTCAGAGACAGATCAGAGAAGAAGGGCTATTATTCACAGAGGAGTAAGAGCAAAAGCAAAGAATGGGGAAGCTCGAACAAGTTGCAGGATAGTGATGTGACATGTTATCAGTGTGGTAGGAAATGCCATAAGAAGCCCTACTGTCGATTCTAGGCAGAGCTTAAGAGGAAGAAAAATGCCGGAGACAAAAGAAAGGACAAGAAGGAAGACAAGACGGATGGCCAGGACAACCAGAAAGAAAAAGAGAAGACCAATGTAGCCTCTAGTGTTGTTATTGAGGAGCTTTCAGATATGAAAGATATTCTATGTGCTACTATATCAGCTGATGATGCTCATGCACATGATGCCTCTTGCGATGTTCATGTACAGGACATGTCGATCACTAAAAGTGATCTAATTCATGCTTTATTGACATGGATTGTCGATTCTGGTGCTTCATTTCATGTGACTCCTGTCAAAGAGTGTTTTGTTACTTTTCATGCAGGAAGCCGTGGCCATGTATACCTAGGGAATAATCATGCATGTCCCATTGAAGGTATTGGCATTGTGGATCTTTCAACAGATGGCATAAATGAGCTTGTCATGCATAATGTGAGATATGTACCAGGAATCAAGAAGAGTTTGCTCTCTGTTGGGGAGATGGATTTGCATGATTACAGTGTTTTATTTGAAAGAGGCTCGTGGAAGATTGTAAAAGACACACAAATGGGGAACTTTGTATTGATTGCATGGAAAGGCCTTGTCTGACAAATTCATTGCATTGGCTGAGATTAATTCTCAAATGGAATTGTGGCATAAAAGACTTGGCCATATGAGCCAAAAAGGTCTATCCAAACTTTGTAACTTAAGGAAGCTTGATGTTAAAGGCACAAAGCTAGACTTTTGTAATGATTGTCAATATGGAAAGCAAGTGAAAAGTTCCTATTACTCTGGTGTGTCTCATAAGTCTTGTATATTAGATCTTGTCCATTCTGATGTATGTAGCATGCCCACCAAATCTATGGGGGGTGCTTTATACTTTATTTATTTTGTTGTTGATTTTTCTAGGAAAATTTGGGTGCAGCTACTCAAATCAACACAAAAATGAAAATGCGCTTAGGACACGGGTGTTCGGCATTGCCCTCTTAGCATTCACACATGTAACACATACACATGCACATACATTGTTACAACAAATGCTCTTAGGACACGGGTGTTCCACACTGCCCTCTTAGCATTCACACAACAATCATTCACATACATAAACAGAAGGAGCAAGATAACCTCACTTCCCAATGGATAGAAGTTGAAGGAAAATGATGAAGGTTTGGAATTGAGCGGTAATGTAAAGAAAGGGTGGGAAATAGAAGAGGAAAGAAGAGATAATTGGATTCCAAAGGAAATAAAGCTCATATTACAAGATATGGATACAAAGAATATGTAGTACATAAAGGAAGAGATTGTAGCACCTCTCTTGTAGCCAAGATCTCCACCTCCAAAGGGGTAGCACTATGATCACCGTAGTGTTGATAGCATGTACTTGCACACCACTTGCTTGTTTTGAGGGCACCCAAGGGGATCCTTTTATAGACCTTTTGGGAAGATATTTTGAGATGATATTATTTGGGAGAATCTTCTAGATGTGAAACTTGTGTGGTAGAAAATACAATTTTGACAAAATCCTAGAAGATTTTTTACCATTCTAAGGTATGCACCTTATCCCATATGGTCATATCTTTGATTTTTTCATGAAAAATCATACAAATACTATAAATAGCACCTCCATTTCGTGGGAATAGTCTTCATATCCGAGTTTGGGAGTTTGAAATATTTTGTGCTTGATTTTGGGACCAAAAAGTCAATCATATGTGTCCCATTTGTCAAGAATCTTTTTGTAGGACTCAAAAGTCTATGGTGGGGCTTGAGTCTTTGAAACGTTTTTTGACTCTTTCAAAAGGGAGAGTGGGTCAAGCTTAAGTATCTGAATTTATAAAAATACTTGTCCCACTCCATATTAACTTAGGTTTTTATTATACCATTCATTGCAGGTAAGGGTAGCTACTTTACTAGGGTGGGACCCACCTTATCTTGGCTTTTTATTCCCTTCAAATACATATATTTATGGTTTCCATGAAGGTTTGAAAAATACAAATACTATAGGGATACATATCTATACATAAGGTATTATTAAGGAGGAGTTTCAAAAAATATTCCCTCATACTTAGCCCTCCCCTTGGCCAGAGGCATTCATGTGTCTAGCCTTCAAAGATTTTGTTGATGTTCCAAGGTGGGTCATCTTCTTGTAGCACTATTGATATGTATTTCTCCTTTTATTGGTCCTGATGTTCATTGGTTCCTTCTATCCTCTGCCAGTATTTCTTTAAACTCCATCCATTGATCTTTGTCTTGTGTAGCTACCCTATCATATCCATGAGTTGATAGCTTTCATTCTTGAACTTTGTTTTGATCAGAAACGGTCCCTCCCATCATGGTTGGAACTTTGTATAATGTCTGTTATAAAAATGATTATCATACCTTAAAACAAGAGTTCCTTATGTTAACCCTTTATCCTTTAGTTGTTTGTTAAATTCCTCCCTTTTTTTCTTTGCTTGATTGATGTAATGTTCCACTCCAAGCTCCCTTTTCATACTCAAGTTTTGTAGATCTATAAGCCTTTTTTGGATGACCTCTTCTTCACTTTCTCCACTTTCTTTTAGTAGTACACAGAGACTTGGGATTTCCACTTCTATTGGTAACAAAGCTTCTTGTCCATACACTAAATGAAATGGGGTGAATCCTAAGGATGCCTTGTAGGATGTGCGATACGCCCATAATGTTGCAGTCAGGTGCTTGTCACATTCCTTGGGATGTTTCTTTACCTACTTACTAATGATTTTACAAAGAATTCCATTGGTCTTTTCAATAAGGCCATTACATTGAGGATAATAGGGTGTGGAGTATCTATGCCTTATGTTTAATGTACTCAATAGATCATTGAGAACATCTGATCTAAAACCTGGACCATGATCAGACACTATCTCTAAAGGTATGCCAAATCTACAACATATGAAATCATAAATGAACTTCCCAATATCTTGCGTTGTTGTCCTTTTTGTGCTAGTTGCTTCTACCTATCTAGTCATGTAGTCTACTGCCACAATGATGTACTCCTTCCCTGAGCTTGTCTTGGTAATGGTCCAATTGCATCGATTCCCCATTTCTCAAATGGCCCATATGATATGACTGGTGTCCTTGGTTCATACATAAGCCTTCTATTCCCTATAATATGACATTTATTTTGCATGTTTTACACCAATATTGAACATCTTTATGAAGTTTAGGCCATGCATACCCTGCTTGAAGTACTTTTTGTATTGTTATTTCATGTGAGAAGTGTCCTCCACATGCATGATCATGACATGATTCTAGAATTCTCTTTATTTCATCCAATGAGGGGACCCTTCTAAGGAAAAGATCCTCCAGTCTCAAGAAATCCGATGATATCTTTTAATCCTTCTTTCACCTACAAAATTGTTGTCTCCCAGCCTCATGGATGCTATGAAACCATCAAATTGCTCATTTGCTAATTCATCTGCTTCCTTATTTTGGATCCTTGGTACATGACATATTTGAATATTATCAAATTGTTTTAATAACAATCTTATCCTTTTTTCAACCATTCAAGCAAATTTTGGCTTTTGCAACACCAAACATTCTGCAATTGCTTATTTATCAGCATTGATTCTCCTTTTATAATCAACCTTTTGATAGCATATTGAATACATTCATGCAAGGCCTCACATAGTGCTGCATATTCTACTTCATTATTTGAATGAGCATTAGGAAGAGTTATACCTTTCTTGAAGATGAGTTGTTTGTTTTTTTCATATATTAGAAATCCTCTATTGTTTTGTCAACCCCCTTCTTATATGCACCATCAAAAAATATAGTATGTGCATCTTCAATATCTTCTTCATGCAAGGTTGTTCCCATGTCCCTCTCATTGGATATTTTCCTCTCCCACTTCCTATAGGTGAGTATGTCTCAGTGTGGTTAGCAACGGGATGGCAACGTCGTAGGCAACGCGTTAGCAACGCGTTAGCAACGTGATGAAGTTGCGAACCTAAAGTTGCGATAAAGTTGCCTATAATTCATTTTTTTTAATCAATTTTTTATTATTTTTTTAGATTTTCAATACCCTAATTGTATAAATCCTCTTATAAATGCTTTAATATATGCAAAAACACACATAAGCATTATATATCAACGTTTAAACATTTCATATATAGATCATTTGACGTCGACACCTGACCTGCATTTCAACTTAGAAATTTGATCACAATGTGAATGCACATTAACTTTTAATATAGATCACATTTCAAACTTCATAGGAATACTCAATAAATTCACAAATCACCCTTAAATACTCAAGTGACAAGAATGGAGATGGAACTTGGAAGTGAGCAATGAGCACATGCGGCATGCCACAAAATACAATAATCAATTATAATGCAAAATCTAGGTACATGAGTCATCTCAAAGAGTCAAAATAAAAGTCAAGAGTCAAGACAATCATACTATCATCTAAATGTCTGATGTCATAAATACATATCCAATGTCCATAACCACTGATGACTGATCAATGACTCATCAGTCATGAGTCATGACTCATGTGACATGTCCAAATAAATATACAAATATAAGTCAGTCCAAGAGTCAATCATCAGAATCTGACTCAGTATCTGATGAAAACTCATCCTCATCAGGCTCATCCTCATCCTCATCCTCATCCTCATCCTCTCTACCATGTGGAGCGGAACTAGTAGAGGCCCCTGCAAATGCTACGGCTCGTGATCGAGTACGTCTCTGAGAGCGAGTCTGATGCTGTGGCTCGGTCAACTCCTGATATAACATGCTGTAAAGGTCCAACTCCTCTGAAGGTATAGTAGGCATCTCATGGACCTTCTCTATGTCAATGTGGTCAATGTTGACCTGTCGCACATCTGCTGTATGACCTCCGCTCTCCAAAAGGCGCAAGTTGCAGTGGCAATATACTAGCCGCTCCAACTGTGCAGTAGATAAGCGATTCCTCTTCTTTGTGTGGAAGAGGGCCCAAGTGCTCCAATTTCTTTCACATGGACTAGCGCTACAGTCCTGTGAAAGAATGCGGATGGCAACTGATCTTTGCATGTTCCATAAAAAGTATGCATTATTTGCTTGAATTATGAGTTCAAAATTATGAATTAAAATTTAAATGAAACTTAGAAGTTTGTACTTACTACTTACCAACTCAGGTGCAGATAGGCCATATTTCTCCCACCAAGACACAGGTGACAACTGACTAGACCGGAGCATGGCGGTATCTTTCCCAAAACTACCCCCATAGTTCCGGAATAGTAGGAGCTGATCCTCAAGTGTCAAGCGCATATCAATATCATCAGGATATAATCTACCTATGTATGAAGTCCATGCACTGTCAAGCTCATGATCCAACATCTGCCTCTCAGTTCTCCATAATGGGTGTAGAATGTGAGCCATACCATGAATCGGTCGATGGAACCAACCCCATCGATCCCTCCATATAGATCTAATCTCATCAAGCCTATTTATCCAAGAGTCAAGAATCAAGAATCAATGTGAATGCAGGTGACATGTCATTGATGATTGGTAATATAAATAAGAATAATAAAATTTGAATGTAACATTATCAAAATGCATATGGCATACCTGTCTGAAGAAATAGAAGTGCATCGAGCAAGGGACGCCCCAACACGGTCCATATACTCGTAAACGAGGCCTATAGTACTCCCCTCCATGTCAACAATGCGTAGCATGGAGTATAGAGGCTGCATCACTCCCACCAAAGCCTCTACCTCTCTCCAAAAACTGTCACTCAAACATGTAATGCGTACTGACTCTGCTTTACTGCATGTATGGCCACTCCATGCAAGCCACTCCTGAGAAACAACTGTCTGCATAAGTGATTGCCTCACTCGAAGCAATCTCTCCATCACAATGCACATATAAGCAAATCTGGTCTTTGCTGGCCTAAGAAGCTCCAAATCACTGTATGATCTGAAAATGGAAAGCAACTTTGGCCTCTTCGTGAACAAGGTGACCACTCTCTGACATGTGGAAAAAATCTCATGTATCCAAGGGACCTTCCCAACATCCTCAATCTATAAGTCTATGCTATGAGCTGCACATGGAGTCCATACAATGGATGGGAACTCCTGCTCTAACATCCGCCCCATGGAAACACAATTACTTCCGTTGTCCGTTATGACTTGGACAACATTCTGCACTCCAATCTCCAAGACTGCCTGTCTGATATGTCCAAAAATGTACTCCCCTGTGATGGATAGGCCTGGAGTAGATGCATCAATGGCACGTAGGAACATGGTACCTTTGCAACAATGAACAAGTATATTATATACATTTCTTTTCCTAATGTCTGTCCATCCATCACACATCAAAGTGCAGCCATATTTCTTCCAGGTCTCCGCCATAGGCTCCAATTGCTTTTGCACAATTTCTTTTGTTCTTCTCAGCTCACTTCCTCTTAGCTCTTCATAAGAAGGCCCTTCCCACTCAACCCCAAGCCTACTCACCATTTTCATGGCCTCTTTCCATGCGGGAGTGCGCACCACATTAAAACTTAAACCACATTTAATGAAGAGCCTCATAATACCTTGGGTGGCCTCCTGCTTCCCTTGCTTTTGCAAACTAGCCCGTATGGATGATGCATGTAGGCTGCCACGACCCGTAGCAATGCTCTGACTCTCCCGTGGTCTCTTTTGCTGCTGCTCTGATGCATGTGCTACCCCCTCTGTCTCCAAGTCCTCGACAAGAGGGGCTGAAGGAAACTCCCCTTGAGATGCTGATGCATGGGATGAATGTCCTGGAGGAATAGAGCTCTGTGCACTACTATATGTTTCTGTTGATGCTCTAACCCCTCTTCTCATTTCCCGTGCTGCAACCCATTCCAAAAGCTCTTCTTTCATCTTCTCTGGCATTGGTTTAGAGCAAGGACCAACTCCTATACCTCCAAAACGTGCTAAATGTGCTTTTATTCTATCTGCCCCTCCTGTCCCTTTGTACCCACACAAATTGCAGGTCCATCTCTCACTACCTCCTGATCCAAACTTTCCTTGGCTTGTGACATATTGCCAACAGCCTTGTTTAGCTCTAGGCATGATGGGTGACTGCTCAGTGCTGTAAACTCTCTCTCTCTCTCTCTCTCTCTCTCTCTCTCTCTCTCTCTCTTTCTCTCTCTCTCTCTCTCGACTTGTCTCTGCCCGCAACCCTGCTGAGTGCTCTGAGTGCTCCACTGCTCTGGAATGAAATGAGAAAGGGCCCTCCAGCGGGCCGTTTTCGGCCCGCTGGAAGGGCCCTTTTTTTTTAAATTTATACGCAACGCGTTGCGAACGCGTACGCAACGCGACGTTGCGTTGCGTACGTTGCGAAGGTTCGCAACGCGTTGCGTATGCAACACTGGTATGTCTGCAAGACTCGCTCTTGTGCTTTCCTCCACTACAAAAGTATAGTTGTACTCTTGAAGTTCAAGAACCCATTTAGCTATTCTAGATGAGATACTCATATGTTGTATCACATATGGGAATGCATGATCTGTTGTAACAACAATGAAAGTCCTAGCAAAAAGTAAGACCAAAACTTCCTTACTCCAAACATAAGTGCATACATGAGTTTCTCTGCATCTGTGTATCTCTTCTCATTTTCTTTCATTACCTTGCTAGCAAAGTAAACGGGATGCATGTGAGATATCTTCATAGCCTTCTCGAGCAAGTCTACTCCGATTGCTTTGGGGGCATCAATGTGGGTAGAGTGTTTAGTACTCTTTTGATTTCTTCAAAACATTCACTATCCTCCCATGCAAAGACACTATCTTGTGCAAGCTTTTGTAATGGAGATATAATTTCAGATAGAAGATGGATGAACCGTGACATGTAGCGTACCTTTTGTACAAAAGTGAGGGTCTGCTTTGTTGTTGGAGGAGGTAAAGGCTTTTACTTTGGATGGATCAACTTGAATCCCCTTTTATGATATGAGATGTCCAAGGAGTACTACTTCCTTTTTGGCAATATGACATTTATCAAGATTCAATTGACCCCCATGCTCATACAATCTTTTTAAATCTTCTTCAACTTTTTGACAATGCAGAGATCTAGTACTATATATGCAAAAATCATCCATGTACACCCTTATTGATGATCCAAAGAATGGTTGAAAATAATAGTTCCTTTGAAATGTTGCAGGTGCATTGGTTAGGCCAAAAGGCATTACCCGATAAGCAAAGCATCCCCATGCCGTAATGAATGTGGTCTTCCTTTAGTCCTCCTCAACTATCCAAATTTGAAAGTACTCGAGTATCCATCACATATAGTGTATCTTTCATGAACTGCCACTTCTTTTAGAATCTCATCTTAGAATGGTAGTGGAAAATGATCTCTCTTGGTTGTTGCATTCAAGGGTTTATAGTCTACACACACCCTCCATTTACCGTTCTCCTTCGAGGTAACTACTATTGGAGACACCCATTCTAAATATGATACAGGGTAAATGAAACTAGCCCTTATGAGTTAGTCTATTTACCTCATTTAGTAGAGCCTCTTGTTGAAGTGTTTTGATCCTTCTCAGCCTTTGTGCCACTGGGTTTGATTTTGGCTTGATTTTGATATGATGTTGAATTATAGTTACACCTTCTATCTCATTATAATCTTCAATGAACAATTTGGGTACCTTTTGAGCTCTTCATGGGATATGGTGAAGAAGGTGAAATGGGTTATAGAATATGATTACGTTAGCAGAAAAGGGTCATACACAGCTGGGATGTTGTTTTTAATGAGGGAAGGCTGCAACAAAACAATGTTGCCTCAAAGCATGACCATAAAAAAGTCAATTTTCAGCAAGACCAGCCACATGTTACGCCTATTTCAGACCCTCATGATGCACTACATATGGCTGAAAATATAGAAAATCTAGTGGTTTTTGAGCCAGATGATGTTGGACAGCAAGGAGAGGCTCCTGATGGGCATATGCAGCCACCTACCTATTCATTCTGGAAACAGGGCTGGAAATGATGTACAACAGCCCATTAACAATGAAGAAGTCGATGTGCCTCTTGATGTAGATCCGTTATCGAGAAATGTGGATCATTGGGTAAGAAGATCTACACGCCCTAGGAGGTTAGTAAATAGATATGACCCCTCTATACATTATATTATGTTACCAGATGAGGGTGAGCCTCTTACTTATAAAGAGCCAAAGCTATGTGAGCACAAGAAGAAGTGGGAGTTAGCCATGCAGGAAGAGATAAAAGCCTTGCATGCAAATGATGCTTGGGATTTGGTTGAGTTGCCCAAAGGAAGGAAAGCCATTCCCAACAAGTGGGTGTACAAAATCAAAATTGTTGATGGCCAACCCAAGTATAAGGCAAGGCTGGTTGCTAAGGGATATGCCCAAAAAGAGGGCATTGATTTCCAAGAGGTGTTCTCTCCGGTGGTTAAAATGACCACATTACGTGTGTTGTTTGCTCTCACAACTGCCTTGGATTTGGAAGTATTCCAAATGGATGTTAAAACAGCCTTTTTGCACGGTGATTTAGACGAAGAGCTGTACATGAAATAGCCAAAAGGATATGCCATTCCTAGAAAAGAGAAACTAGTATGTAAGCTGAAAAGGAGCTTATATGGGCTGAAACAGGGCCCCAGACAATGGTATAAGAAGTTTGATGCATTTATGCTCAAACATGGGCTTAAAAGAAGCCATGCTGATCACTATTTGTACACCAAAAAGGATGAAGATGGAAGCCCAATCATTCTTGTACTATATGTAGGTGATATGCTGCTGACTGAGAAGAAAAAGAGCACACTGAATGCTCTAAAGATGCAGCTGAATTCTGCATTCTCAATGAAAGACCTTGGGAAAGCTGAGCATATTCTTGGTATGCGAATAAAAAGGGATAGGCAGCAGCATACTTTGCATGTATCCCAAGAAAAGTACATTGAAAAAGTGCTTGACAGATTTAATGCGGCTGATGCTAAGCCTCTTGGAGTGCCATTGCAGCCACATGTTAAGCTTTCCAAGGATGACTGTCCCAAAGATGATGATGAAGCCAATTACATGAAGAGTGTTCCATATGCATAAGCTTGTGGTTCACTTATGTATGCTATGGTTTCCACTGCCAGACATTGCTCATGCAATGGGAGTTGTTAGTAGGTTCATGGCTAATCTTGGTAGAGCTCATTGGGACACAGTCAAATCTATCTTGAGATATTTGAAAGGAACTAAAAACAAATGCCTCTGTTATGGAAAGGACCCATTAGAGCTGAAGGGATTCTGTGATTCCGACATGGCAGGTGATGTGGAAACGTGGAAATCCACAAGTGGCTATGTTTTCACTTTTGCAGGTGGTGTTGTATCATGGTGCAAAAGATTGTTGCTTTGTCTACTACTGAGGTTGAAATATTTCAGCCACTGAGGCTTTTGCAAAAGATTGTTTCTTTGTCTACTACTGAGGCTGAAATATTTCAGCCACTGAGGCTTCCGAGGAAGCAATATGGTTAGCACGTCTTTGCAGTGAGTTTGGTTTGCCTGACAGAGCACCTATGCTTGGTTGTGACAGCCAGAGCGCCATATGTTTGGCAAAGAATGCCATGTTCCATGCATGCACAAAACATATTGATGTGCGATATCACTTCATTCGAGAGGTGCTTGAGGATGGCCTTATCACATTGGTTAAGGTCCATACATCACAAAACCTTGCAGATGTTCTCACTAAGTGCTTACCCAAAGCACAACATTAGTTATTTATACAGATGGTGGGAGTCACGTAGCTTAAAGGCGTCATTTATGCCTTAAGTGGCAGGTTGTTGGGGTAAAGCCCTAAATGATCCCTTCATAGTGTATACATGTGTATAGGCCTATTTATAAAGGCTAAGTTACGTATTCTTTATTATTTTTTGGGCCAAGTTCAATGTGAACTTGGCCAACCCTAAAAGGGTTCTTTATAACATAACTTAATAACACTTTTGGCTAACTCACTTTGAGTGAAGCCTCCCAAAAGCTGATCGATCCTCTCTCTCTCTCTCTTTCTTTCAAGCAGCTGCGCCTCTATTCCTGGCTATTGCCTCCACTTTTGAGGCACATAAACACATCTTCTACCCCTCTAGCACCACATCTCAACCCTTTCATAACCATGTGTTGCTGAGGACAAGGTTGAGATAAGCTGCATATGTCTTGATCTGGCTGCTAAGAGGTTGGTCCGATAGGAAAATCGATAGCCTGAAGCTTTGTCTGGTCCGCTAATTTGTGGAAAGTATGTTTTTGAGGAAAAGAAAAGCTGAACTGCTGCTGAATGTTTGAAGAAGGAAATGGGTTATGGTTGAAGCTGAGAGGAGAAATTTGAAGTTGAGAGCTGAAGGTAATAAACATGTGTTGCTGAGGACATGGTTGAGATATGCTGCATATGTCTTGATCTGGCTGCTAAGAATAGTGCTCTGCCACAGATGGCTGAGAGATAGGAAATATACAAAGCTGAGGATGAACAGAGTTTGTCCTGAGCATAAGGATGATTAAAGCATTAAAGAAATCAGTTGAAGAGCTGAAATATTAAATACGCTCGGCTGAGAAGTCTGCTGGGTTGAGAAGTTTGCTTGCTCATCTAAGAAATAGCTTGGCTCAGAATTTTGCTTGGATGAGAGGCCTGGTAGAATCAGACGTTCATGTCATGTGTGCACCACTGTTCTCACACACACACACACATACACACACACACACGTGCACATGCATGCACACATAGATGCATGCGCGTGCGCGCACGCACACACACACGCGCACACACACACATGCGCGCACACACACACGCTCGCGTACACACACACACAATTTTGCCCGGATGAGAAGCCTTCTAGGCTCAAATGTTCATGTCATATGTGTGCCACCATACATACATACATACATACACACACATACATACATACATACATACATACATACATACATACATACACACACACATACATACATAAACACACACATACATACATACATACATACATACATACAAACATACATATATACATACATACATGACATACATGACATACATACATATAAACATACAAACATACATGCATACATATTTCTAGATCATAATGTGTTGAGCTTGACATCCAACACTCCCCCTCAAGCTCAACATCCTCTCTTGTGCTCTTGGCTTTAGCCAAAATCTCTTCAGCTTCTCTTTTTGAAGTGCTTAAGTAAAAGAAATTTAGCAACTTGTTATTATGTTTTCACATAAACAAGATCATTATCACCTACAAAGATCTTCTTGTCGATTAGATGATAGAGCAGCCTATATATTTTATCAGGGTCAAAAAGCACTATCTCCTCCTAACTATATGCTACTAAGATTGTTACAATAGGTGAAAAATGGCTTCTAGATTTCTATTTCCAATTTTTTTAGTAGCATTTCAAGCCATGCATGCCCACATTCTTCCATTGCAACATCTCTATATTGAACTTTGTACTCGATAGAGCAAAAGTAGGTTGATTCTTGCTCCATCATCTGATCGCAGCCTCCCCAATGAGAACATAAAACCATTGATAGATCTTCTATCTACAAGACTACCAACCCAATTTGCACAGTCTATTTGTATAGTCATATATAAACATCAACCTCATAAAAGAATGCATAGCGTAAGGTAACTTCCATATATAGTAATGTATGCCTTAATGCATCCAAATGTGTCTTTCTTGGAGTTTGCATAAATTGACTCTCAACTCCTACAATATAAGTCAAATCTAGTCATGTAGTTTTGAGATATATCAATCTTCCCACAATCTTGTTGGATGTGATAGCATTTTTCAAAACTTCACCTTTAGTAGTATTTGATTTCAAGTTTTAATCCAATGATATTGAAATAAATTTGCAATCAGCCATACAATACTTGTGTAACATATTCAATGCATATTGGTTTTGTGACATCCATATATTTATTTTTCTATTTAATAATGCAAAACCTCAAATCTTTCATATCAAACTTTTGCATGATAAGATTCTTTGCAATCTTTGTGTATATTCATTATTAGCAACAATTAAGTCATCAATAGAAATAGCCACACCAACTATCCCATAATTACTCTTCTTTACACACACACACACACACACACACACACACACACACACACACACGTGTGGGTTGCATCCCATGTACAAAATCGGATGATAGTTAAGTAACCTGCAATTCTTGCATGCTATGCAGGAGGGGCTTGTTTAAGCCCATGTAAGGCATTCTTTAGCTTGTAAACATATCTTGGATGTTTGAATCTTCATAACCAAGTGGCTGGTCCATGTGTACTTCTACTTGCAACTCACCATGTAGAAAGACATTTTTTACACCCATCTAATGCAATATCCATTCTTTTGCTAGAGCTAATGCTATAAGTTCTTTGATAGTAGCCATTTTAGTTACTGGGCTAAATGTTTTTTCATAGTCGATTATATATGTTTGCACATATCTTTTTGTCACCAATCTTGCTTTATACGTGCATATGCTACCATCATCATTATGCTTTATCTTATAAACTCATATGCAACATATGGATTTCATTCCTTTTGGCAACAATACTAGATCCCGTGTCTCACATAAGGTGCAATCATTTCCTCATCCATAGTTTTTTCCCATTTTGCATTTCTAATAGCATCATGAAAACAAGTGGGCTCTTTATCTTGCAATACCTTTGTCATATAGGCAAAGTGATGAGTGACAAGTCATATAACTATAATATATCAATCTTTATATTGGATTTTTCATCTTCCCATATCTTCGTGGCTCTTGACTTTATTGTAACTTCACCAACATCAATAATATCCAAATCATGACCATTTGTGATGATCACCCTTATATGTGTAGAGTTAGTAACTGAAGAAAATTTGCTTAGTAGCTCCAGGATTAAAAAACCCAAGGATTTTATAATATTCGTTTATTGTTGCTTGAGCAAAAGGTACTTTTTTTATACTAACCCATGCAAAAGACTCTTCATAGAAGACTTAGATTCTGAACCTTCTTTAGCATTATTAATTGATGCTCTTTTCTCCTCATTGCAAATTTTCTTTTTGCATTGTGCTGCATGATGGCCTGATTTCTTGCAATGATGGCATATTTCTCCTTAGGTATGGTGGAAGTAGTTAAAGTAGAGGTAGAAAAAGATATAATAGAAGTTGAAGTAGACGACTCTCTCTCTTTTTTGTTTTGTTGAGATTTCTTTTCCTTCTTTTCCTTCTTCTTCTTTTTGGCATTGGATGATGATACCATGACTTCATCATTCTCTTCCGTACTCTTTTGGAGGTCTTTGTCTCAAAGTAATAAGAACTCTTCAAATGGAATTTCTCTATCTCTTGTAGAGGGAGAGAGAGAAGTAACAAAAGAATGATATGTAGATGTATCGGAATTGGTAAGTGTGTACACCATCTCTTCATCAGTTATGCTAACTTCAACATTACGAAGTTGATCATGAGTGTCCTTAAGCTTTAGAATAAGAGATTGAACCGACTCATCAACTTTCATGCGGATGTTGGCTAAGTGTCTCTCGAGATGAGCCTTCCTTGTAAGATTTTTGCTTTGATAGAGATTCTCCAACTCCAAACAGACTTGATGAGAGGTTCTCCATGACCTAATTCAAGGAATGACGTGACACTTCACTCCCATAATAATAAGTGGGAGGGCTTGAGCACCTCTAGAATCCCATCTAGGCTCCTCTTTTGATGGTTGAATATGCTTCCCTTTGTCTGTGGATGATAACATAATTTCTTCTTCTTCCTCTTCATTGTTGAGCAGAAATTGGGGTAGTAGGCTTCTTGGGCAAAGAAACAACATCTTTTGCAACTTGTCTTGGTCTAGGATATTTGTCATTGACAATATTCTGCAAATCCTTCGAAACTAGAAAATTCATCAACATGAAACTCCACATTGGATAATTGGACATTCCATCAAGCTTATCTTCTTGTTCCAATCTATCTCTGTAGTCACTTATCTTGGGAACAAGTTATGTATGTGACAAGGGTTGTGGTGCCAAATGTTGGAAGTGAGGTAGGCCCAATATAACCACAAGATCTTTCCAACACTTAGAATACTTAAACACATAAACACACTTTGAATTAAATAAAATAGATGAAATACTATGAAATAGACAAGAGACGAGAACGTATGCTACTCTTAAAAATAAAATTCTACTTGATGAGTGAATAATTAAACAACATGTGCAAATACAAAATCTGATTGTAATGCTGAATGTAAAAGCATTCTAGCTATAAATGTATGAGAAAAGAGTCCCTAGGCTTGTGGGAAAGTGTGAGTATGCTGGGAATAGAAGGTTATAGGATTGTATGGAGGAAATACATCCCATGTATTGGAATAGATGGAAAAATTTGCAACCCTAATAAAGATTAGGGTTGCTCGTTTGAAATAAGTAGCAATGAGACTTCTCTCCTTGAAGTGATCGGTCATAAAAACGTTTTACAACAACAAGAATTGAAAAAAACTTGAATATATGCATCCACTTACAAGATTCAGCAGCCACACACTTCAACGTGTGTGTAGGAGAAGAAGATAGCAACAAATCACCTAAAAAGATCAGCAAAAACACCTTCAATTTCCTCTAAGGACAGCTCCATGACTAAATCACAATTAAGTGTGAGTGTGAGATGTGCTGAAAGTGATCCAAGTGGGTCTTTTTATAGGATCATGGTTGTTGGTCGTACGCTTACAGATCCAACCGCACGTACCTATCGTATGGTACTGTACGGTATGAATTCGTATGATGAATCAAATCATTAAAAAAAAAATTGAGTAAAAAAAAAAAAACAGATCCTAAGAGTCTGTTACTTAAGTTTTTGAGGGCTTATCTTCATTGTTTTGTCTGTGCATTTGGTGAGTAGTGGCTGCTGCTCCTCTCAAGCTGAGGCTATCCTCTAGGCTCTCGAGTCTCAAATCTCTCCTCTTTCTCCCCATCTCGTATCTCTTCCCCTCCATTTTCTCTTGCTCCTCCCACGAACTCTTCCTCTCTTTTGTCCCAAGTTCTCCCACAAACTCTTCCTCTCCCTCTATCTTTGAACTTCAAGCACCATGGTTAGAGACAAACATGAGGCTTTTGATTTACATTGCATATATGCATAGTAAAAAAAGACGCGCTTTTTATGGAAAATAAAAATGTTTAGTACTCTGGAACGTTCTAAACGTACTAATACATTTTTTTGACAGGTGATCACGTTTTTTAATCATGTGAGGGATTTTTTTTGGGTGTTTTTTTTTTCTGTTTTCAACATGTGAACAATGTTTTAGTGTGTGCACCCCCTTTAGTACCCTTGCTTGCTTCCCTTGAGCATTTCTTTGAGCATCTTTGGTTCAGCCTTGACCTTTTAGTATTCACTTTTAAGCCTTTAAACTTCAGCCCTTATAGAAGTTAGGATTCTTCTTCTTGCACATAAAAAGAGAGACAAAAAGTCATCAGCTTCTTTTCACTATCCATTAGCTTCAGCCTTCAATTGGCTTTCGTCATGGGTAGAGTGATATTATCCTAACTATGTGACAATAACCCTACCTCTTGGCAATGCAATTATTGCATGGGTGTTTATGGTGGTTCGGGGCATCTCACTTCATGCTCATATCCTTGGATTGGGAGATAAAGGCATTGAGAAATGCCCTTGCATACCTCAAAAAACCATGAAACAGTTGATTGCGTAACTTCAATTAAGTTGAGTAGCTAATATGCATGTCTCCATCATTTGATAGCAATGTAACCATGATCCATGCTCGCAAACCTACATGTCAACACTCATGGATCGTGCAAATACTATCTTCAATAAGGTAGTAGATCAAGTTTTTTATGTGTTTTTAGCACTAGATATGTAAAGGAATGCTAGATATACATTATTCATGGGTTATTTTAAGAATAAAAATAAAGATGTTGCAAATAAATATAATACTCGTTGTTTATTTCCATTTTTTTAGTACCATACGTACTAAACGTTTTAAAACCCGTTTTTAAAACTCTCTTTGTACTATGCATATATGTTGAGAGAGATACAAAGAAGTCCAATTCTCATCATTGGACTTGCAAGTATTGTGGAAAGAGATGCACAAACGGAGCCATTAGAGTTCTTCAACATCTTTAAAAGCTTGGGAGACAAGTTGCATTAGGTAAGAAAATACCCCAAAGCATTGCATATGAAATTCTTCAAAGTATGAGAGGACAAGGATCTTCAAGTTCAAACATACCACCCATAAGATTATCTTTAAATCCTACTTCTTATAATGCATTATCTCATATGAATTGTTGTGGTTCTACATCACAATGACCACATTCAATGTGGCTATGTGAAACCAATTGATGCAAAGTGATGCACATGCTAGAAGACAAATGAATATGGGTGAAGCTCCAGGATGTTAAAAACTGCACTTGCATTCCTTAAAGAGAGACAAAAGCAAGCTGATATGGAGGTTGCATGTACCATCATTACATGCAATCTTTCTTTTAATATTCTCAATTCGGAGTAATGGAAGAAAATGATAAGGGCTGCTTCAAATGTGGGTCCATGTGAAGGATGGACCAGCATTAGCTACTATGACATGCGGACCGAGAAAATAGATGAGAAGAAGGAAAGGGTTGATAGGGCACTTGCTCCTATGGAATAAATATGGATGCTCTATTCTTTGAGATGGAGGGAGGGATATGAAGAACTGGAGTATAATCAACATTCTTGTTTCTTGCCTTATTGCACTTAGTGTATACGTGCCATGGAGGTCAGCAAGAAAGGCAAAAAGATGAGTGGAAGATTTATTTATTGACATAACAAACAAGCTATACAAGAGATACATAAATTTCAGTTTTCATTTAAATACATATGTAAATAATAAGTTCTATGGGAGTCATAACATGAATGTGTGCACACAAACACCATGGCTGAAATTTGAACTATGATTTTCCATATGTTTAATGTATTCAATGTTCATGAGTCATCTACAATTGTTTATATTTTCTTTTTCATTTATGCTGGTGGGACCAAGCAACATAGTGCAAGTCATAACCAACAATGCAAGTAATTGCTGCCAGTTTTTAGAAGAGGAATTTCCCACTGTTTTTTGGACTTCGTATGCAAGTCATTGTCTTGATTTGCTCATGGAAGGTATTGCCAATCTCCCATGGCTTAAGGGCATCATAAAAAAGGCAAATTTGTAATTACTATTTTCACTATAAAATAAAAGCCTTAGCCATCTTTAGGGAGGATAGCAGCCTAGAGTTCAAGAAAAGCCAGCAAACACAAAATTTGCATACATGTGGATTGTGCTTGAAAGATTGTTAGAAGTTAAAGCAGCTCTTAGACAAATAGTGTTTTCCACTATATTCACTGAGTGGGATGAAAGTAGCATGGAAGAATCACAAAACATCCAAAGACTATGTTTGTAGGAAAGCTTGGAAGAAGGTGAAAGTTATTATGGATGTCACTACACCTATTTACAAGGTGCTAAGGATGATTGATTATCAGGGCTCTACATTGGAGTTTCTTGTCCACTTTATTAGAGAAGCCATGAATAATATTCAAGCATGTACTTTGCTAACATATCCATAAAAGAAAGATGTGTTTGAGGTCAGTAACTTAAATTTAAACTTTACATAATATTGAGCATTTGGCGGACTTAAATATTTTTTGTTTCATGATTGATGATTGATTAGCTTACATCGCCAAGATGTTTTTTTCCCATAAGGTGAACATGGGCATGACTGTTGTGCACCCTTGAGTTCCCATTGCCTAAATGTCTAATTCTCATTGCCCTTTATAATGCAATCCCTCATTCAATTGAATATGCCATCAAAACGCACAATATGTCTTAGTCATGATCATGCATATGAGATATCCAAGCCTGCATATGTGTGAGGCTATGCAATTGGTTTCCAAGAATGGAGGATGGCAAATGTAACAATCCTTTTCTACATAAAAAAGATGTCAGCAAATTCTAAAACGTTTGCAAAGAAGCAGTCTTCCAGTCAACATAAAGCTAACATGTACATATGTACATACACACACACAACAACAACAACAACAACAAATTCTCTGTCTATCACGCATCCATGCACCCATGTGATGTGTGCACATGCATGCATGCACATACTAATACTGTACACATGCATTTTACTAAATGATCTTACCGACTTTGTATGGGAAGCTTCAAATTCTCTAGTCACATATTAAGTAGCATATTAAGACATACTGTATGAATATTAGATAAACAACTACGAAGCAAAAAGATTGGCTTTGTCGGATTATTGACGTTAACATGCTTGTTTTTATTGACAGCTTCGTTCAGCTGCAGATGTATGTGTCCTCTATGATGTGCAGAGATCAAAGGCTAAATGATACAGGCTTTCTTTGTTTAGTTTCATGAGGCCATGTCAAAAGTTATGACAATGATGATGGGATTTAAACCGTCTATGGTCTTAAACAATAGAGAGTTCATCAAATGGATGTTCGGGTGGAAGATAAATGAAATCGAAAATGAAAATGCTGCTTGTTTTGGGTTCAAAGGTTTGTTGCTCCATCAGAAAGATTCAATTAAGCGATATGGTAAGCTCATTGCTTGATGGATACATTGCACATGAACCACAATAAACAATTGTATTTTTGGAAGGGGGGATTTGATCATCAGAAGTTGTTTTCAGGCTCCAATTTTATCACTACAACCGTAATCTGGAAAAGTGTCTTTGTCCTGCTGCAGTTTGTAGATTGTATTCTACTGTTACCATATTGATATGCTTGTAAACATGAGTTGCCACTTGTGTCATACTGTCAGTTTTAAGTTTCATCTGAGGCGGCCTAATGTTGGATTGTCTGTAATGTTGAATCTCCTCAATATTTGTTTGTTTTTGGCACTGCGTTTGAGATTAATGTCAAATTGAGCACACTCCATATCAAGGATGGTAGAGGGCTCGACCTTTGTTGGGTTTGAGATCTTTCACGCTGTAGAAACAGCTTCTGATTCATGTTTGTAAGACAGTAGAAAATGATTCTGAACAGTTGTATTATGGGTTTACATTGACAGACTAATCTTTTCAGCGTGATTTGGCATCTGTTGATGGTAACTGCGGGCTGATTGGCATCTGAATTGTTGAATGTGATAAAGGAAAGGGACCATCAGGTTCAAAAGTTTTCTAGCAACCAGATACTTATAATCGTTATCTAAAAAGGCACATTGACCGCAACTGAGGATGTAGCATGCTTTTTAGCAACTGGCCTGACAACTCCCGGTTGTTAGTTTTATGTCTTTTAGCAACAAGATAATTATGATCATTATCGAAAAAGGCACATTGGCCTCAACTGGCCTTAAAACACTCCCGATTGTCAAGTTTTCACTACACACGAGAAAATTGAGTAGCCGATAAATTCATTAGTTTATTACTTAAACGACAGGAAATTAACCGACTCATGCGAGCATGTAAGGACTTTTGTAAGCATAATACGAAAGACTGTACATGTGCCATGTATCGTCTTTAGGTAGTATGCCGAGAAGAGTTCTTACGTACTAACATGGCCCCTAACTTATGACCACAAAATCCTAGTCTGATTTGCTTTTAGTAAAATAACCTTTCCCACGTGGCAAGGGAACTTGATTTTTCATCAGCAGTTGAAATTCAGCCCTTGATTTTCTATGAAATTGCCGTTTAGGTAGTATGCCGAGAAGAGTTCTTACGTACTAACATGGCCCCTAACTTATGACCACAAAATCCTAGTCTGATTTGCTTTTAATAAAATAACCTTTCCCACGTGGCAAGGGAACTTGATTTTTCATCAGCAGTTGAAATTCAGCCCTTGATTTTTATGAAATTGCCGTTTAATTTGCTAATAAACTTCTCGATGAGTAACATGAAATAAGCTTAGCAGTTGAAATTCAGCTCTTGAAATTCTCAGGCCGCCTCTGGTTGAGCCTTGAATTTCTCTGGTTCATTCAGTATTTGTATAACACCTAATAACTAGTAAAGGTTGAAGTCGGAAGCTTCACAAAAATTCTTTAAACTTCTCATGAGGTAGCTTTTCTGGAGAAATTGTTAAGAGTGTGAAGAGTGGTGAAGAGTCATTGCATAAGTCGAGTTAGCTCTCATGCAATCGTTTGGAGTTAGTGCAAGTCAAGTTACTTCTCATTTATTTAGGCTATGTTCCTCTCCTTCACATTATTTTACATTACGGTAATGCATATGGAAATAACGAATAGAGGAACACAAATTTCCAACAGTTTCGTAGGTGGGTCGAGAACGCAAAGAAGCCTTCTTGATAGGATCCGAGGAAAAAGGGACGGAGTGAGGAATAATAGTGCACACTCAAGAGAATGCCATAAAGGAAGGGCTTCTAGTTTATACAAGTGCAAGCCGATGGAATTGTCCAGCAGCGTTAGCTCAGTGGAAAGAGCCACTTGCCTCCCCTTGGGATCAAGCCCCATGGCTTACATGTCACTACATCATGTGTTCAGATGAAAAATCAGATCCCTTCGGGGATATGTTGACCTTCGGGCGATTCGGTCATCGGTGGCAAAGGCCGTGCTCATTGCAGCATGTCGAAATCAGTGTTCTAATTATGGTCTTACGGTCGTCCCTACCCAGTTTTACCCTACCGGACCTTCAGGCTTTGTATTCTAGTAGATGCTAGGCATTCTACGTTTGTTTGTGTGGGATTATATCTCCGTTCTACTTTCAAATTAATTCTAATTCAAGCTATTAGCAAGAGTAGATCTCAATCATGGAACTTACTGGAAAAAAAAAGTGCGAGGCGATGGAATATTCGGAGAGGAGGAAAAAGAAGGGAAGAAAATGTTGAACTGTTAATAAACATTGAAAACGTAACGCATCGTTTTGGGTTCACAATGCGCAGGATGCAATAGTTCCGAAGTACGCCCACTTTCAAAATCGCTGTCGAGGGACGCACGTAAAGCGATTTTCAAAATTTGACCTTTACAGAATCGGTTGCTTCATGCGTGTTGAAATTGAAAATTCATTTAGTGCTTTATAGAATAGGTTGCTTCATTCGTGAGGAAATTGAAATTTCATTTTACCGATTTTGCAAGGATCACTTTGCTAGAACAATGCGAAACATTCTAAGGGACGTTAATTAGTTGTGTTTATTGTTTCAAAAAGCTGATTATGTCTGTAAATTGAGAAAATTATTGATATATTCACTCATTTTTTAGTAATGTTGTGAAATAAGCATATCACGTAAAACTTTTGTTATTTCAATATTTGCCACTAGAGCACCGTGATGCACCTCCAAGATGTATAAATACAAGCACTTGTACTTGCATGTAACTAAGTATTTTGCCATCCTAGAATCAGATCAACATTGATATTCGAGAGGATATTTTCCATGGTATGAAGACCTCTTTCGCATTTCTTTCAAATACCTCATAATGCGCATAACATCTTATTATGTCATGCTAAGGTTAGGCATACGTTTACTTTCCCTGTTACATTAGCAATGTCGAACATCAAAGAAGCAATGCTTGTCATGCTAAGGCTAGGCATACGTTTACTTTCCTGTTACATTAGCAATGTCAAACATCAAACAAGCAATGCATGCATGGAGAGATCTAGGTTAATGCATAAGAGATTACTCATAGGTCATCTTTTTAGAAAAAATATATCTGCACTAATTTGTGCACACACGCAACTAGATGTCATGGCCTTTGCATCAACTATACGAAAACTGAGGTAATGTCCCAATGTCATTTTCTTGGGTTGAGTATGATTTCTAGGCTTTGTCCCTTATTTGTGATGGGCAAATTATGTTCAAGTAGAAACATGTTGCACAAGAAAAGATGATCTCAACCAACTTTTGAGTGCATTTATTTCCTTATTTGAGCTGAATATTTAAATACAAATATACTATGATATTATCTCGATTTGCATATTTCTTGTATACATCTTATGCTTGCGGAACATTTAATTTCCCATGTCTCATGAATTTAGCAACTTGAATGTGATTTTTCACTTTTGTAAGGCCCGTTGGAGAAAAAAATGGTTTACATGTCATGGTTGGTAGGATTGTGGGTTTAGAAATTTGAAGGTAGCCACTATAGTCTTTGGTGTTCTGTGTAGGTTTTGATGGAGATGTAAAATGAAATAATATATGTATTACTCATCATTGGACATGGGATATATTTGTGCTCAACACAAATCAAGGGCCAAACATGTGAACATCTATGCTTCAATAGATCTTACTTTTGCATCGCTAGATCTTATGTTCCCATTGCTCTATCTTACTTTCCCATTGTTGGATCCTCATGTTGGATAAGTAGAAGAGATTGTCTTTCCATAAGGAGGCATCTTGGATAAGTAGAAGAGATTGTCATTCAATCATTAGTGGAGAACAGATCCTCGCCATCTCTCCAATGCAAGTGCTCAAGGTCATCATTGAAGCCCTTAGGGTTGCAAGGGAGGTTGAAGCCTTTAAATATTTTTGCTCTCTATGAAGGGTTGAGCAACAAAAGATCTCTTAGCCTTTCTCTTGTTTTACGATTTCTTTCATGTATGAGAGTTCAAGCTTTGAGAAGAAATGATATTTCTAGAAGATTTATAGAGTCCTTGCTTTGTGATGTTTAAAGATGGGCTAATATAGTAAAGCTCAAATCTTGTCAAACAATGGAGGCTCGGCTCGTACTTGATATGATGTGCCATAGTGATTGATTGTGTTTGGTGTCACTCTAGCACAATGGTGAGTACCAACGCGAGAAGATTCACCTCATAATTGTCAATCCGTGGAGACGTGAGGACTAGTATGAAGACTATGAGCAAGTGAAGGCACAAGTGTGTGAGTGAGAAGCACACAAGCATGCACACACATACACACACACGCGCACACAAGGCAAGAACAAGGAGAGGATCAATGGAGTTCTTTGCATTAGTCAAAAAATCTCTTACATCAGCTCAATTCACAAACAATCTAACCCCAAAAATGAGCTCTCTAGCTCTTTTTATAGTTTTCTAACTAGCTTTGGTCTTGTCCAGACCTAGTGTCCGGCCTAGTTAAAAATTAGGTTCTAGAGCCTATTTGAGGGCTCAAACAGAGTCTAAAAATTATGAAAATTGATATGTAGCTAGTTCTAATACTCCTCAAGCTCGAGGACTCCTCGGCTTCCACAAAATGGAGTCTATTCTACCAAAAACGAGATTTACAATGTTTGTGTAGTGATTAAAATCACTTGAGTTGTAAATGGTCCATGGGAAAAAATGATTGGGCCTTGTTGTCGTATTGTGCATGACTCCTCCGTTGCGCTAGTATGCTCTTCATCTGACTTGTATGCCAACACTCCCCCCTTCCTAGCGTCTGTCGCCCTTGACAGACCTTTGTTCTATCGGGTGGTCGATATAGTATTGGATGACATTGGTGGCAAGTTCGTGTTCTCCTATCCTTAAGCCTCTTGCTAGATCAGCTTCCAATGCATCCCAATTTATTACGCCAGGGGCCTCTGGTTGCGGGGTGGTGTAGTACTCAGAGTACATTGCTTGTTCACAAGTAAAGAGATGGAGCAGGTGTGTTGGCTTTGGTGCAAGGATCTCCGAGTGATACTCCCAGAAACCTGATCTGAACATTTCTTCGAAGGTCTGTTTGTAACATGCCGGGAGGTATTTGATGCGTGCATGCCAGGCGTAAGCCACACAAATACTGGGGGTGGTGCTCATGTCATACACCAAATCATAATTTCCATTGCTAAACCCCGAGAGACGTATCTGTGGTGCGGTTGCGTTTCTAAAAGTTTTCAGGACCACCTGCATCATATCTAAAATTTTAAGCATCATTTGAGCTTCTACATCTGGCATGGGCTTCAATCGCGGCATCCAATGGCGAATTGTTCCCATCATGTATGCGACCGACGGCGGTCCTTGTGGTGGCGCAATGTATGGGTAGTTCAGCCATTCCTTGCATTGCGCGTTGTTCTGCACTTTGATATTGAATGCCTTCCAAGACCTGCGGCGTGGAACTGGACCGTAGCATGGATTATATAGGAGATGTAAAGGTGCATTGTTCCATGTGCGTAGCATTTCTGGATATGTCTCTAGAAGTTTCTGCCGCCAGGTGGATTGACGAATTTTGCCTTTTTGCGCCTCTGGAGGAAGGTCTTCGGGTTGAAATTGGGTAGCAAAGGTAGGAATCTGACCCGTGACACTCTGTATTTCTGCATTATAATCAGCCAAGATAATGTAGTAAGGCCTGTATTGGAGTTCGGATGAGAGGATAAGGCGTCTCGATGAGAGGTTCTTGAAATAAGCAGATTGTAGCACAGTTTCCTCTATGACCCTCATGGCCTGATTTTGCACTACTGTGCGCTCTTCGTGAGAACTCCCGATTTCCTCCACTTGACGTAGCCATGGAGGCCGTGGTGCCTCGAATGTGTCCTGAGCTTCTTCTGTTTGTTGGCCTCCTGGGAAGGGTTGTGGGTCATATTCTTCTTCAAATGTCTGTTCCACAGGAATTTGTACTACTTCTTCGTCAGTGGGAGCTTCTGGAGGGGAAGGTGGTCTCTCATATTGTAGTAGACGTGCTTGCAGTTCGGTGACCTGTTTCTGGAGATCTTTTAAGGCTTCGGAGTCTGTGAGAAGTGAAGCCGCGGAGGGGGTGGTTGGAGGGGCTGCTGTTGTTTCTTTTTGGTGTTTCTGCTTCAGTTGTCCCAGTTCCTCTGATAGTTGGTCATGTGCTTCGAGCAGTATGGCGTAGTCTTCCAATATGATCTTGATATTATCGGGGGTTACTGCTTGAAACTTTGATGGGCTGATGGGTGCCCCAGGTGTGCTTTCAATAGCTGCTTCTAGGTTCTCTTGATTTTGTACTTGCAGACGTCGATTCTCTTCCTGAGCGGCCGCAAGATGTCGCTTGAGTAGGGCCATATTTCGCTGAAGCTTTGAATTCCGTTCCAGCTGTGTCCGTAGGTGACCTTCTACCACCTGTATTGCTTCCTGATCTGTGTTCTGTAACTGTACCTCCAATATTTCATGAGCCTCTTGGAGAGTTTGGAACTGTGTGTGGAGGCGAGCATTTTCCTCCTCTAGTGCAGCAAGGCGGTGCTGTAGTGTCTCTGAGTGCTCGTGCAGGCGTTCATTCTGTTGCTGGAGCTAATTGTAATCTGTCCTTAAGTTTGATATGCAAGATAGCATGGTGTCCAATGCATTTCCTATAGATGAGTGGGTGGTGTTTACAGTGGAAGATGCATGGGAAGGGAATTGGGGAAGGGGGAGAGTGAATGATGTGTCTATTGAAGTCGTGTGTGTGGGTGAAATCGGTGGAGGGGGAATGGAAGGGGGTGGAATTGTGGGGGGAGGGGGAGGTGCTGTGGGTGGTGAAATGTCCATACTTTCAGGAGTGGGTGTGAGTGTGGGGTCTACCATATACGTTGGAATGGTAGGTGGTGTGTGTGTGGAAGTGGTGAATAGATGAGAGGTGGGGTGGGGAGCTGAAAATAAAGGGAATGGTTGAGAACCGGGTTGAAATGTTTTAACAAGGAAGTTATGGAGGGATTGTAGAAGTGGAGAGATGGAGGTTGGGGGTTGAGGTTGTAGAGTTGAGGAGGGCATGAAGGTTTGCGTGGTAGCAGGGAAACCCATGAATATGGACCTAGGGTCAGGATGACCTGTGGCTGAGGGCATGGGGGATGGTTGTCCTAGGGCAGGCTCTATGAGCGATTCGGTGGATTGTGTAGTGATGGGGGTTGCTTCAAAGATTGGGTTATCAGTGGTGGAGAATAGGGTTGAACTAGAAATGGGAGTACGGAAGATGAAGGTTGGTTCGGTGGGTTGAGTGGTCGAGGTGATTTCCACTGTTTCTGCTCTTGGAGGCGATGGTGGGGGCGTGGGTGGTAGTGGCTCGGTGGGTTCCTCATGGGTGACTGGGTGCTCTTGGCTAGCCGTTCCGGTTGCTTGGGAGGTTGTCCTGATGGGTTCAGATGTAATATTTAGCTCTTCTGCAGTTGTAATGGGGATCTGGATATTCTTACCTGAGCGTGGTCGTCTCTGGAATCTTCTTGGATCATATTGAACTGGAGACCTCCTAATGGCATTCCGCACAGCTTTCACAACCCCATATGTTTCTGCCATCAATAAGAGACCTTTACTATATTCTGAGTCAACTCCTGCTTCTTCGAGCAGCTGAGTCATGAGTACTCTACTGCTCTGTTCGGTGAGCAGTTGTTGCGATCGCACCCGTTCTATAATTTGATACAGCCTTCGGAGTTTTGCTATATAGACTGGGGCTTCAGTGGTCTCCTCTTCATATGCTCCTTCTTCTTCTAGGTGTCCTTGTTGGTGGCCTTGCTAGGCGTCGCTCCAATGTACATGGCGGTCGTCTGTAGATTTTCTTCTCCTTTGTGAAGATGTGCCTTGTTCTTCTTCATCTGAATAAAACTCTACATCAGAGAGTTGTGTACTTGTAAGAATGCTTCGAAGTCCTGGGGATCCATTCCTTCAGTATCTCCAGTTGCAGCAAATTCAAATTCAGGTGGAGCAGGAGGAGCTGAAGGGGTAGCTTGTGTCGTAGTTTCGGATCCAGACCTGGGTATCCTAATGGTAAAGGGAGGTACAGTGGTCTCCCTTCGTGGCGATACCTCAGGTGTAGTCAGAACTTCCCTTGTCTGGACACAAGGGATCGCACCCCTCATGCGCTTGGACTGATGTACGGACGTCTTGAACTTCTTAAACATTTGTAATTGTGCCCAAGTTAAGGCACGTTCAATGGGAACATCATATGCTAGGCACCGGTAAATAATGCGTGTGATTGCACAGCAACTGTTCACCACTAATTTCCTAGAGGACCTTTTATTTGCTTCATACAATTGATCTATAATCCATACCGGCAGCTTAATTGGTAACGCACCTGCTTCCGCTAAGTAGAGAGCGAACCAGATTCTTTTGTGTGGTTGTGTGAAGCGGTCTTGGCCGGGGAAGGCAAAATGTTGCATGCACATACGGAGAGGGATGGACACGTTTGGAGTGAGTGCTGCCATGTCTTTAAGCTTCAATAGTTTCCTATCCTTCATGTTAGTAGGAACGAGAGCATCCTTTTCAGAGGGTACATGTGTGCCGTGCATATTCAAAGCATCGCTCACCAACTCCATAGTAAGCTCAAACCTCTTCAACTCGTTGTTGCCCAGCAAGGAAGGAAGAACAAATGATCCGGGTTTGTCCTTTTCTTCATTGGCTTGTAATGTGGAGACCAAATAGTAGCATCGGAGGAGATCTGGTTTAGGTAGTGGTGCTTCAAAGTATTCTGCTAGCCCTGCACGTTGCCATATGGTCTGGAGATCCTCGGTGTTCTGTAGAGTCTCGAATTCCTTGGAGAAAAATTGGAATCGAACCCATGATCTGTCATACTCGCACTTAGATTCCCATATATACTTGGCCTCTCCTAGTGGACCTGGCATGCCATTAAACCAATGAGAATTGGCATGGACTCTGTGTGTGATCCCTGTGGGTGGATCTGGTACCGGAATTTGCTGAAGGTGTTGTAGCTCCACAGGTCGTTCAGGTGGTGGCACATCCACAGGTAAACTATCCACATCGATTCCTGCAGTAAGTATTCCTACTTGTGAGCTCGGACCTGTCGCTTCTGCCATGTTACTTCTTGCCTTCTGATTCTGTGAGAATGTAGAAACATGTGTTAATATTGTAAAGGACCAGTTAGAATCGTTTTTGTCCCCATTACAACATTATCAGGAGGTTCGGGAGAGATTAGTAGGTTAGTAAGTGCTCGGTGCTTGTGTGTGTAGTTAGGAATCGGTTGGACCTAAGAAGTGGAATGATGTGGTGTGAGAGTGACGTAGTTAGTAGGTGGGCATGGATTTACAACTGGGATCCGGGGGTTTTTTACAAGTTTTAGGTTTCCAAATACAGTGGATGGCTTTGGGTCTTGGTTTTGTGGAGATTCGGGAGGGTTGCATGAGTAATTCTGCTGGGAGTTGTTGTGCCCTTGGTACCCATTTACGAGTGAGTTTGTGCGTGCTTCTAGGTGGTGGTGTGTTCGATTGTATCAGACAAGAGTGGTTGGCGGCTGCTAGAGCGAGTGAACCCTGTCGCGTATGATGTGAATTGTGTGGGTGAGCCCGCAAGCAAGCCTTAGGCACCCAAATTTATCTTGATTGTGGGTCAGCCTTCATCGACTTCTTGGGTACCCAAATGGATTGCACTTTCTCAACAGAGGTTCTAGGAGTCCTCTTATTAGCATCAAGTCGTTGATTACTAATAGGAAGTTGAGACCGGTGTTGCAGCTTAGTTACGGCCGGCAGCTCGTCTTTCCGCACCCACATTTGTTTCGTCGGCTGAGGTGTTCTGCTTCGCGCGTTCTTTTGGTCTCTCACCCGAAGAGTCTTTAGTGATTGATCTGCCCTTAGTTGCTGCCTCCTTCTGGCCTTTGGAAAAGAAGGGAGTTCCCTTGTGGTTCTGACTCCTTTTTTGAGATCTTCATTCTTCTGCATCACATAGCCTTGGACAAGAATAGCATGATCAACTTCATGTGCACCCCTGGAGGGACCAGGAGTCCGTGTCTTTTCTAGTTCCTTGAGTGCTCCATTATTTAACTCAATTGTAATTCTAGTTTGATTCACCCATACCTGAAGAAGTCCACTTCTTAGGTTTAAGTTGACTGCTTGGTCATAGATCCAGTCTTGACCCAAGACAAGAGGTTCAGTGAGATCCTCATCTTGACACACTAGTACTTTAACTGTCATTGCCTCATCATGAATATAGAGGGGAAGTTCCACCTCGCCTACGCAAGGGGTTTCCACGCCTCCCAAACCTATGAGATATGCTTCCACAGGATTGACAGTTAATTGCAACTCTTGACAGTAAGACAATTTAACAGCACTAGTGGCTGCACCTGAGTCAAGCAAGGCTCTTACAGTCCTTGCACTCTTTCCTTGTCCTATATCTAAGGTTATGAAAGGACGTCGGTCAGTTATTCTATGTGAGCTAACACCTGAAACTTCACACATAGCCACATCATATCCTTGATCTGCATATGCATCTTGCCTAGGGTGCTCTCTACCTTGTCTTCTTAATTTCATTCTCCCGATGCGCTCTAGGGCTTCTGCTTAAGCTTCTTCTCGAATTCGCTTTTCTTCCTCTTTGTGTTTCTTAGCAGTATTGAGTCGGCTTAGCATCTCCTCCGTGAGGGGTTCCTGATACAACTTGACTCTGCATCCGCTAATATAGTTAGGGAGAACATCACCCTCTAAAGTGGCTAGTTGTACTGCTCCACTCGTGGAGATCCTATTGATGATCATAGGTCCGTAGCCTCTTTTTTCTAGCTTCCTTGTGTGTTGTTTCAATGTGTAGACTAAAACTAGATCTCCTGCTTTCAAGCCCTTATCCTTCACATGGGCATCAAAGTATGCTTTTTGTCTCTTCTTAGCTGCATATATCCCTGCAGCTGCTCTCAGTCTTGTTTCCCCTAATCGTTCAAGGTCAAAAAGTCTAGAGGAGAGTTCATGACCCGTCCACTCATGCTCTTGTGCCACTTTCAATGTGGGTATCAAAAAGTCTAGCGGTAGCATAGCATTTTGACCAAACACCATTTGAAAAGGCGTGGCTTGGAGTACCGTTTTGTAGGCAACTCGGTATGCCCAGACAGCATGGTGTAGCTGTTTGTCCCAATCAGAGCGTTTATTGTTTACTAATTTCGTCAGTACATTGCATAAGATCTTGTTGGTGCTCTCAGCCTGGCCATTAGTTTGGGGGTGATAGGGGGCAGACTTCTTATGAACTACCAAGAATTCTTGGAGTAGATTTTTAATCACTTCATTCAAGAAGTGAGTGCCTCTATCACTTACTAACTCTATGGGTAGCCCGTATCTTGTGAATACATTCTCAAACAAGAATTTAGCAGTTGTTTGAGCATCGTTCTTCGTTGTGGCTTTCACCTCTACCCACTTTGTCAGATAGTCCGTTGCAACAATGATATATTCTGCATGAGAACCTTTAGCTGGGGGATTGATAGGACCTACAAAATCTATTCCCCACTTGGAGAATGCACGTCCACCCATCATAGGTTTCAGTGGCATCTCATCTTTACGTATAGGATACTGAGTTCTCTGACAGACATCACATCGTTTCACATAGGTATGTGCATCCATGTGAAGGGTTGGCCACCAGAAGCCCGTAAATAGAATTGCTTTGATCACCCGATCTGGTCCAAAATGTCCTCCTGCTACACCTTGGTGAGCAGTGTCCAAGATCTTGAGATATTCACTTTCATGGACACATAGCCTTAGGTAACCATCTTTACCACGCTTATATAGATTATCACCAATGAGTGAGTAATCCAGGGCTTCTTGTTCTAAACTCCTTTTCCTCGCCAGAGTCATGTCTGGAGGGAATGTGTTTGTCCTCAGGAAGGATACTAGAGGTTCACTCCAATCTGGCACAATGGACACTTGATAAAGAGTGGCGTGTTCCACAGGTGGTTTAGTGCAACAGATTGGGCATTCCTTGCACAACTTTTGGACATCAGCTTCCATAGTTGGCCAATGCACTCCGAGTCTCCTGAGTGTCTGTAGGGTTCGTTGTTTTGAGTAGTGTTGCTCTAATGCACCTACATGTGCTAATTGCAACCACTTCGCATACTCGTCTTCTTCTACACAACAAGCCAAGATTCCTTGATCTGTGTGCTTGTACATGCTTCCTGCCATGATGTGGTACTTTTGGGCTTTCACAACCTCTCTATTCTGTGTGTTTACTACAGGATGGTTAGGCCCGTATGTCAATACTGGCACTAATGGCTTAGCCCACTGCGGCACCACTTCCAAATTAAACAAGTAAGCATCAGGAAGGTCATCTGACACTCCTTGTGGGGCTTCTCCAGATGTGAGCCTAGAAAGGTGATCAGCTCTCAAATGAGTTCTCCCTTTTCTCACCACTACCTCAAAGTCGTATTCCATTAGTAAGAGAAACCATCTTACTAATCTTCCTGTATTGCATGGTTTGTTTACCAAGTACAACAATGCCTGATGGTCAGTAAAAAATTTAAACTTATTTGCAAGCAAATAGTGTCTAAATTTCTTGACTGCATATACCATGCCTAATCCTTCTCTCTCTGTAGTGGTGTAATTTCGTTCAGCTGCATTCAATTGTCTACTGGCATAAGCAATTGGAAGGTCCATGTTACCTTCACCAGTAGGTTGGGCAAGCACACATCCAATGGCATAATTGGATGCATCCACATGAACATGGAATGGCTTATTCCAATCTGGTGTGGTCAAGATTGGTGCTGAACATAATCTTCGTTTAAGCTCTTGGAAGGAGTTCTCACATTCATCCGTCCACTCAAAATTAGTCAAGAGTCCATACATGGGCTTTGCAATGACAGCATACATGTGTATAAACCGTCGGTAGTAACCACAATGTCCCATGAAAGCTTGTACTTCCTTGACATTCCTTGGCCTAGGTAGCTCTGCTATGGCTCTCACTTTCTCTTCGTCAGTAGATATGCCATTCTTTGACACTATGTGTCCTAGAATCTTGCCTTGCCTGACCATAAAAACACATTTTTCTGGGTTCAGACAGACCTGATATTCTCTGCATTTGTCAAAGATTTGTCTGAGTTCGGGGATATGGGTTTGTCTAATGTTGGAATGAGCACAAAGATCATCAACATAGACTTCTAAATTCTTTCTCAAGTACTCCTTAAATACATGGCACATCAGCCTCTGGAAGGTTGTTGGCGCATTGGTAAGCCCAAATGGCATTACTCTAAAGGCAAATATGCCCCACTCTGTGGCAAAAGCCGTTTTATGCTGATCTTCTGGTGCAATGGCTACTTGATTGTAGCCCGAAAACCCTTCTTCAGGTTTATGCATACTCGTAATTTGCCGTTCTTCTTGGGCACCACTACAATGGGGGATACCCATTCAGTGTGCTCAATTTCATAGATAAATCCGGCTTCGACCAGTCTATCTATCTCCTCTTTGATCTTAGCAGCGTAATTATCGTTATATGTATAGGGTTTTTGCTTAGAGGGTTTCGCATCTGAGGTCATGGGGATGGTGTGAGAGCATATGTCTGGATCAACACCCTTCAAATCCTTGTAACTCCAAGCGAATACATCTCTGTATTCTCTTAGCAAGGCAATTAACGCATGCTCTTCTTCCTGTGTTAGGTCATGGCCTATGTACGTGCATCTCTCCTCTCCTTCTTCTAGGGCCACAACTATTTTCTTGTTGGTTTCTTTGTTATCATAGGCCTCTCCTACTTGTGCCTCTCGTTTAGGCATTCTTATCATGACTCTCTTGTCGTCTATTTCATACTTCTTAAAATTTTCCGGGACCTCAAACAAAGATTCTTCCTCTTTTGGTGAGACTTCTTTCTTCTTTCGTTTCTTCCCTTTTTCCTTCGGGGTCACATGTGTGGCTAATCTTATATCATTTGTAAGCTCTCCCTGCCTCTGGGGTTGAAATTCAACTTCATGGAAGTATTCTTCATCTGATGCAAAAGGTGGGTCCATAATGATTGACTCTAGATCGGAGTCACTTGCATCCTCAAATGCATCAGGGCTAAGTTCGCATTCTTCTAGAACTGCCTCTCCCATGATTGGTTCTATGGAGAAGACCGAAATGTCATAGCCATCCTCATCACAGTGGGGTGTCCATTGTTCTTCGTTGATGGCTACATCCATGGTTGCTAAAATTTCTGCCCAACCATGGGGTTCAAATTCCTCATCAGGAAAGATTACAGGTGCATAGGCTGGGTCTTGAGTTGATCTATGGTTTTCTTTTGCACCTATATCTCTGGCCTTTTCTCTTTTCTCCTCTTCTACTGCTACTTTGCACATCCATAAGTGGGTGTCTTCATGCATCCATGAGGATCCTGATCCTATGGAATGCACCGATTCTGTGTCATCTTTGGATCTATGGATGGGATTCCATTGGATGGGGGGTACATCTTTATGAGAGTAATCCTTGAGATTCACTTTGGTCGTAACACCCAAGTGTTGCAGGTACAAAGAATTGGTTCCCCAATCCTGTACCACTTGCAACTGTCGCATAAATGGTCTTCCCAAAATCATCTCATAGGCATGATTTTTGCTAAAGTCACATATAGCAAATGTATGTTCGAACTCAACACCACAGGTGGTGAGTGTTATTCCTTCTAGCAATCCTAGGGGTCTCTCTATGTGACCGTCGGCCATCTGCAATTTCATTCTCATTGGCCTGAGTGCTGGCTTGCCCCAACGCTTCCATAGGGAAGTGGTGGCAATTGCAACTCCTGCGCCTGAGTCCAAAATTGCCTTGGTGGTGTTCTCCTGGTATGTAATGGGAAGATAAGTGTTCCCTTCCTCACCTTCGCACATATCTCCAATCTTATCCAAGGGTATTTCGGGCACTGTCCTATGTGATCCTACCTTGGAACGAGGTTTTGCTATCTCAGGCACTTGATTGGCTACATGTTTCCACACTTCTGGTCTAACCTTAAGCAGCTCTTCCAAAGTGAGATTGCACTGCACTTTGGTGTTTTTCACTACCTCTGTGTTCCTAGGTATGACTGAATCTTCGTTTCTTACCATGACTGTAGGGGTTCTCATACAAGTAGACTTGGCTTCCCAAGGGCCCATGAAGTGGGGTAACTCCTGTAAAGAATTAGACTCGAACTCTAATCTTTCTTGAGATTGGGTGCTCTCCAGCTCCCCATAAATGGATGGGATGTCTTGTGGGAATTGGTCATGTGCGTCATCCACAAGTTCAATGGGAGGAGGCACTTCACTTTCTTTAGCCCATTTGTCTTCTTGAATCTCTCGTAGGAATTCTGGTGTGAATCGATTCATAGAAGATGATGTGTCTGGCTCCGTAGAGTTAGGCACATAAGCTTCAGGCACATAAGCTGTCTGGGTAGGAAGACCTGCTCTTATACTGGCCTTGTCATGGTGTTGAGGGGCGGGTTCCTCTTGTGAGGGTGCCATTAGATTCTCAATTCTTTCTAGTGAAGGGGGGTGGTCTGGTTCAGTGAGATTGGGCATATGAGCTTCCGGTGGGAAATGGGTCATATTCTTGCTTGCTTTATCTCTTTCTTGCTTTTTTTCTTCCTTGGTAGATCTTGCAATTATGCCCTCTAACTTCTCTAGAAGTCCATCCAAGTGTAATTGTGTCTTGGCTGAGCCCGAGTAATTGAAAAGACGACTGGCTTCAAACATAGTCTGAGCCAATGCGACCATTTTCGCGCAAAGCTTGGTTCTTTCTATCTCTAGGTCAGCTCTAGGGTAGCACTTGTCATGATCCGTTACATTTGGCCCTTCTTGGATTCTGGCCTGATATGCTTTAAGCATCATGTCTATGTCTTCAGGAGTGGGATCAGCTAATACTGATCCTGCTCGGGGTGGTGGGTGGGTTACGTGGGGTGTATTAGAGGGTGGAGGGATGGAAGGTGATGGGGATGGTAGCGATGGGAATGTGTGAGAGTGCGGTTGAGATGTGATCTCTATGATTTTGGCCTTGGTTTCTCGTAGACTTTCCTCTAGTTCACTCATCTTCTTTGCCCATTGCCTTTTCATTCTTTCACGACTATCTCTCCATGCTCTAGTTCTTTTCTTTGTCATGCTCTTAGTTTCACTAACTTCTAGGCTCTTTTCCTGGCCTACCCCTTGGTTTTGCTGCAATGCCTGTGCTCTAGTCACTACCTGTACTGGTGCAGTGGAAGTCACACTCTCTGTGGAGTCTACTACTAACCCAATAACGTTAATAGGAGTGATTTTTGGCATATTATTAGGATTTTTAGGGCAATCTCGTAAGAGATGCTCCTTCCCACACTCTTGGCAATAACCTTGGATCGTTACTGACTGGGGTTGTGTAGGTGGAGGCAAGGGACAATCACGAATGAAATGATCACCCTGACATCGGTAGCATGGTCCTCTAGGGAATGGGGTTCTTACCTGCCTAGGTTGGGGTCTGGGGTTGGGGTTTGCATACATGACATTTGTGTAATCTGATTCCCAACTAGGTTCATTTGACTCTTCACTATAGTAAAACTCACCATGTTCAGGAGACTGCATGTAGTATGCCTGGGGACTATCAACATGTGTAGAATCGAAGCTATGGTCACTGGGATCACTTTCTGAAAGCAATGGTGTTACGGGGACTATAGCTCTATTCAGGTTTTCTTCTGCTGTTGCATATTTTACTGGGATCACATTAGCTGGGGCAGGGGGTTGTTGTGCTAACACAGGCTGAGGTCTTTGTTGGTTTTGGTATGGTTGCTGATAAGGTTGCTGTGGCCTGCCATATGGCTGTGGAGGGTACTGGTTTTGGTATCTTCCCTGCGATGGATAGGGTTGAGGGTAAGTTTGCCTGACTGTTTGCTTATTGTAGGGGCAATCTTGTGCGGTGTGATTGGTGTACCTCCGTTCTATGGTGCAGTACTGGCTACTAGGATTTACTTGGGGCTGAGTCATAATGGGACATACGTTCGCCATGTGGTCGCCACCACAAGTATAGCACCTTTTCACAAGGGCAAACCTTGGGATTTGTTTGCTAGTTACACCTAATTTCCGAGCTACTTTCTCTGCGAGTTCCTCGATTGATGTGGATTGCGTGGAAGAGAGGTTAGAGGCACTATCTGAATCTTTGTATATCTTGGAAAGCTCTAATTCCTCCCCTAGGTTATCCTCGATGTCGATGCACATGCGTACACACTCTTCTATGGTCCTAGGGTCCTTCAAGTACACATAGGATCTTAACTTTGTACTCAGCAATCCATCCAAGAATAAAGCCACTTTCTTGGCTGGTGTGGGGAGCTCCGTAATAGGGCATCTTTCAAGATATTGCCTAAATCTTCGCCCTGCAAGTCTCACGGTCTCTTGAGGGGTTTGCTTGAAGCTGTGAATCAATGAGGAGGTATTATGTCTTATGCCACTCTTAGAGAATTCAATAACGAAAGCCTCCAGGAGTTGGTCTATGCTCCTAAATTGTCTCTCAGTCAATGGTTGGAACCACGTAAGGGCTGTGTTCCTAAGGGTTGGACCAAAGGCATTATATTGCGTGAATAGGTTCCACTTGTTCTGCTCTCAAGACTTGCCTAAACTCTGCCACATGATCGTATGGATCTCCTGTGCCATCAAAGTAATTTTTCATGGACTTAACTAGCTGAGTTGGTCTCAAAGTCCTTGTGTGCTCTCTAGATCGGGGTAGAGGAAACTCATCCGCATTTCTTTGATTCCTGTGAGCTCTAAGTCTCTCAGGTTCTACTCTATTTGTTTCCGTCCTCGTTCTTTCTCTGTCCACTGGGTTAGCAAAGCTTACTTCTGGCCTATCTCTACTTCTGTCTCTTTGAGTTCCATGAGCTTGGGATGTTCCCTCTCTAGGGTGACCGTAGGACACATGTGACCTTGGTTGGGGGAAAATGATTTCACCTTTCCAAGTGTAAGCATGCCTATCATTTTCTGTCACCACGAAGATCCTCTCTGAGGCGTGATCTAAGTAGGTCACTCTGCCTGGGCTATCAGGATCCTTAAGCTCATAGATCCTGATTGTTCCTATATCAAAAGGCCGATCAGATTTATATCTCCAAAAGGCTTCTTCAGTTTCTCGGTTTAGAAGAAGATCTATGCCCTTATTATCTTGGGGAATCCACTCTGGTGTGATAATCCTCGTGAGAACCGATTTGCCTCGAGGGGTTCTAGGTTCTGCACCCATGTTTCCTTGCTCCAGGTCACCTAAGTCTGCTTCGGGGATCACATTTCGAAATTCATCTGTCCTATCTGGGTGACTGGTGACTACGTATATGGTTCCTTCTTTGTCCAAGTATGCTCCGTTTTTGAACTTGACAGCTGGGTGCTCCAATCTAATGGATTGATCAGGATTCTTAATCTGTACCACAGATCTTCCTACGCCGTCCTCATAGATGCTGGCACCTAATCGGTTGGTCCTAAGGTATTCCAATTGTGTTTTGTAGGGGCCTTCTACCCTGTGCAAGTAAGGCACTCCAGAACTTCTCGTAGGTCTGTCCATGCCTTGAGACATCTCTGACTCACTGGTCTTAGAGCTAGGATAGTATGAGTGGTGGCTCAACTGCTGGGCCCAAGACCTAGCAGTGTGGTTAACACTAGCCTCTGAAGATCTAAGGCTTTGTCTCTCCCTTGCTAGATGTCGTCCGGATCTAAGGTTCATATGCCTAGCTGAATAGCCCAATGTTGCCCAAGTACAACCTTGTTGCAGAGTCCTTTGTATTAGTTACTCGATTCTTTATAGTTGATTCCCGTTGTAAAAAATTCTTGTCTGATATCACGTCGTAAGGTATATTTGAGTGTAATTTCGCACTTACAGTTGTTCGTTCCACGTTAAGTTCTTTTTCCTTTAAAGTTCTTCGACGGTACAAAGATTATGTCCTTAGCTTGACTTGAAAGTTTAGGTGTGCTTCAACTTGATAATTGCCTATCGTCGCCGTGACTTACTCCAACTTCTAATCGTTCTTAGCCTACGCTAGGAATTGACGAAGGGGAGTTGAGAGTATTCCAACCTTTCTTGCTGATCCTTGCTCTTTAGTGCTCGAGAAGTTGATTCTCAAGCTTGCGCAAAACCCTTGCTTAGACGCTCTCAATTGCTTCTCAATAAACCTGCATCAGTCCCAAGATTAGCTCCAAGTTGACCTTCCAATTGACGGACAATTTATTTCAGACACTTTTTTAATGACCCTTGTCCCCCCTGTTGTAATGCTAAAAATTTCCTCTTGAGCTCCCTTGGTGTTCCTACCCCTCAATGTGCCAACTTGCAAATATCCTATCTCAAAAGCAATGCCTTATTCTTATAAAAAACAGTTGAGGGCGCGTAGTATATGCCACGAGCTTTCCGACAAGCCCTAGAGCTCAAAAATTGGATTTTGTATGAAAAAGTTATGGCCGTTCAGGGTTTAGGGGGTTAAACAGACAAACAGAACCTCTCAGGAGTTTTAATGCATTTTTCTAAGGCCTTTGCGAGTGTGTGAGTATTTGAGAGTGCAAATTAGCCCATCATTAGCCTAAATTTCCAAAAAAATTACCCCTAAATTTTTGCCGAAAATATCTGTCTGTCGCGATAGAGGGTGTCTGGCGTGATAGACGGTGTCTGTCGCGATAGACGGTGTCTGTCGCGATAGACGGTGTCTGTCGCGATAGACGGTGTCTGTCGCGATAGATGTGTCTGTCGCGATAGACGGTGTCTGTCGCGATAGACTGGGTCTATCGTGGGTCTCTGTCTATCGCGATAGACGGTGTCTGTCGCGATAGACGGTGTCTGTCACGATAGACGGTGTCTGTCGCGATAGACGGTGTCTATCGTCTGTCGTGATTTGGTCTGTCGCGATAGACGGTGTCTGACGCGATAGACGGTGTCTGTCGCGATAGACTGGGTCTATCGTGGGTCTCTGTCTGTCGCGATAGACGGTGTCTGTCGCGATAGACGGTGTCTATCGTCTGTCGTGATTTGGTCTATCGCGATAGACGGTGTGTGTCGCGATAGACTGGGTCTATTGTGGGTCTCTATCTGTCGCGATAGACGGTGTCTGTCACGATAGACGGTGTCTGTCGCGATAGACTGAAAAAACGCAAATCTTTGAGAAACTTCTAGTGATTTAGAGTGCTCTAATGGTGTAGGTTACCGTGCCAAACACGCATTCACAAAATATTAAGTTTTTCTGTCTGTCGCGACAGACAGGGGTCGTCGTCCCGGGACCTGTGCAGAGTCAGTCGTACCTGTGCACACTACTGGAGAAGGTGGTACAGCTAGTTCCTGCAACAAAAGCTCAAAAACACGCCAAAAACCGATAGCATGCAAGCTCTCTCTCTCGCTCTCTCTCACAATGAAATGAGGGAAATGAGGTGGGGAGTGTAATATGACCAAAAAACTGAAATTTTTGTGGAGATGGAGATGGAGGGGAGAGATGGTGGGGATGATGATGGTGATGATGGTGATGCGAAAGTAAGGAAAAAATGAAGAAAAATAAAGAGAAGGAAGGATATTATCTATAACTCCAATGTTTCAACTCGACGTCTTACCATCACACGCTCGTCCTCAAAGCTATCTCCCCGGCAACGGCGCCAAATTTGGTGTCACTCTAGCACAATGGTGAGTACCAACGCGAGAAGATTCACCTCATAATTGTCAATCCGTGGAGACGTGAGGACTAGTATGAAGACTATGAGCAAGTGAAGGCACAAGTGTGTGAGTGAGAAGCACACAAGCATGCACACACATACACACACACGCGCACACAAGGCAAGAACAAGGAGAGGATCAATGGAGTTCTTTGCATTAGTCAAAAAATCTCTTACATCAGCTCAATTCACAAACAATCTAACCCCAAAAATGAGCTCTCTAGCTCTTTTTATAGTTTTCTAACTAGCTTTGGTCTTGTCCAGACCTAGTGTCCGGCCTAGTTAAAAATTAGGTTCTAGAGCCTATTTGAGGGCTCAAACAGAGTCTAAAAATTATGAAAATTGATATGTAGCTAGTTCTAATACTCCTCAAGCTCGAGGACTCCTCGGCTTGCACAAAATGGAGTCTGTTCTACCAAAAACGGAATTTACAATGTTTGTGTAGTGATTAAAATCACTTGAGTTGTAAATGGTCCATGGGAAAAAATGATTGGGCCTTGTTGCCGTATTGTGCATGACTCCTCCGTTGCGCTAGTATGCTCTTCATCTGACTTGTATGCCAACAGTGTTCTTTTTATCCTAAAGATTATTCAACATGCTTCTAATGCATATAAAACTCGGAGTATTTTGGAAAGTCAATATAAGAAACATAACTATTTATATTTTGAGCTATTTGAAAACAATTGGTAGCAAAGTAGGTATCTAAACAAGTTGTGGAGGCCTTTATTAGTTGGAATCTAGAATTTGAGATCAAATGATTCTTTTAGGAATAACAAAGTCTAATGAAATTCTAGAAGGGAGGTATGTGTGGAACTTGCCATCAAATTTGATAGTTTGGTCCAAGCACTTGTTATCAACATAATAAAGTTTGCTTTAATGTTTGAAGAATCTAGCATTGTACTACTTTGAAAATATGAATCAAAACTTATAATGTTGGAAATGTGGAGGAATCAATACATGCAAGAAGAGACAAAATGAAGGATGGGAAGAAGTTCAAAAGTAAGCACCTTTTTTGTGACAACATCGAATACAATGTGAAAGATTGTCATAAGGAGCACTAAAAGACAAAGCTTTTGGATATTCTCAAAAATCCAAGGAGGGTATCAATTTTCGTAAAGAAAAGTTAGATGTATTCATAGCCGTTGAGAAAGTGAGCTCCTCCACTCAAGTCATAATTCATGCTTTCATTATTAAGCTTATGTGGCATCGAATGATATGTGCAAATAACACAAGTAAAGAATGTCTCATCTTAAATAGATAATGATGGAATCTAGGCATAGATTGGTGATCAAATACCTTTTCCCAACCAACAACTATATACCCTTCTGGTCATTCACCAAGAACTATATTTGATTACAAAATACCAAAATTTATCATTATCAAGTGTTATCCACAAGAAATGATCAAAAGATAGCATCTTTGAAGTGACAAATAAATTGAAATTATAAGGAAAACGATATGTACATTTCAAAGACATCTCCAACATCTATTTCGAATCTTTATGTATTCATTTGACAAGTTGCGTGTCCTTGGGAAGTATGGTAATAATCTTGTATTTCAAAGAATTTAATATCCTTAAGAAATGAAATTGACAAAATAAGATCAAGAACAAAGGAGAATAACACAATTTTCAATTTTTTTGCCCATGGATTGCATGAATTCCATGAATAGTCTTTTGGATATTAAGCCAAGCAATAATAAATATCAAGGGAAGCAGTGCAAGGCTTTAGAAGCTCCAATGATGCCAAATGTGGCTATGTTTGAAGACTTTCAAGATATTTATTATATATACGGAATTCATTTATTGTAAGTTGCTTCACTTTTGTAAAGGCCAAGGAGTCCTTGCACCTTTGGAGCAAATCCTTGCCTTTTATAAGCTTTGAGGGTTTTTAAGAGAATTGGGCCTCAAATTAGTCGAAAGGATTATTTTTAAGTTAGGATAATTAAGTGTGAATAGAGTCAATATTTTAAGTATAAGAAATAGTAACTCTAAATCATAATGAGATCTTGAATAATTTTGGAAGTTATCTTGGATCAATTTCATACATCTCTCTTCTTGATCTCCTTTTTTTTTTCCCATTTTATTCTTCATTTGAAGCTTCTATGGTGTCCTTGGGGTGTCTTAAGCCCATATTTATCAAATAGGATGTTGTTCAGATGCTTCGTGTGCATGTTGCTCTTTCTTTTTCATATGTGTATGTGATGTTGTATCATCTTGTGTCTCATTTGGACTTCTAACCTTATTGTGAATGTGTCTGTATACTTGATTGGATCTAGTACTTGGATTTGATAATCAAGTGTTATCCACATCACTTAAATTCGATAAAATGTTGCTTGACATCATGTTGTAGGCTTAGAAACACGATGTGAAGCAATGGTCTATCACGTTCAAGCAATGTTCTATCACGATGTGAAGCAATGGTCTATCACATCCACACGAAAGCTAGAAGTCCAAATGAGATGCCAGAGATGAAAGAGAACTACATACATATGCAAAATAGAGAGCAGCAATAAATACATCAAGCATGCAAACAAGCTCTTATTGGGTGGATATGTGATTAGAACATCTTAAGGACTCCATAAGCTTCAAATGAAGAGAGATTCCATGGATTCTATGGGCAAAGGAATTGTGGTATCCTCTTTTCCTCTTGATCTTCTTTTTTTTTTTACCACCAATTCCCTACTCCTTAGACTTCATGATCCTTGATATGTGATAGGGTGTTCGGATCATAGTTGAAGGGAAATCTTTGAAGCTTCATTCTTGAATTGGTTGAAGTGCTTGTGAGTCAAATGAACCATCAATTAGTTCCACTTCATTGCATGAAGTGTCTTGGTTGATGGAAAAAGAGACATTTCTTGCATGCAAATTTCAATAGGTATTAAGCGCATTGCTAGAGGTGAATTGACCTTTCCAGAAATTTAGGACTGAGGCTCCCAAAAGCTATGGGGTTTGATTGAGATAAAGCAGAAGCAAGTTGATGTTATATCTAAGTCTCAAGCAGACAATATAAGGGGCCTCAATTGTGTTGACATTTGTGGCCTAAATATTAATCATTTCCAAGATTTTGATTAGCATTTGATAGGTTAGATCTGACATATCTTTCACTGTCTCTTGCCAATATGCAATTGTTTTGAGCATGTATCCTACTTTTGGCCCTTGTGATGGATGTTTTGTTCGAGGATAGTTTAGCCAATATTCCTTGGCAAGCGAGAATGCTCTTAAATTTATCATAAGTTGATCACATGCAACATTGAGTAATTAGACGATACATCATTATACTTTACATATTTAGGTGTCTCTTGCAACACAGTTTTGTAAATACACTCTTCTTGATAAATTTGTTTCATCAATTCAAATTGGCTTCTTCATCTTGTTGTAGGGAAATGTCTTTGACTTGATCTAGAGTTTGAGTGCACATGACATCCGCTTGATTTTAATATTGGCATTGATATGAATGTATCAATAAAACAATGGGTATATTAATAGAAGGTCCTTGGATTTTGTTTTTGAAAGCCTTGGAAGATACTTAGATTTTTTTGGTGTTAGTAGTAACCAAGGAGGTCTAGGTAGCTTGTCGAGACAAGGAAGCATGCAGAAAACCAATCAAAAAGAGTCGGAACAAAGAGAGGGCTAAGCAAGACCGAGCAGACAATGAAGTCAAAGAAGATCGGACAATTAGGCCCATCAAATTTCTAAATGCAATTTGTTATGAAACAATGATTTTTATCACTATACGCCATTGTAAATTCCACTTTTGTTAATTCCAACTCCATTTTGTTGAAGTCGAGGAGTCCTCAAGCTTGAGGAGTGCTAGATCTATGTACATACCAATGGAAGGAGCTCATTGAAAGCTACATATTTTGACTTTGAGCTCTTTTGTATTAGGATTGAAGCACCTAAAACCTTTTTTATCATTTGCATAGCTCATGAAGATACACTTTTTAGGCTTAGCTTCCAACTTGTGTGTTAGCACAATAAGAACATGAACATAACATGTACAACCAATTATTTTGCGTTTGGAGAGGTTTGACTTCTTACTATACCAAGATTGGTAAGGTGTTGAAGTGGGCGTTCCTAACGTTGGAGTCATATTCATGAGGTATATGACTATATTCAATGTATCACTCTAGAAGGTTTTGGACATATTCATTTCATTCAACATTGCACTAGCTATCTTTGCAATGTGCCTATTCTTCCTCTCTGCAACCCCATTTTGTTGGGATGTTACTGGTCTTTTGATGCCTTGATCCCAAATAAAGTTTGAAAATTCATTGAAGAAGTACCCTCCCCTCCATCTAACATTAGCTTCCTTATGTAGTTATTGTCTCCTTCTCAACCATAGCTTTCAACACCTTAAAGCATTGAAACACATCATATCTTTTCTTTGTGAAATAGATACAAATCATACAAGTATAGTCATCTATAAATGTAAAAAATTACCTATTCCCTCAAAACGATGGCTCCTTGGTTGGTCCCCATACATATGTATGGATTAATTCAAGTGGATGTTGGATGATGTATCCAGTCTTCTTGAAGTTAAGTCTTGAGTGCTTACCCATCTGACAAGATTCACACAGATTCTTCATTCCTTGACCTTGGAAACTTGGTAGAGTTTCTACTAGCCTCTTTTGCTACATCACCTTTATACTTTGAATGTTGGTGTAAATTCTTTTTTATACAAGTTTGAGTCTAAATATCTACAATTTTCTTATCATTGAAAGTAATTTACACATGATGTGAAGGATTTGAGTTTAGCTCTAATTAAAACAAATCTTCCTTGCTTTTTTCCTTTTGCAACGAGCTTGAAGCCTTTGTTGGGGATCTGTAAAAAGCATCCTCCTTTGTTGGATCTCACTTGGTAACGTCTATCCACCATTTGCACCTCAAATACCAAGTTCTTGGTGATTGTTGATACATGAATCAACTCTTTGAGAAACCTTCCTTGCTTGTTGTGATCCAAAACTACATCACCTATGTGTGTGATTTTATTAGTTGTATTATTCCATTTTTCTACATGCCCTTCACCACTTAGGGCATGTAGATTAGTGAACCAAGTTTGGCTACAACTGATATGGTTGTTGCAACCACTATTAATATGCCATGTAGTACCTAAATTGTTTGAGGCTCCATGCATGTGCATCATAAGGATGTTTTCATTCTTAAAGGTGGTTGATGCATAGCTACCTCAGCCTCTATATATCGAGTCATGGTTGTAACTCCTTTGGTTGCTCCCTTGGTAGCAATCCCTTGTGTAGTGTCCATGACATCCACATATGTAGCATCCTTCATGATATTGGCTTCTTGATTTTGGATGTCTTCATCCTCTTCCTCTTGTTTTTCCTCTTCCTCTATGTGAAGAGCATTCTCGGTCATGTCCTTGATTGCTTTTTCTTCCTCCAAACATTGCTATACCCCTTCTTTGGTTGCCTCTCTATCCTTTGCTCTCAGAGTTTCCTACATAAAACACTTGGGCATCCTTGCCCTTTGATGAAACTCTATTCATATTCATTTCTTTGGTTACTGTGAAAGAAAATAATCTCTCAAAATTTGGAAGTTTGTCCCTTACACAAGCTAAACTGGTGAATGTTTTCAATTTCTCATCGTCCTTCGAACCGTAGAGGGTATAAGCCACTAGATCATCATCATTTGTGGTTGCCAATAGATCCCAATGCGTATGAAAGCTCCTTGTCTTTGAGAATGAAGTCTTTGATGCTAGTCCTTGAGGTCTTCTTTAGTTTGTTAAAATTATTTTTTAGTTGAATCTTCCTTCCTTTGTTACTAGTAGAGTAGAGCCTCTCCAAGGTTTTTTAAACTCTCATGCTTGATTCTAGGTCTTGAATGTGTTCTGCCATATTATTGCTAATGTGTTGTGAAAGTATAAAAATAACTTTTTTCCATGCTCATTCATTCCCAAAATGCTCCTAATTGATAAATGGTCAGATTATCCCCAAACCTAGTTCTTGGATCAGTCGCATGATCAAATCCCAAAGGCTCTTGCCCATGAGGTAGTTTGACATCCTAAACTTCCAATGCCCATAGTTGCCTTTATCAAGTCTCTTGATTTGAGTGTTGAATTCAGACATGTCTTGCTTTCCCTAAGCTTTGGAAATCTCTTTCTAAACTTTTTAATTGATATTGGTGCAAATGAAAATCGATATTACCTCCAAGATTAGTTCTCCTTTGATAAAATCCAAGTATGCTTGATTCGAGGAGGATTGAGTGCTCCCCTTGATGAGAAACTTTTTCCAATTTCCTTTGGTGAAGAAACCTTTGAAATACCAGCTCCAATAGATCCGTTGCTTTGTATGTTATTTCCTCCAAGCACTTCAAGATTCTTTAATAGTACTATTGGGAGATTTTGCAACTCCCTATGCAACTAGAAGCATAATGTGACTTCCCAAGCTACAATCAAATAGACACTACTTTCAAGCTCTAGATATTTCTCAAAGTGTTGTAGATATTTCTTGAGATATTTTGATAGCTCAAATTAGACTAAAAGATATTTCAAATAAAAAAAAATCTCATTCAAAACGAATGCTCACACATAAAATGGCAATTTCTATGAAACAAGCTACTTGGCCTACACTCACACACATGTGCAGAGACACACTTTCATTCTAGACACAATAACTCATAGAATGTGCAGAGATAGATCTATATATTTACATCAACTTTAGGAGACTTTATTATCTATCCAAAAATAGAAAAATTTTAGCATATGGGTTCCGAAAATAGGAGAATCAATGAATACAAATTAGAGAAATACAAACTACTCAATGCATAAAATAGGCAATGAAATATACTTACCCAAACCTGAGATGGAAGCAAGTAGAGGGCTTGCTTTTTGAACTCCAGCACTCTAAGGACACTCTAAGGACACTCTAATACACAAAGGAAACACATGAGATCACACGAAAATTTATGATCCAAACCCAATACATACAAATCAAGTAGGCTCCTACAATCTAGGAACCACCTTTTATAATTTAATATATGTGTCATAATATGTATCTCCATGTGTGTATATGAGAAGTTAATAAATAAGAAAATAATATTTGGAATTCATTATAAAGATTTTGCTTTCAAGTTTAGTTCATTATATTAGTTTTCAAATTGTATTTCAGTTTTTGGATGCTTTTGTGGAAAACTATGACTATGTGTGGCTCATTAAATTTTGTGTGGCACGGTAGCTTTGACTTTTCTATGCATATGTATATGAAAAATATAAAAAAAGGGAAATTATTACCATAATTCACTATGAAGACTAGCATTCCATAGAAGTGTGACTATTCAAGCTTGGGGAAAAAGTCTTGCAAAAAGGTGTGCTCAAGGTGAGAACATGCTTAGACATGAAGAAGAAATCAAGAGAAAGAAACTTCATATTTATATTAAGGACTAGTGGGAAGACAAAGAAAAAAATCCAAATAAAGAAACGTGCACACTTCTAAAGAAGAAGAAAACAAAGAAGCTATTCCACCTATGATTGCCATAGATGAGAGTGCATGTCCATCATCTCTAGTGTCACATCAAAAATAATTCCACAAGATATTAAGCGATTTCTTGATTTTCATTTGACTATTCAAGGATCCTTGATGTGATTGATTTCTTGTGCAAATGCAAGAGCCATCGTCTTGAGGGCATCAATCCCTTAATGATGTTTGGGTGGTTTCTTTTTGTTTAGTGTGGTGGTTCCTTGAGGCGATTGATTCCCTGCGCAAATGCAAGAGCCCTAGTGTTGAGGGCATTTGGTGGTTTCTCTTTGTTTAGTGTGGTGTGAGGCTCTTAGCTTTGGCACTTTAATAAAATTTCTGAATTTGGGAGTTAGTAAGATCATCCAAATGTCTTATCTTAAGAATTAATGGCAAGATCTTCCCAACCACTTGTGTAAAGTGCTCCATCAAGCAAGGTTGCTTGCTTGCTTTTTGCAATCGTTGCTGAGTCTGAGTTGTCTCATGGATAACCAAGTGTGGTAGAAGCATATTTAGGGTGTCTCTCTCCCATGTGGCCATGATCAATGGTTCTGAGACTCTTCAGTGGAAACATAAATGTGTTCTTGATGATGTTTCTAAGTAATTTTCCAACTTCTAGCAATTCCTTGACATGTTTTGTGAAGCCTTAAGATCTAGAGTAAACCACTTTGAAACTACCTACAATTCCATGTGCGGCCCCCCTCCCTTTTTTTGGAAAAGGTTGCAAAGTTATCTATCTGTCTTTCTATCTATTTGTCTATCTATCTATCTATCTATCTATCTATCTATCTATCTATCTATCTATCTATCTATCTATCTATCTATCTATCTGTCTTTCTATCTATTTATCTATCTATCTATCTATCTATCTATCTATCTATCTATCTATCTATCTATCTATCTATCTATCTATCTATCTATCCATCCATCCATCCATCCATCCATCCATCTATCTATCTATCTATCTATCTATCTATCTATTTATCTATCTATCTATCTATCTATCTATCTATCTATCTATCTATCTATCTATCTATCTATCTATCTTTCTTTCTTTCTTTCTTTCTTTCTTTCTTTCTATATATCTATCTAGATTTGTCTCTATCAATTAATCAATTAATCAATCAATCAATCAATAAATCAATCTATCTATCTATCTACCTACCTATTTATCTATCTATCTATCTATCTATCTATCTATCTATCTATCTATCTATCTATCTATCTATCTTTCTATCTATCTATCTATCTATCTATCTATCCATCTATATATTTATCTATGTGTCTATCACTACAAGGAATACGGGCACACAGTGACGGTTAAGGTGACACAATTTGGTCGCTATAAAATTGTAAAATGTGTTGCAATGAGCGTCGCGCGCGAACTGTCGATTAAACGATGAACAAAATGACGTTTTTTTCGATGTACAACGCGACGGGGTGTGTGACACTTGCATAGAGCATCGCTAAGGCAACGATTTTAAAAAGCATCGCATAAGCGATGCTAAAAAATGTCGCATAAGCGATGCTAAAAAATGTTGCATAAGCGATGCTAAAAAATGTCACATAAGCGATGCTAAAAAATGTCGCTTATGTGACACCAATTCCAATGGTTTTTACGATGTGTTACCATCGTTTACACGACGGTTTGTTGACGAAAAAAATTAAAACATTGGAGGCTCTTCGATCGGCATTTTCATGCATCTGATCGAAGAGCTCTCCAATGTTCACAATTGCACTGCGCTTAGGAGCTGAAACAAGTATATGCAGAATTGTTGTTTTGCCTAAGATCTATCTTATTGTCTCTCTCTGTCTCTGTTTCTCTCTTTCTACATCTTTCTCTCTTTGAATTCTCTCTCTCTCTCTCTCTCTCTCTTCTTTCTCTGTTTATTGTAGGTTATTCAAGAAGCTAACCAAGCAAAAAGTATGGCTAACTATTGTAAGTCTATTCTTTGTATATCATTTGACTTGTGTTATTTTGATTAGATAGCATACTCACACTTATTGATATGCACATATACACTTATACATGATGAAGATGCACATTCACACATATACACATATACACATGCACATACACACACATATATACACACAGATACATGTGCACATACACTTAGACATACACACACATACACATGCATATGCACAAACATTTCTACAACCACATAAAAAGACTTACATGCATGCATTATTTCATATATATATATATACACATACACACATTAACATATACGTAAATACATGTATATGCACATCCACATGCATGCACATTCACATGCATGCACATGGATGCAAATGGAAATGCATCCACATACACATGCATGTTTCATACATATACACATGCATATACATACATTATACACATATATACACATATATATGCACATATGTACACACATATACACATGCACACACACATGCACATACATATATATACACATATACATGGACATACACACATACACATAGAGTTACACACACACACACACATATATATATATATATATATATATATATACATGCACATACATATACACACACATACACATGCACATGCACATACTCATACACACCTATACACTTACACATGCACATGCACATGCACATACATACATGTACACACACATACACATGCACATACATACATATACACACACATACATATACACTTATGTATACACATATGAATGAATTATATAATTAAAGTATTAAAGCACATGCTTAATATAAACAATAATAACAATCAATAGAACAAAACTCTTCATTACTTAATACCATACACACAATTCAAAACATAACTGAAATATATATATATGTATATATATATATATATATATACATCAATGTAAATACATATAGTCCAATTTCATAATCAACTAGAATCCTAATCATCATCATCATGATCATCATCAGCAACAGCATCATGATCATCCTGATCATCCTCATCGTCATCATCATGATCACCCGGTCACGATCGAGATCATCCCTTCTATGTCTGTCTCTCCACCTCATCCATATCTGCCTCTCCATAATAGTCTTGTATTACATATAGCAAACATAAATAAGTAAAACAATTAACCATTCATAAAAATAAAATAATTATATAAAATTTAATAATACTCACAAAGGCATCCAGATGATCTTGCATATACTCGCTCAAATGCCGATATCCAAAATGTGTAGCATACTCGATCTCATGTTTCGTAGGATATTGGCCATAATCCTTTCGCTGCATTGAAACAAATAAAAAAGATTAGTTGCTTGCATTTTAATTAAAATAAAAAATATACTCACAATAACACATATACTTACAAATGTAGCTACAAAACCATGATGGCCCATTTGGCCTAGGTGCAATGTGTGGCCCGACTCCACTCTTTTCTTTGCAGCCTGTTGTTAGGCCGCCGGATGGGAATATGTAATTTTATTTTTTCATACTCGCACACACCGAAAAGGCATAGCGAACAGATGTAACTCTTTATTCGTTAATGAAAAGGCAAGTACAGCGTTCGGCGAGAGACAGAGGATCGCCAAACTGTCTGTTTGGGCAATTACGCTAGGAAGTTGTGCTGTAGAGTTACAGAAATCTTGAGTATTGGTATTCTGTTTATTGCGTTACAGTAGTTAATCATTAACACAGTATTGCTCTGGTTAATATTAATAATTTTGTGCGAAGTCGTGGTTGTTAATTCGCATGATAAGCATACTGCATAGTGATAATCCATGAATTGAAGACAGTTAACTATTAGTGACTGTTGAATCAGGAAAATTAAACAAAGGGCCTCTGCACTTTCAGACCCCTATCCATCCCCAAGAACCCAGAAAAGAGATTAAAAGTGGCTTAACAAAAAGCGCTTTTAACACTGGCGCTATCTGTGGGAAGATGGAAACAGATTTGGAATAATCAGTAAGGGAAGAGCAGTACTCAAGGCAAGCAATGGAGAATAATAACCGTTAGTCGAAGAAGTGATATATGCGGGTTACTCGTTCCAGTGAGTCCTACCCAAAGTATAGGCGAGATCAGCATCCCTGGGTAGTTCCAAACTTATTAGGGACACCCTCGGGTGGTAGGGGTACAGGCCAATTAAGTCCAGTTGCAGAAGGATCGGAACCAGTCAGTAGTGATTCCGGTGCTAGTTCGGTAACACATGATGAGATTCCTGTGAATTCTGGTGTAAGTCCGACACTTTTTGGAGAAGGTACAGGGACGTCTGGGTGTACAAAGATGCAGTGCGGAGTCAGTTCTGCACTATCGAGTCCGAATCCGGCAAGTTTTGATGATAGGTTCATGATACCGGATAAGAACCTGTCCGATGAAAGGGTAACTTGGTCCGGTGAGACTTCGGTGAGTTTCGGTGGAAGTTTGGCATCACTCGAAGGCAATTTCAAGTTTCTCGGTTGTTGATGTATGAAACACCACAAGAAATGAATTAATAAGACACTAGAACACCTCTATGGTCACCATTAACTCATTGCCACTCCAAACTTTGAGAAATGATAGCCTAAAGTGAGAACTTTGCTTCTACAGAAATTCCTAGTCATTGAAATGACATACCTTCAGTATTTTGCTAATTTCTCCTAGCTCAAGTATTATTTCTCCATGAAACTTTATAGGCTGAAACTAAAAAAGTAGAGCTTTCCAACAAGCTATCATATGCATCAAACGGATCTCTAGAACTCTAGTTATGGCCTTCACAAGATGACCCTGTATGACCTTCCAAAACTGGAAATTTTGCCTGTTTTACTATACTTGAGTGTCTAAAAATAAAAAATTCGATGCCTAGCATCGAATTTCAGTCAAGGTCGATGCTGGGCATCGACTTTGAGCTTTTTTAGGCCCTTTTTCTGCACCAAAAACAGCTTCTTTTACACACACATGAAGAAGACCACTTGTATGCTAGAAGTCGATGCCGGGCATCCACTTTATGCTGAAACTCGATGCCAGGCATCGAGTTGCTCCACAAACTTCATGTTTTTAAAAGATTCAACAACAGTTAACACACAAAGAATGAAAATAATGACTTATCAGCCAAGATTCGATGCCAGGCATCGAATTGCTCAAAAAACTTGAACTTTTGAATTCATCACACAGTAGGCAAGCATGGAGTTGATGGAGAGAGACTCATACACAGAACTTTACTCAGTTCTTTCTCATAGCCATGAAAACTCAGAAGTTTTACAGATGCTTTCTCACTCAGAGAAGCCCGACTATACTCAGTCGTATAAAATGAACTCCTTCTCCTACTTCTTCTCTCTCGCTCTCTCTCTCTCTCTCCGCGTCAGTTGATACAAACTAACTTATATAGATTTTCGTATTCTCGTGATTTTAAAAAACTTCTAGAACTAAAGGGAACTAACTTTACAAATATGATACACTTGTGAATTTGTCCCTTCACATAGGCATGGGGTTTTCTTCCTAAGATTTGACCTTCAAATATATATCCAATTAGTGATTGTTTCTCCAACAGCTCCCCCTCAATCACTAATTGACATTCCCTGTTTCTTCATATCATCTTCTTTTCTTTTACTCCTGCCATGCTTTTGAATCTTCTGGTCTTCACACCATCCAAGCTCTTTGTCATTATGTCTGCTAACTGATCTTTAGTAGAAATGTACTCCACTTCAATCTCCTTCTCCATTACCTTTTCTCTGAGAAAATGATATTGTATCTCTATGTGCTTTGTCCTTGCATGAAATACTGGATTTGCTGCAAGATAAAGTGAACTCATATTATCTCCATGTATTATAGGTGTACCTTGATCAATGCCTAAGCTCTTGAACAATGTCTGCATCCATATGACTTCCTTAGCTGCTTCCACAAGTCCTTTGTACTCTGCTTCAGTTGACGATAATGCTACTGTATGTTGTTTCTTTGAACACCAACTTACAAGCTTATCACCAATGTATATCATGTAACCATGAGTTGATCTTCTGTCATCCTGGTTACCTGCCCAATCTGAATCACTATAGGCTCTCAACTTCAAATCTGATGTAAAAGGATAATATAATCCTTCCTTTATAGTTCCTTTGATATATCTGAGAACTCTTTGACCTTCAATCCAATGTGGGTCCTTTGGACAATGCATGAATTGTGACAAAACTCCCACTGCATAACTAAGATCAGGTCTTGTTAGTGTAGCATAAATCAAGCTACCCACAAGAGATTGATACTTCCTCATATCTTTGTAGTCTGCACCATCATATTTACTGAGCTTGTGATTAACTTCAAGTGGAGTTGAAGCTTCTCTGCAATTTTCCATATCAAACTTCTTCAATAAATTCAGAAGATACCTTTCTTGTGACACATATATGCCATGATCTGTATAAGTGACTTCCATTCCAAGAAAGTATGATAACTTTCCTAGGTCACTGATCTTGAACTCTTTTTCAAGTAATCTCTTTACCTCCTTGATTCCTTCATCTGAAGTACCTGTGATTATAATGTCATCTACATAAATACAAATGTAGATTGTACCTTCCTCTGTTCTTCTGATAAGTAGACTTGAATCTGCTTTTGAACTTTGATATCCAAGATCATTGAGATACTTCACCAGTCTATAGTTCCAAGCTCTTGGAGCTTGCTTCAATCCATACAATGCTCTTCTCAACCTGCAAACAAAATTTGGATACCTGGAATCTATAAACCCTTGAGGTTGTTCCATGTATACCTCATCTGATATGTATCCATTCAAGAATGCATTCTTTATATCCAATTGACTTAGGGTCCAGCCTTTTGAAGCTGTAATAGCAATGATTGTCCTTATAGTTGACATCTTAGCTACGAGACTGAATGTCTCATCATAATCTATGCCATAGGTCTGGGCATAGCCTTTCGCCACCAATCTAGCTTTGTATCTGGCTATACTTCCATCTGCAAGCTTCTTCACTTTATAAACCCATTTATTTCCAATTACTTTCTTACCATTTGGTTTAGGAACAAGTTCCCATGTCTTGTTCTCCTCCAGTGCATTGAACTCTTCCTTCATTGCTTCTTCCCATTGTTTCTTACCTTTAGTTTCATCATAGTTCTGAGGTTCTTCATCATCTTTGACCATATATGCATAGTTCTTCTGAGTTATGTAAGAAGTATCATAAGAATACCTTTCTGGTTGTCTTCTAGTCCTGCTTGACCTTCTTGGTTCACATTCTTCATAAGTGTCTGGATACACTTCTTCATCAAATATAGGAGCTTCTTCATTCCTTCTTGTTAATCCACTTCTGGATGTACTTGCTTGCATATAGTCTTCATCTCTATTCACCTGCACAATTGATTTTCCTTTCTCACATCTTCTTACCTCTTCTTCAAATTCTTCAGCTGTATGACTTTGATCTGCATACCAACTTTTCTGTTCATCAAATGTAACATCTCTAGAAACAATAAATTGTTTGGTTAGAGGATTCCACAACCTGTAACCCATCTGCTTTTCATCATAACCAATGAACACATATTTTTCTGCCTTTGGTTCAAGTTTATGCCTAAGCTGCGATGGCACATAAGCATATGCAATTGATCCAAACACTCTACAATGATCTAGTGTTGGTTTCTTACCCCACCAAGCTTCATATGGAGTCATTCCATTCAGAGCTGCACATGGTAATCTATTCACAAGATATGTAGCTGTATTTACAGCCTCAGCCCAAAGATAATTTGGACAGTTCTTCTCCTTTAGCATAGCTCTAGCAAACTCAACCAAAGTCCTGTTCCTTCTTTCTGCTACACCATTTTGTTGTGGTGTATACCTGCAAGTTATTTCTCTCTTAATACCTGCATTCCAAAGATAATCATTGAACTCTTGGAAGAAGTATTCTCCCCCTCCATCAGACCTTAGTCTTTTAAGCTTTTGACCTGTTACTCTCTATGCATATGCATGAAAATGCTTGAAGGCTCCAAACACTTCTGATCTTTCCTTCAAAACATATAATGTTATCCATCTTGTAGCATCATCAATGAAAAGAACATAATACCTTGAGCCACTGATAGATCCTTCTTTTGTTGGTCCCCATACATCTGTATGAATGAGCTCTAGTAATCCATCATGTTTGAATCCTTTCTTCTGAAATGGTAACCTGTGTGCTTTACCCATTTGACATGCTTCACATTTATAAACCATATGTTGACTTTGCACATTTGGTAATCCTAGTACAGACTGATTAGCAACCATAGCTTTAATTCCTCTTTCATTGAAATGACCTAATCTCTTATGCCAGAGATCAAGTTCTATAATCACTGCTTCACCATGTGTGAGCAAAGCTTGACCAATGTTCCCTTGCACTCTTAAAGTAAAGAGTCTACCTTCTTTCTTACCAAAGACAATCTGATTATATCCATTCTTTGGATCTTCAACAAATACTCCTTCATTTGTAAACCTGACTTGATAACCTTTTTCAACTATCTGTCCCACACTAATCAAGTTTTTAGGTATTGTAGGAACATACAAAACATTGGTTAGCAAATCTGCTCCACTCTTGCATTTCACTTTTCCAATTGAATGTACACTATGTATTGTATTATCACCAGTTTGAACTGTGTGACTCGAAATACCTTTTTCCAATTCTGACATCAATTCTATGTTTCCTGACAAATGATTAGAACATCCAGAGTCAATGTAAAATACCTTTAGATCTTCTTTATCTGATGTGTTGATTGAGTTCATCATCAATGATGTATGACTTTCATTCTGTGTGTCATTTGCATAGTTGTAGTAGGTGGTGTTGTAGGATTGATTCTGTCCCCAACTTCTTCCTCCACCTCTACCATAGCCTCCTCTTTGACTTTGTCTACCTCTTTGAAAATTACTTTGATATCTTCCACCTCGACCTCTGCTATTGTTGTTTTGATTTTGATTTGATCCTTGTTGGTTGTGCCAACAGTCATGAGCCAAATGATTACTCAATCCACAGATCCAGCAAGCCTTCTTGTTGTTATTCTGATTACCTCTTCCTCTTCCAAAACCTCTTGCTCTTCCTCTGCCAGTGCCTTTACCTCTTGCATAATAAGCTTGAGAACTAGACTCCTCTTCATCCTTTGCTTTCTTCTTGTTCTTCATGTACATTGCAGAACTTTGTCCTTTATCTCCATCTCCCTTCAAGTCTTGCTCATATGTGAGCATCAAACCAAGTAATTGATTCAAATCTGGAACATAATGATTTAATGAAAGTTCTGTTGATAAGACAAAAGGTTTCCACCTTTCATCCCCTCTCAAACCTGCAAGTAGCTGAGCAATCAATCTGTGATCTTCAACATCTTCATCTATGGATCCAAGACTATCTGCTAGATCCTTCATCTTAGTGACATAATCACTAATACTTTGACTTGGCTTCTTCTTGAATGTTGTAAATTCTGACCATAGACTTGCTTTCCGTGCTTTAGTAGTGCTTTGGAAATGATACTCCAATGCATTCCATATATCTTCAGCTGATTCCAATCCTCTGATGTGTGGTAGCAAATGATCTGAGATTGTATTGTAGATGTAAGCTTTTGCACTTGCATCCTTCTTCTGCCAATGCTTTAAAGCATCTAGTTCTTCTTTCTTTGGTCGGCTTTCATCTTCAAATACTGGCTTCTCTTCTTCACCTGTAACATATATCATGAGATCCTTACTCATAAGTAAGGCTTCCATTCTCATTACCCATGCGGGGTAATTATCTCTGTCCAGTTTGTCAATGGAGATATGATCTGCCATACTCCTTCCCTTCTACTTCAACCTGTGAGCTTAAAGGATAAAGGATAATACCTTTTGAAGTTCTTTGTGTATGAGGATACTTTTGAAGTAACCTTTTGATGCCTTGTGTCTTCAAATGCTTCACCTTTCAAACTTTAATGGAAAACTTTTCAAAAACTTCTCGTACCTTTGCCGCCTTCTGCTCTCGAGAATCTTTCTGCTCTGATACCACTTGTTGATGTATGAAACACCACAAGAAATGAATTAATGTGACACTAGAACACCTCTATGGTCACCATTAACTCATTGCCACTCCAAACTTTGAGAAATGATAGCCTAAAGTGAGAACTTTGCTTCTACAGAAATTCCTAGTCACTGAAATGACATACCTTCAGTATTTTGCTAATTTCTCCTAGCTCAAGTATTATTTCTCCATGAAACTTTATAGGCTGAAACTAAAAAAGTAGAGCTTTCCAACAAGCTATCATATGCATCAAACGGATCTCTAGAACTCAAGTTATGGCCTTCACAAGATGACCCTGTATGACCTTCCAAAACTAGAAATTTTGCATGTTTTAGTATTCTTGGGTGTCTAAAAATAAAAAATTCGATGCCTAGCATCGAATTTCAGTCAAGGTCGATGCTAGGCATCGACTTTGAGCTTTTTTAGGCCCTTTTTCTGCACCAAAAACAGCTTCTTTTACACACACATGAAGAAGACCACTTGTATGCTAGAAGTCGATGCCGGGCATCCACTTTATGCTGAAACTCGATGCCAGGCATCGAGTTGCTCCACAAACTTCATGTTTTTAAAAGATTCAACAACAGTTAACACACAAAGAATGAAAATAATGACTTATCAGCCAAGATTCGATGCCAGGCATCGAATTGCTCAGAAAACTTGAACTTTTGAATTCATCACACAGTAGGCAAGCATGGAGTTGATGGAGAGAGACTCATACACAGAACTTTACTCAGTTCTTTCTCATAGCCATGAAAACTCAGAAGTTTTACAGATGCTTTCTCACTCAGAGAAGCCCGACTATACTCAGTCGTATAAAATGAACTCCTTCTCCTACTTCTTCTCTCTCGCTCTCTCTCTCTCTCTCTGCGTCAGTTGATACAAACTAACTTATATAGATTTTCGTATTCTCGTGATTTTAAAAAACTTCTAGAACTAAAGGGAACTAACTTTACAAATATGATACACTTGTGAATTTGTCCCTTCACATAGGCATGGGGTTTTCTTCCTAAGATTTGACCTTCAAATATATATCCAATTAGTGATTGTTTCTCCAACATCGGTGACATTGCGGTGCTGCCTGGTGGACACTTATTACGTTCACCCCTTTTTGGTGTAAACCTATCTAATTTCGACACTAAGGCAGAGGAAAGGTTGCTGGATTTGGAGTTAAGCAAACGGTTCGACGACGTTTTTGGACCGGAAAGTGAACATGCTGACCATACAGATTCGGAAGGTCAAGAGACACCTGTTCAAAATTCAGGTAACAACAACACTACCAACAATAGCACCATGAGTGGCTCACAGCAACAACAACAAACACCGCCATAGCCGCAACCACAACTCCAGCAGCAATAACAACAGCAGCCACAACCAATCGTTCCACCTCGACCGGTCCCAATCAGAGTGACCTATACGAAATTTGGTAGATTTTTGGGGGATGACCCCGACGCACATGTTCGCACGTTCGAGATCAGTTATGCAATGTTAAATCATCCACCAGATTCGGCGTATAAGGCCATTGTGTTTCAGGCCACGCTGGTTAATGAAGTAGCAAGGTGGCTAACAGAATATGATATTAATCATTTCGGTAATTATGATGATGTGAGGGATGCGTTCCTGCAGAGGTTTCGCTTGAAGAAGAATCTTGTCGAAATTTTTGACTATTTGCAGAATAATCAGCAGAAACCACACCAGAGTGTCCAAGAGTATGCAACTCTATTCAGAACTGACTTGAGACAGTTGCCACCGGCGCATGCTAGATGATATCATAACACAATGATTTATCAACGGCTTGAATCCATAGTTAAAACAAATTATGATCATACGCTGTGTGGGCGGAATGACGTTGGACACTCTCATTGCAATGGCCTTGCAATTGGAGCACAAAGTGGGCAGGTTTATGGAGGATTTGGAATGGTTGAAAGCAAATAAGAATGTGACCGGGGATCCCTCCAAACAAGTGTATTGTACTAAGTGTAAGAATCCCGGTCACACCAGTTCCACATGCGCGCTCAACCAAATGTATTGTGCCATTTGTAATGGGACGGGTCACTCAACAGAAACTTGTGCATACAATGCAAAGGTGCAGGGTAGAGCGGCAGTAAATGCCATAATATAGGAACCGGGCCAGCCAACCACCCATTATGTACCGCCATAGTTGTGAACCACCCAGCAGCAAGGATATGGGAACTATCGGGGTCAGCGCAATAACAATTTCAATCAAAATTGATGGCATGTGGGTACATCGGTTGAAGGTACCTCTCTCCCACCCCCTCATTGTCATTTTTGCGGTGAAGTTGGGCATATTCGAAGATTTTGCAAGGAAGCCGCAAAATATGATAAAAGAAAGAAGGAAAGACAAAATCCGATGACAAATATGGTTTATATTTCCACTATTGATTCACAAGCAGCCATAGTACAAACAAGATCAGGTAAACAGTTGCAACCAGCAGCTTAAGTGTTCCAGCCTGGAATTCGTGAGCAATAATGCATTTTTGCAAAGGCCAGTCAATGGAAAGTAAGGAGTCATCAATGTTCCCTGACCGGGTTCCAGTAACTCAACCCCCTTCGCCAAATGCAAGGCAGAAGGCACAAACTTTTGTCCCAGCAACATCAGAAGCACAACGAGAGTCGGTGCTGACCACAATACAAACAGAACAAGTATGAGACATGATATCCAAAGCCTCAATCACACTCCCTCTAGGCTAGCTGCTCGCCCTAGTTCCTGGAGTAAGACAACAATTTCAACAGCAGGTTAGTCCCAGACCTTCTTGTACTCTGACGACTACGACCATACAACCTGAGATGGATCCTACGGTGGATCATACTGTATCGTTGATCATTGTTTGGTATAAAAACCAAAAGATCACACAAGTTTTAATCGATGGCGGGTCGGGTGTGAATATTGCAATAGCCGCACTCTGTAAGAAACTAGGCTGGACCCAAATTGAACCAGTGTAGTTCTTTGTGCGAATGTCGGACCAATCCAGAGTCCATCCGGTGGGACTAGTATGTAATATTCCTATTACCATGGAGGGAACTACATTCAAAATGACTTTTGTAGTCCTAGAGTTACCCGAATCTAGCCTAGACTACAACTTACTTTTCGGTCGACCATGGCTCAAGCAAGCCAAAGTCGTACAAGATTGGTCAGCTCAAGAGTTAATTTTCAATGACAATCACTGGAAATATGTAGTTACATTAAATGCTATGCAGCCTTGTGATCTACATGCACGTCCATATATAGTAGAGCGAGTCCCTATGTTGGAAGGGCTATCTGATGAGGAGGAGGAGGCTTTCCTCAAGGAAAATAAGGATCTCATTGCCTTAGGTACTATAGACTTACAGTCGGTAGCAGATAATTGGAGTCTGATAGCTTGTACGGTCGTACCAATGCCCGGAGAAGCAAAAGCAGATGATGACATAACTATGGATGAAGCGACCTTACAACAACTCTTATAGCCAATTGATGATTTGGCGAAGCCTCAGTAGTTTTATGTATCGGAGGATCAGTTGGTAACATACAATTTGGGAGATACGGTCAACCCACGATCAATCAAAATTAAGGCCGAATTAGCAGATAACTTCCAGGCCGATTTGGTACAACTCTTGCATGAATTCTCAAATGTCTTCGCTTGGGATTACAGGTACATGAAGGGTCTTGACCCAAGGATTTATCAACACCGGGTGGTCCTGAAGCCAGATGCGTGGCCCTTCAAACAAGCCAGCTACCGGATGAATCCACATTATGCAGCCCAGGTAAAAGCAGAGCCAGATCGCTTGCTGAAGGTTGGATTCATTGTTCCCATTGAGCATGCACAGTGGATCTCACCAATCACAATAGTGCCTAAGAAAAATAAAAAGATATGAATTTGTGTCGACTACCGAAAACTTAACGCAGCCACCGTACCGGATCCGTTTCCTCTTCCTTTTCTAGATACAATGCTTGATAGGGTAGGTCACGAAATGTATTCTTTCCTGGATGGCTACAGTGGATACAATCAAGTGAGCATGGCGGAACAAGATATACCGAAGAAAACCTTCATCACCAATTTGGGTGTTTACGCTTGCACTGTAATGTGGTTCGGTTTACGGAATGCCCCGAGCACCTTCCAAAGATGTATGCAGGAAGTGTTCTCACCTTATCTCACAATGTTTATGCAAGTGTATCTGGATGATTTTTCATTGTTTGGTGACACTTTTGCACACCTGTATCATTTACAATGTTGCTTTGAAAAGTGTCGGGAGTATCGACTATGTTTGAACCCGACCAAATCAGCTTTTACGATCCCCTGTGGAAAGCTGCTTGGTCATATCATCTCTAAACAAGGAATACAGGTCGATCCTGCTAAAGTAGCAGCTGTGTTGGAGGCACCGGTCCCAAAGACACCGATAGAAGTTATGCGGTTCCTTGGCCAAATCCAATGGCATGGCAGACATTTACGGTGGTTGGCTCATCTAGCGATGCCACTTAATCGACTTATGACCAGCACTCCACGAAAGTATGAATGGACTAATGAGTGTCAAATGGCATTTGATCGTTTGAAGGTCTTACTGACACAGACTTCGATCCTGCAACCGCCTGATTGGGAACGTCCATTCCATGTATTTGTGGATGTGTCTGATATAGCAATTGGCAGTGTGCTAATGCAACAAACCGACAAATGGTTCCGGCCTGTGTACTATGCGAGTCACCGATTAGCTCTGGCCGAGAGAAATTACTCTGTGATAGAACGAGAGTGTCTTAGTTTGGTGTACTCTGTTAAGAAGTTCATGCATTACTTGCTGGGACGAAAGTTCACTTTTCATGTGGATCATGCCGCAGTCGTGTATTTGGTTCACCAGCAACATTTAGGTGGCAGATTGGCCAAATGGGTTCTACTCTTATAGGAGTTTGATTATGAAGTTATTCACCGACCAGGTACAACACATGTCTTAATGGATTTTTTATCTCCACTGGATTCTGATGAGTCTCCGGTAGGTGTTGATGACACTACACCAGCTATTTACATCACCAAGCCAACTTTTGAAGAATCTGCAGAACTTCTTGTTGTTCCTACATACTATGATATGTTAATGAATTTTCTCACTGATGGTTGTCTCCCACCAAATACTCCCACTGCTCTACGCTGTAAAATTGCAGTCTACAGTCGACGATTTCGGTTGATTGTGGGTCAACTGTATTACATCAATCAGACTGGTGTTCTACTCAGATGTATACCCCCACATGAATCGGCCTCTGTTATTGCCATGGCTCACTTAGCACCCACTGGAAAACACTTCACAGCTGATCTTACTCATCGCAAAATCTTGCAAAGTGGGCTCTGGTGGCCTACCATGTACAGAGATGTTGTTAAATTTGTACAACAGTGCAATGTCTGTCAATGATCTAGACAGCCCTTGTAGCGACATTTCTTTCCACTACAACCTGTCCTGCCACTTGAACCCTTTCAGAAGTGGGGCTTAGATTTCATCGGCCCGATTTCACCCCCCGCTACCCTCACCAACAAGCGATATATTTTGATTTGTACCGACTATGCCACTACATGGGCGGAAGCTTGGGCTTTACATTCTGCCACAGCGGTTTCGGTGGCCAAATGTTTGATGAAGGATGTCTTCCCTCGATATGGATTAAATCTGGAAATAGTGACGGACCAGGGTAGCCATTTTGCAAACAACTTAATGCAAGTGCTGACTCAGACTTTTCAGATTATGCATAAATTCAGTTCACCGTACTATCCACGTGCCAATGGTCTGGCTGAGAGTACCAATAAGACTCTACAAAATATGCTCATAAAATTGATCTTGGAATGTCCGGAACGATGGGACCAACTCTTACCTGTAGTATTGTGCGCTTATCACACCACGTACAAAGTGGCAACCTGAATGACTCCGTTTAAAGTTGCTTATGGATTGGAAGCTATTGCACCAATGGAAGTGGTGGTGCCGAGCCTGTGAGTCGCCTTATCTAAGAAATTGCTACCAGAAGAATCTTTTCCATTTCGGTTGGATGTGCTCCGATCGTTGGATGAACAACATTGGGAAAGTTTTCTACTTCTTCAAGAAGTTCAGTTACGCCAAGCCCGTACTCATGATCGCTTTCTAAAAACCCCTATCTTTACGATTGGCCAACTCGTTTTATTTTATAATGCTAAAGCCAATAGATCTGCTGGAAAATTTAAGTTATGGTGGTTATTTCTGTCATTACCGCCACACCTGCTACAGAGCAGTGTTGGCCGATTACTTGTTTGAACCCTCGTGTAGTGATCACTTTATCCACGTTTGCTGAGGGATTTCGACTCCCTCAGGAAGGATTGGAGAATGGTCCACTCCTTCCTCTGGCCACCATGAAAGAACTGTTTTCCCGGCACTCATCTAATGAGTATGCCATCCTTTGCTCACCAGAACCAGAGCGTACTGCTCTACAATTCCTGGTCGCCATAGTAAATTTACAAAAATGCACTTACAACATTTCACGATCCTTTTATTCCATGATAGATACCGCTTCTCGTGAACCTATAAATTTCACGTCCTTTTTCTTTAGGCGCATTCACCGTGAATGCATAGTGGTTACCAAACAAATCGCCAAGGATGACCTCCCTCACACACGCTTACCTCATATCCTCACTTTCATCTTTCTGGTGATACAAGCCGCCCAACCACCTCTGAATACTATGTTGTTACATGAAGAATCTACTCAAATGATTGATGATGATGATGATGAAGATTTGCTTCAATTCTTTACACGCAAACGCAGACGCGTTAGTCTCTCCCAGAGTCAAGTAGAGGGTTCCATCACGGGCCATGAAGTTGAAGTTTTCCATGACACCGCCACCTCCCTTCAGGTCGAATCCTCTGTCCCGTCATCTCCTCTCAAGCATACGGATTAGGATGTCAACATGGAAGATGTCGATGAAGTTTCCTCGCGGGAGGAATCTCATCAGCCAGATTAGGACGCTGTGAAAGAAATCGCAGATTATATCATCAAGGAAGTGATTGCCACTGCTGAAGCCGTGATCGACACTGCTGCAGAGATACATCACCAGGAGACAAAAGAGGTATACATGTATCAAACTCTTAGTTTTGAAGACACATATTATCCTGAATATGTTCACAGGTTGAGGAGAGCATTATATGGACTAAGGCAATATCCAAGAGCTTGGAATCATAGGTTGGTCACTTATGTACAAGACAAAGGATTTGTGGTGAGCAAGGCAAATCCTTCTATGCTCATCAAAAGAGCACAGGGAGAAGACATATATCTTTGTTTATCTATAGATGAAATCATTGTAAAAAGTAATGATGGTGAATGTAAAGGAAGATCAAGCTTCAAATGAAGGAAGAATTCAAGCTAAGTGATTTAAGGCAGTTAACATACTTCCTTGGATTGGAAGTCATATATATATATATAACATGGTATGTATCTGATTCGATATGCTTACAAAGTTCAAGATGGAAAATGAAAAGCCTCTAGGTAAACCTATGGAAGTGAATTCCAAACTCAATGCTCATGAAGGAGAAATCATTGAAGATGTAACAGGTTATCAAAGCCCAGTTGGAAGTCTCAACTAGGTTACTCACCAAGAGTATATATCAACTATAGTGTGAGTGTTTTGAGTCAATTTATGCACTCACCTAGGAAGCCACACATGGAGACATCTAAAAGAATAATCCAAGTGTCTCAAGTGGATAATAAATGAAGTATTATTCAATTTCTATACCTCTCTCTCTCTCTCTCTCTCTCTCTCTATATATATATATATATATATATATATATATATATATATATATATATATATATATATATATATATATATATATATATATATATATATATGTGTGTGTGTGTGTGTGTGTGTGTATGTATGTATGTATGTATGTGTGTATATATATGTATATATATATATATATATATATATATATATATATATATATATATATATATATATATATATATATATATATATATATACTCATGCAGATTGAGCGAGATCAAGAAATGATAGGAGAAGTACATTAAGGTACCTTCCATTTCCAGGTTCTAAGTTAATTTCTTGGTCATCAAAGAAGCAACCTACTATTTCTATCTCATCTTTAGAAGCTAAGAATAGAGGATTAGCCAATGCTACTCAATGTGGATTAAGACACTATATGTTGATTTAGGAATCAAGACTTGAACTCATCAAACAGTTGGTGATAATATGAGCTCCTTATACCTTGAGAAAAATCACATGCAAGGAACAAACACATTGAGTTGCATTACCACTTTATTAAGAAGAAGATCACAAGAAAATAAATTGAGCTCTCATACATTGCAACTCAACAACAATGTGTTGTCATGATGACTACATCTTTGGATGGGGTAAAGCTAAGTAGATTCAAATTAATTATTGGACTTCAAAAGATTTCAAAGGAATGAAGACTTAATCATATTAGGCTTGAGGGGGAGATGTTGGTACATATGGAAAGCCTAAGCTCTTGACCATATCCCTAGATCAATTAGGCTTTGAGGATTAGTTGTACTTATTCTTAGTTTATGCTTCAAAGAATCTTAAATTTGTTTTGCTCATTGTATAAGAGGTTGTAGACCTTAAGGTCGAGAGTCAAAGTAAAATGAAAAGGTGACAAAGCCAGTAGTCTCTAGTCGAATTCAAAATTCAAATGGGTGGTTGGAAAGATGATAGAATATTTTGGTAAAGTCACTAACCGCCAACCATCTAGATTCAAGGAAAAGTGATTATATAAACTCTAGTGAAGGAGTTGTGGATAAAAACTAAGCTCTCATGCACTTCAAGAGCGATTATTGATCTTTCCTTGTAGCCATAGGATTCCTCCAACACGTCCAAAAATTGTACTTTACATATCAAACATATATTTGAAGTTTCATGATCATCTTTAAGCTATTGTGTACTATTTACTATCTACTCTTCAAGTCTGCTTACTTCTTAGAGCTATATGGATTTGATATATGGTCTCAAGCTCACAAAAAATGCAAAAAACATGAACACAAAATTATTGTGAACTTTTGTTTGCAAGGATTTAATCATTGAAGCTCTGTGTGCAGAGATTTGAGTCATCCTTTATGACAATGTATATGCATAATCTTCTTGTTGAAATGATAGGATTACATATGTGACCTCTTATGTATATTTCTCTCATCCTAGGATGTCTAAATTCAGTCTATAACTTTGGATAGCTCATTTACCTTCATATTATCTATGAAAAAGGATTTTACTCAAGTCATTGCACATTAAGAGCAATGAGGAATTTTTTGAGTGCTCTCTTCCATAAATAGAAGGTTTTCTCTTTATGCTTATAATTCAAAAATAGTATGTCTTGGAATAAAATTTTAAGTACAATACTCCAAAGTACTATGGTCATTTATATGCATCCTTACCAATCTTAGTAAGTCCATTAATGGGTCCAAGAAAGAAATAGGTAGGCCCAGATCAAGTTTTTGCAAAGAACCTCTCATCTCTATACTTTGCCATCACCTCCTTATAGCATCCACCCAAGAGAATATTTGAAAATTCTAAGGTAAGAGATCTTGAATTCATTTCCAATATTAGCTTTGATTTTTGTTATAATTTCATCATCATTACCTATTATAATTAAATCATCTACATATTTACACATGTAGACTACCTTTCCTCCTCTCTTCTGGCATAGAGAAGGGTTTACACCACTTTTTTGATATCAAGGCCTACAACGATACTCTCATAGCCTATGGTTCCAAGCCTTTAGAGCTTGTGTGCAACTATAATCGATTTTCTTCAATTTTCATATAATCTATAAGTGTTTAGGGTTTTCAAACCCCCTAAGGGTTCTGGATTATATATTGTCTCCCACAAGTCACCATTCAAAACATCAATTTTCACATCTAATCGAATCATGGATTGATTTCTAGTTGTCGATTCTACAAGAAAAGCATTAATGGTGTTATTTTGGAAATCGGTATGGTCTATTCATATTATATGCAATCAAGAAAACCCTTTTGCTACCAACCCTGACTTGTACTTAGCTATGGAACCATTTGAGCTTCCTTTGATCGTGTACAACTGTTTAGCCCATGTTAGCTTCATTCACTTTTTCTTTGGCAATACACTCCATGTTTTTTATCCTCAAGAGAATCGATCTCCTCTTCCATAGATTCGAAACATTCTTTTGTCTTCCTTGCCTCTTCAAATGTAGATGGTTCTCTATCCTTGATCACATTTGGCATGTATGCATAATGTCTAGCAATGGAGTTGTACCAAGCTCAGAGAAAACATCTCTGCAAGCTGACTGAGAAAACTGAGAGTAATGGCAGTGGGTAGTACACTTCACAAGAACATGGAAAGATGAAACCAAATAATCATGAAAATGAAAGTATATTGCTTGTACAATACAATGACTTACTGATACATATGTGTGCCTTGTAATCACACCTTGATATGGCATAAAGCTCAGCTCTTGGAGGTCTTCACATAGGTCTCTCTAACCACGACTAAAACTGCCATCTATTTATAGTTGAGTTTGGGAGGCTAACTTCCCTCAATCACTCTCCAATCAATCAATGATTGATTTGATTCTCTACCTACCACAAATCACGAATTCGTGGCTCCTCTTTCCCTTTTTTGATCATGTGGACTCAACCACTTAAGATTCTCTTACTTTTACATTAAGTAAACTCTCCAAAAAAAATTACAAGAGGTAGTTCACAAATGAACTTTACATAGTCTTCATTTTGAAGCTTCTTTTATGACTTTGTGGGACTCAAGCCAATACTTAAGCTTGTCATAGACTTGCTCCAACATGCATGCATGCCTATATGTATGCATGTATTGTTGGAGTTTATTCACCTCCAAATTATAGTTAGAAGTAGGTGGAACACACTAGGATCTAGTTGACCTTCTAAAAAACTTATGTGTAGAAAACTAGATAAGATTTCTCTTTACTCATTTGATTTTTTTTCAAAATTGTTAGCTATAGAACACTCAATATGGATAAATATACTAGGAGATATGATCTCTTCAAATATGCAAGTTTACTTTGAACCACACATGAACTTGAGAACACACAATACTTGTAGAGGCCACTACACTAAACACATAACACCAATGAATATGAACCTTTCCAAATAGTTGTAGAAAAAATAAGATTTCCAATGAACCATAAAATACTTGATTTGGATACGCAATCATGGAGATACCAACTCTGACTACAAAACTATGATCGCACAAAGATGGACATATGACTCTCTTGGACTTGAAAGAAGATCATGAGTTCCCCTCTATTATTCTTGCATGAAAAACTATCCAAAAAACTTTCATAATACAAACACAATCGTGATTAGACACTTGGGTGGAGATATTCCATGACTCAAGTGCTTAAGAAACCAAATATGGCTGAACTTTGAGAAGTATCCACAAAGACCTTCCATTAGTACATCACAACAACTTCCTTGTGACTCATGCATTTGAATCATCACGTTCTAGACATTATGTGTTACTTTAGCTACCCATTATTATTTATTTAAGCCTCGTTGAATCATTTGAAGATGTTCCAGAGATATTTGCATCTTTTGGAACTTGTACCTTAATATATACATAAAAATATTATTCTCAACATTCTCCTCCTCAAGTTCCAAAGGATATTTCCTTCATGCCAATAATATATTTGGATCTTTGAAGCTTTGTTCCATCCATGGATTTAGTGAAGATATCTACAACTTGATCCTTTGTTCCAACAAAAGAAACCAACACTTTTTTGTTTATGACCTTCTCTCAAACAAAAATGATAGTGTACCTCTATATGTTTTGCCCTAGCATGAAAAATAGGATTTGAGGTCATATGAATGGTACTCAAGTTATCCCCATATATCAATGTAAATTGTACATTCAAGTCATGAAATAACTTCTTAAACCACATAAATTTAATAGTAGCCAATGCTAAACCTCTATACTCGACCTATGTAGAAATTAAAGCAAGAATAGGTTATTTCTTTGAGCTCTAGGTTAGTCTCTTGTTGCATGCTATTACCACATAATATCTATTTGTGGATCTATCATCATCTCCACATCGAGCCCAATGTACACCAATAAAGACTTTAAGAGTTATATCAATATCATGACTATAAAATAATCCTTCATTCATGGCACTGTTCAAATAATTAAGCAATCTTTTGGCTACATTCGCATGAGGTGCTCTAAGTTCATGCATAAATTGTTATAATACTCCCACCACATAGCATATATAAGGTGAATCTAGTTTTTGTTTCATACATAAATCAAAGATCCTACCATGGATATATACGCATTCATATCATAAAATTCATCACCTTCTTTTACACTCAACTTTACATTACATTCCATTGGAGTAGAAATAGACTTATATTCCTGCATATCATATGTATACTTTCTCTATATCAACCACATACCTTCATCTCCATTCACAATATCAATCCCAAGAAAGTATCTAACAAAATCAAGATCTTCATTTCCCAAATTGATTTTGCATCATTCTTTGTAATCAACAAGTCATCCACATAAATGCATACATATACACATGTCATCTACATGTTTTACATAAAGTGAAGGATCAGCATGACTCATTGTATATCCTTGGAAGATAAGATATTTTAACAACATTGCATTCCATGCCCCTTGTGCTTGCTTAAGACCATAAAATTCATTCTTTAACTTGCATGCGTGATTAGGACATCTAGCATCCACAAAACCACTAGGTTGTGACATATACACTTCTTCACTTAACTCACCATTACGAAAGGCATTCTTTATGTATAGATGATATATATTGCATCTTTTACTTGCAACTAAATCGAACAAAGTTCTCACTATTCCCATGTTTTCTACTAGACGAAACGTTTCCTCATATTCTTATCCATGAGCTTGAGCATGTCCTTTTGCTACAAGTCTAGCATTATATCTTTACACATTACCATCACTATTTCATTTGATCTTTAAAACCCATTTGCAACCGATTACCATTTGTTTTGGTGCCTTTGGAACTAAACTCGAAGTCTTATTATCTTCTAGTGAATCCATTTCTTCTTTCATTGCTTTCTCCCACTTGACATTTCCATTTGCATCTTCATAACATGTAGGTTCATCTTCCTAGTCAACCTTTGTCATAAAAGCATAATGATACTACCAACTTCTTCTCCTTCATCATTAACTTCAACAAGTTTGAGTTTACCTTTACTTTTAACACTTCAAGGAGAATATTGAATTGATCTTCCATTAAAAGGTAGCTCTTTTTCTCCATCCAAACTACCCCTCTCATCACTTAAAGTTCTTGTGGCTTGAGTTAGCACTCATCTTCTTCAACCATATCTTCTTTGTCTTCATCCATGATCTGCAAACTTTTCTTACCTGCATACCATGAAAGTGATTCATCAAAGTCTATATCCCTTGAAACAATCACCTTATTTATATGAGGATTATAGAATCTTTATCCTCTTTGAATATCTGCATAAACAATAACTATACACTTTTCCAATTTCACATCAAGTTTTGATCTCGTTTCACTAGCTACATGCACACAACATATGCAACTGAATACTTACAAAACAATGACAATTGGTTTCATTCCATGACATACCTCATATGGAGTCAAATGATGAGTCCAGTAGTAGGAACTCTATTCATAATGTAGACACTTGTGCTAATAGTTTTGGCCCAAAAGCAATTAGGCAAACATATCATTTAGCAAGCATCTAGATACTTTTGCTATGACTCTGTTTCTTCTCTTTGCAATTCGATTTTGTTGTGGAACATACATGCATGTCACTTCTCTTTCAATACCTTTATCATACAAAAAAACAATAAAAGCTTGAGCGAAATACTCTCCACCTCCACTAGATCTTAGCTTCCTAACATACTTTCATGTTTGCTTATCAACAAATGATTTGAACTTCTTTGAACAATCAAAGACTTCACTCTTACATTTAATGAAATAAAAAAATATCATTCTATTATGATCATCAATAAATGACACATATTATTTATTACTAGTCAATGATGCCTCTTTAGTAGATCCCGACATATCCTTCTATATAAGATCTAGCAAACCATCACTTACATATTTTGAATGCTTGAAAGGTTGTCTACTTTTCTTGCCCATTTGACATGCTTCACAAAGATGCACCATATTTTTCTTGGTAAGATCAAGCAACCCTTCAATGATCCTCTTCTTTCATAGCCCCTTTAACTTGTGTACATTGATGTGGCCAATCCTTTTGTGCCACAAATCAAGCTCTGCTATCCTATGCATAACATAAGAGAAATAGTTTGTATGATTTGGAATTACCTTGAATGTAAACAATCTACCTTATTTTTTACCTCTAGCATTTAATCTCCTTTGCTTTGGATCCTGAATGAATCAGCCTGCCTAATTAACTCTCACTTGTAGACCTTTTCATAATCTTATGTGTCGTATCATCTCTTTAACTAGATCTTTAGTAGAATTTGAGGTCTTGTATTCGCAAATTGAAAACTATATACATGTTTGGCATAAAAGCATGAGATTAACTACACATTCATTGCGATGGTGCATTCAAAGGCCAAAACAAACTCAAATAACTTTATAAGCTGCACAAAATTCTCCAAAGAGAGTGATTAGTTTTGAAGCATACACCACCGAGAGTATGCTCAACAATTTTTGTAGTAGTTTGAGCCAATGAGCAGTGGTGTGCTAGTGACATATATACAATTATACATTTATATACATATATAGGTACGCATTCTTTAAATCTTTCATTTCTTCCCTCTCAACAACATAACCACAATATCACACATTCAACATTAGCTACCGAGCTCATTAAAAATCTATGAATTTTGACACAGACTCAAGAATTTACTAACTTATGTCTATAAAATATTTCTTATGATACCTCTATACATTTATCTATTACGTAATTAAGCTATTTAAGAGCTCACTTGCTATGGGACCCTTCTTATGTTGATGGTTTTGTATTCTGAATCCAACATTATGAATCCAAAATTGGTTGTATTTGACCCAACACATACATACCTTGCACAAAGTATGTATATGGCTCATCTATTGTATCCTTTCAACCACTACTTTCTCATTGATTTCTAAATATCATCATCGAATTTGATCTCAATCCCCATGCTGGAATACTACCCAATCTCAACCAATGCACTTTCCGATCTTGTACCCATTTGCTATATGGAAGACCCAAAAGTATTAACCAAGATAGTTTGTTGTCGGCATGCTATCATCAAGACCAACTATGTTGTATGATGAATTTGTCATAGAAAGCATTAGAAGCTCGTTGTTGGCATGCTATCCCTAAGACCAACTATGTTGTATCAAGCATTTTTCATAGAAAGCATAAGAAGCTCATTGTCGGCATGATATCCCCAAGGCCAACCATGTTGAATCAAGCATTTAACGAATATAGATGGTTGTGGCACGCTATTCCCAAGACCAACTATGTTGTATCAAGCATTTTTCATAGAAAACATCAGAAGTTGGACCTTCACTTCATCAAAGCTGATCATGCGAAGTTGAGGGTGTTACACCAATTCCCAAGTAATGTGCGAATTTTTCTTTATGTACTTAATCTAGATTATAGTAGGTTTTTTGTCCCAACTTTGTTCCTGTCCAGCTCTTACATCAAATGATTCTTTATGTATCTATCTTTATGTATGAAGTATTTCCTTGGTTTGGAGTCATTAGATTAATCTATGATCATTGTTTTAAGATTTTTGATAGCATTCTGACAAGCTTTTGAGTTGTGTTTCATTTTGTTTACAATTCCAAAACTGTGTAAGCATTTGGAGTGGAAGCATAATTACCTTGACCTCTATATGAGAAGTCTCCTTTGTCCCTTTTGTAACATCTCTTGCATAGTCGCCATACTTGCCACACACATAGCATCAATCTAAGTTGTTGTTGTTTCTAGATTGATTGTACCTTACTTGTCTTTTTCTTTGCCTTCCTCTTTTTGTTGATGAAGAAAATTTCCCTCCTTGTCCTTGATTTGAGCCTCCAATTTGTCCTCTTCCTTGCCTCTATCCCTACCTTGTTCTCTTCCTTTAATTGCATAAAATGATTGGGCCTCGTTTCCCTTCTCCTTTGAACCTTCAATGTTGACTTCTTCAATGACCATCAAGGTCGTTGGCTACTTTAAGTGAGGGAGATTATCCCTAAGTGGTGAAAGCCTTCCACATCCCATCATCCTTTAGTTCATTCAAAGTATTTGTAACTAGTTCATTATCATACATGTGAATACCTATTGATGTCAATGCACCACTTACCTTCTTGATCTTCAAAATGTACTCATTGAGGTTTCTATTACATATCTTTATCATATTATTAAGTTCATTCTTCAATTGGATCTTCCTTTCTCTATTAGAGTTTGAGTATAAATCTCTAGGGTTTTCCACACATTACTAATATGCTGAGATAGGATGAAGATATCCTTCTTGTCCCTCTCATTCCATTCTTTGAAAGCTCTCAACTCCCCCAATCTTGGCCTCACATCTATGCCACTAATGAGCCCCCATAACCCATTGCCCATGAGGAAGCTAGACATCCTAAGCTTCCATGGTTGGTAGTTGTTATTGTCTAGCTTTTCAATTTGAGTGCTATATTCACACACGGTGTCCTCTAATGGACTCCTCTAACAATTCCTTGATGCTAGAGAAGTGATAGAGAATGAGAAATTTACCTCTGGACCATACTCCAAAAGTACCCAAAGATATGTATTTGATGCCTTGCCCCTTCACTAGGAGGTCCTCTCTTGCTGCTTGTCAAGAGTGGAGCTTGATGCAATAGATTCTTTGCCTCTAATGCATTTATGAGATAACTGAGGCGGATTGAAATTAAATTCACGATTCAAAATGTTCTGCATTTATCCTTGCTTTATGAGGCTCCAAGTGTCCAAATATCCTTGGTTCATAAGCTCCTAAGGTTGGAACTTGATTTTAAATAAAAGTTGCACATGGATACATGGACTCGGATTAACTCTAATAAGATCATAATTAGTCGTGAAATCTATATCATGGCTTTTTGGATGGAGAACCACATGTCATTCTTTTGTATGTGTAATCTAGCTTATCACATGACATGCTATCGTTTATGGAGTCATTGGATTTATAATATGTTATTTATTCTATTTTTTGCATAATAGTGACTTGTTACGTCTTCAAACATGTTATATTATCTGTGTTATGTTTGATAGGTAGATGAATCTATTGTGTTTTGTGTTTTGATGAGCATGTCAATGATCATAAAGGCATATACATCTTATATTCACTTGAGATTATATATTTTTTGTAAAAACAACCCTTTACAAAGCATGTTTTTAATTTTAATACACACACACATATATATACATATATATATATATATATATATATATATATATATAGTCTGCCTCTTATGATAATTTAAATTAAATAGCAATTTTTTTTTGTTTTTTTCTTCATTTGTAAAGAAAATCTATTTTTGGATTAATAGAATATGTGCAAAAACTCACTAACAAGTATTTGGAGAGAGATTGTGTCCAATTGTGTGTAAACTACCTATTTTTTTCTCTTAAACTACCTATTTTTTTTGTCTCTGTTTGTTTTGTCAATTTACTTTTCTGTAAAGGTTTGATGTTTTTTTATGTTTGCACACTTTCATATGGCAATCCTACAACAAATACTTATATTGATGTGTTTGAATTCCTAATTACTTTCGCAATGAATTAATGTTTTCGGATAATGATAAGTTTGAAGATTGAGTGAAAGCTTCATTGGCATCATCCTTAACAATTGCTTAACTCTAAAATTCAAATGTACTTAAACTTCCTAATGCAAGTGAAATTGTTGTCAAGGATGACTTCCTTATGAATGAATTATTTCTCAATGTTGGACTCTCTAGAACTGAAGTGTCTTCATGTCAAATTGTGCACTCTCTTCATTAAAGGTGGTGGGCCTATGTCATATTTTCTTATGTATAGATGAAAATTATATTGTGTTTGATAGACTATAATGTTCATTGTCGGCATCATCAACATGGCACCCATGAATAAAGGTCACGTCAATAACTACCCATTTTTATTATGTTTCCACCTTGTAAACCTCAATTTTAATGAGCGCTTCCATCTGATCTATAACATCCATACATTAGTGTTCGTGCACGTTAGACTGTCTGGTTGGGCCTTTTGTCTCTTGAGGCAAGGGCGAGGGTTCAACCCTTCCTTAAAACAAGAGAGTTGTGAGCTCTAAGCGAGTGTAAAAACTAGTTGCCTTTGGGCAATTCTTTTTCATGTGTCACTTTTGGACAGTTTAATCCTTGCTTTGTGGGATACAGGTTTTCATGAGTACTATGTGCATTCACTTGTACAATCTATTCAAGCAAGAGAGATTAACCTTCGGCCCAACTTCCTCTTTTATAAAAAAAAACATCCATATGTTAATTTGTGCACATTGACAATCTATTCAAGCAAGAGAGATTAACCTTCGGCCCAACTTCCTCTTTTATAAAAAAAAACATCCATATGTTAATTTGTGCACATTGGTTTGAATGGCTGGAACTTTTGTCGCTTGAGGTGGGGCAAGAGTTTCGACCCTCATCAATGGTGATTTAACACATGTTGGGTCATACGCCAATTCAAACTATTTTTCTTTGTCTTCAGGCCTTGTTCCTTGTACCCCTTTGGGACAACTCCATCCAGTGTAACCCCTTCTTTGTGGGATATGGGGAGTCTCATGACTACTATGCCCCTTTAATTATAATTTCAATTAATGCAAGTTTTTAAGGCTTGTTCGGTGACGTGGATCACAAGGAGTGCGGTGCCTCCGGACCTATCTGAATAAATGTGTACATGTGTAAACTTCTGATTGGCTCAATCACATTTTCTTGCTTGAGCTTCCGCCTTATGTGAAAAGCCCCTTAAAAATGTGAAAAGCCCCTAAAAAAGTAGGCTTCCACTAACTTCTTAAAAAAACCATATCATTTGTGTGTGCGTGTTTCAATTTACTGTTGTATTAAAAAATTTCTTGTTGGATTAAAAAGAAAAATAAAATTCATAATGCCGTGGAAAATTCCACATGCGGGCGTATTTACGCAAAGGCTCGACATATGTGAAATTGTCAAACGCTTTTGTGGTCCAGTTCGAAAAGAGTGTTTTTCTTTACTGCGATTTCCAAGTTCTTCCAACTACAGCTTGAACAGCCTCAATGAAATTTGTGAGCTCTGCATGGGTGCGAATGGCCGCAGGAAACTATAAGATGCTATAAGACGCCGTTGTATGCGCGGTCCTTGCGTTCCTGTGGGGAAGACAGGGGACTGTGAGCGAGCCTGCTTACCTTCTGTCGGCTTGTTTACGAGAAGGCAGTGCCGGCAGTCCTATACCTCGCTCTGATGCATTGAGGGCTGGGAGTGTTGAGCTTTGCGCATGCATCATACACATTGAGAGAGAGAGAGAGAGAGAGAGAGAGAGAGAGAGAGAGAGAGAGAGAGAGAGAGAGGTGTTCCACTCTCTGACGAAGGTAAAGTCAGAGCGCATCATGGCTTCGCCTATCTTTCAGTGCCGTTGTTCTTTTACGGCAGGCCCATCCTCCAGCCTTCAGACCTATGCTCTCACATCGAGTTTGCGTGGGGTATATCCCAATCTTCTCTTCAACCGGCAGCAGCCACGACAAAGAAGGCAGCATCTAGTGTCAGCAGTCGCGGCCCCCCCTCGGCCTTCTCCTGCACCACCTGTAGAAGAGAATGATGACAACAGGCACGAGATCCTATCTGAAGAGAAAAGCGCTAGGGGATTTAGTGCCGCTGATCCACCTCCTTTCACGCTCGCTGATATTAGAGCAGCCATTCCCAAGCATTGCTGGGTGAAGGATCCATGGAAGTCTTTCAGCTACGTTGTGCGTGATGTTGCAATTGTTTTAGGTTTGGCAGCCGGGGCAGCATACCTCAACAATTGGGTAGTATGGCCTCTTTACTGGTTCGCGCAGGGCACCATGTTCTGGGCACTGTTCGTCCTAGGCCATGATTGGTGAGTTTCATTGTTTCTCTCTCTAATGCATGAGAAAAGAATTCAAGCTCGCAGTGTGTGATTATGAAGTTGCCATTTCTTCCCCCCGTACATGATAGAACAATTCTACCTATCAGCCTAGGAATTTGCCTCTGTCAGTTTCGGTTGGCCGTATGCCAACATTGGTTGGGTGTGATCTTAGCCAGGAGAGGTATGCCAGGGCATTTGCATGATTTCCAGGAATATCTATTCATGCTTTCTAGGCGTGATATATTCTAACTGCAGAAGGTTGGATCTGAGTTAAATGAGGAGAGATAATTCAGAGTATTTTGTACTATATACTGCTCATTAATTTTTAAATTCTGATTTTCCAGTGGACATGGGAGCTTCTCTAATAACAAAAAACTAAATGATGTTGTCGGGCATCTAACACATTCCTCAATATTAGTGCCCTACCATGGATGGTAACGTACCTCGTTCAATACGCGAATGAGAGCATTTTTTCCGAAAAATGTTACAATGGGGATGTTTTTAATTGTTGCAGGAGGATAAGTCACAGGACTCATCATCAAAACCATGGACATGTTGAGAATGATGAATCATGGCATCCAGTGAGTGATTTTCCTTTACTTCTTTGAATACCTTCAATTTCTATAGGACTATGAGTGTTTTTAGTTTACTTATGTGTAGAGTTCCGACTGACACATTGCACTTCTATTGACTTTACAAGTGGCCCTACGTAATGTCTGCACAACCTTCATTTGCAATCTTAGAGTTAATCTTGCAGTTATGAAAATTTCACCAGTCTGCCATTGTGATTCGTGTTTTGTTCACTGTCTGTATCACGCGTATGTTCAAGGCTTATATGAACTAAGGCTCTCGATTGGAATCTACCTTTTAGCAATGAAGAATAATGGGTGCTTACCAAGTTACCTGTTGTTGAACTCAGCTCTGTGAAAAGCTGTACAGGAGCCTTGATACTTTGACTCGCATGGCCAGGTTCTCTCCTCTGTCAATGCTTGCCTATCCACTTTATCTGGTAAATCCTGTTCTGAAAGCAATTGAGAATACATTTATCAAAGAGACTACCATCTATCTCTCTGATTGAATGTTTGTTGAGATGCAACTTGCAGTGGGGAAGGAGTCCTGGCAAAACTGGATCTCACTATCATCCAAGCAGTCCTTTGTTCATGCCAAATGAGAAAAATGAAGTGCTGACTTCTACGATATGCTGGTTTTCCATGGTTACTTTGCTAGTGGGCCTCGCATTTGCGTTAGGTCCTATTTTGATGCTCAAACTCTATGTTGTCCCATACTGGGTAAGCGCTCTGTGAAAGTTTTGTCCTTTTGTTTATTCTCTAAGCCTCAATGTCAACTTTTAGAAGTCCATCAGAGAGGTATTGGTTGATAAACATGTTATCAGTGCACTGGGCATACTACATGGAGTTTTGCTTATTACGTTTATTGATAGAACAGGTTTTTGTAGTTTGGCTGGATATGGTGACCTATCTCCATCACCATGGATATGATGAGAAGGTGCCATGGTACAGGGGTAAGGTAGGATATATTCTTTGTTATTGCTCCCTATTCTTGTTTTACTAACAGCCACAATGAGAGTGCTGTGATTTCCTTTTGTTTGCACTGCATTATGACCATGAGTATGTGCAGAGAAGGCTTGTGCAATTAATTGGAGATGAGTGCTGCGCTTGTTGCGAGAGGGTCGTTCAGTATGCATGGCATTTCTTCTGCTGCAGCACAATTTTTATTCTGAGATTTGTGAATGACATAAAATAGCTCTCTCCACAGAACCCCCATTGCAGTCAATCTGGACATATGATTAACCGTAATATGACTTTTGTCCCTTGTGTGGATTATCCTATCTGTTTCAGGAATGGAACTACATGAGAGGGGGGCTCTCAACAATTGATAGGGATTATGGGTGGTTCAATAACATCCATCATGATATTGGAACTCATGTTGTTCATCACTTATTCCCTCAGATACCTCATTATCACCTGATCGAGGCCGTAAGTGCATGCTCTCTAATTTTTCAGGCTAGGTTGAAGCTACTTTTGCCTGTTAAATTATGTGTTTCGACTGAATTTCTAACTAATTTCTGGTCCTTTGATGTCTTTGGTGTTTCTGAGAGCAGACCAAAGCAGTGAAACCGGTCCTTGGAAGGTACTATAGGGAACCTGAGAAATCCATGCCACTCCCTGTCCATCTTTGGAAGATATTGATGAAGAGCCTTGCTGAGGATCACTATGTGAGTGACACGGGAGAAATTGTTTTCTATCAAGCAGATACCACAGGCAAATCCAAATAATGTTTGTTTATCCTTTCTGTACTCACAGACAACAATTGACATTGTTTAGGTTTGTTTAGATGTCCATGAACATGCTCATCATTCTTTGCTAGCACAAAAGGCTAGCCATCCATATACACCCATGCCCTTACTAGGATTACTATAAATTCTTTCATACTTCCCACAAAGATTGTATCAGTTTTGTAATGGATCTTGATCAACCAACAATGATCATGATCAGTGCTGTATGCTTTGGTGAAATACAAGCTGAAGCATAAGAACTTGTTGAGCATTATTTGTACTGAAACATATGTTGTCAAGAACTTTAGTACCTGTAGAGGCTGAAAGGCTAAGTCCCTTGGCTATTTTTTCGCAAGTATTGGATGGTGTTGCTGGTAGGATAGATTAGTTTTTTATAATATCATAAGTTTCTTTCGTTGTGTTGATTAGTGTTGTATGGGAAAACCGTTAGGATGCTGTAACCTGTTCCAACAAGGCTATCTGCTCATATTTGAATTTCAAAATAGATGTTGGAAAAATTTTCAGTTCAAACCAAGCAAATATAATCGGCATTGGATTGACTGCCATATAGCATTGTTTAAATTTAGTATGTATGTTATATATAGGATGATTTTGATGAGAGACACCTACACAATGTACATGGCAATTTGATAATCAATCCTTGTGTTTTAGGGAAGTTTTCCTTCCGCCATGTACTGATATTTTGATCATCTTAACGAGACGCATTTTGATAGCCTGTGATGATCTTTAAGCTAGAGTCATATATTCAATTCAAGGAGTCATTAACATGAGGATTCTCTTTAATCATGTCCTTGGAATTTGTAGGCTACACAATAGACTTATTTCCTAAAGGACGATATAAGTCGCATAATACTACTCAAATCCAGTGCCCATTATACACACTGCATTGAGTACACATTTGGCGGAGACTAGCCATTGCCCACAAGGACGCTATCGGGGATTAGTGCATATCATACATCCAAAAAAATTTGCACGAAGTTTTTTGCCTTGGTCCTCGCAAGGCATGTTCAAACAAAAGATATGTTTTCACATGAAAAGATGAGAAGGATTTTATAAAATCAAACACATTTTAGAGTAACCGAAAAAATTCATGGATTTCTAGAGTGGGAAATATCGTTGACAAGGAATATCTGCTCTTATATATGTTTTGATAGAAAAATCCATCCTTGGCAGGAAACACCTATCAATTTTAGGTTTATAATTTTAGATGCCTCCAAATGTGAATGTGCTGAGGTTGAAGATAGTTCAATGCCTCATCTATGCTTGGAACAAGATCACGATAGAATGAAGATTTGATTTGGACCTCAAAATTTTGGCTGGAATTCCGCTAAGAAACTTTATTAGGTTTTTGACCACTTACATCAACCCTTCTTCAATGGAAGGGCTTAAGTTAGCAAGAAATGTATGTGAGAAAGATTTTCCAACATGGTTAGGTATGTGTAGTAAAAAGAAGGCTATGTAGGTTCCCTTAGAAGCTATTGACTCCACTATATTTGATGATTAAAGTCCTATGAAGCATAACAGGAAACGATGAAGAGAAAACATAAAGCTAAAAGCAATTGAGGGTGTCCATGAACCAAGGGGAGAAAGACATTTTTTTGTTGGTGGCATGCCTTTGATCATCTTCTTGTAAATGGGTTTTCTGTCTATCAGACAGACAAACTCTTTCAGATAAAACCTTTGAGATGAACTATTTCCTTTGTTTTTCTCTAACAAGGAGCCCATATATAAATGGACATCTCCTCTTGTTCCACATAAGTTTGTAATAACCAGAAGAAGATGGGCTAGATTCTAGAGTTTTAGGTGTCACATTGGATTTTGGAAGTCTTTTCAGTCATAGAAAACAGTGTCTGTTACAACCTAGGAAAAGAAGCCATGCCAATCTAGTCCATACCACTGTACGAGTAATGTACTGGCAACGAGACTAGTAGGAAATAGTGGACAATGGGCAGGAACGTGGAAGTTGGAGACTTGGAATGGAAACTTGTAAACGCTGACAGGAGGTTGCTACTTTATTCAATATGCAATGATGTCATCAAAAGGTGACCCTTTTTCTGTTTGCCACAGTATTTATTTAATTTATATTCCAAAGGAAGAAAAGGACAGCATAAATACTTTGGAATTTTAGTATTTTCATAAAGTTTAAAAAAATGTGGAGGTCAACATAGGATGATGTTAAGATAATCGCTGGATTCCAGCACTGTCGCTAATCCCATCTTAGAAAGTGATTTTTCAACACACACACACACACACACACACACACACACACACACACAAGTTATGAAATCAGCCAAGTGGAACCTACTGTGGAATCAACATTAGGCTTGCATGAAGGAATATTTTATTTTAAAGGAAGTTCCATCAATGATCTACTCTTTCCCACAGCTTGAATTAATGGAAAGTACAACAATGAAGGGCACAACACCACCCATGGGACCCTTCAAAGCCCACACAAGGAGGGGTTGAATGCTTAGCAACTACTAAGAATAATAGAGTCCGAAGGCCTATTAAGGTTAGGAATCGGATAGGGACAACCCTAAGGCTAGATGAGAAGACTGATATCAACAAAGTGACTGAAGGTCCACAAATTCCCAAAAGGGACTAGTTTGCATCTCATCACATCAAGTGGATGAGGGATGTCCTCCAAGCGTGGGCATCAAGGGTTGAACCCATGCCCCGAGCTAAGAGAGGCAAAAGCTTCAGCCAGAAAAGCTAGAACTGTTGGAATGTCAAACTCCGTTTTTGACAAAAATGCCTTGTTTTAGAAACAAGGAAAAGATGCAAGAAGATTGGAGAAAATCATGAAGAAGGTTTATAACAATTTTGTCCCCTTGGTGAAGAATCCACTTGCTTCTTAGCTTATTGTTTTCTACAATAAACACTTTGTGGTGTTAGAAGGGGCGGAGGGGGGGATTTTTAAAAATCTCAAATCCTTCTACCTAGACAAACAAGGCATTTCTCTATAGACCACTCTCTGAGAGGATTGCCGAAGTTGGATGCACATCTTTCCTTCCAAATCTTTTAAAGCGCCTCACTTCTAATAGCATGCCATAGAGCCATAGAGCAATTGATTGCTTCACCAAGTAAAGCTTGCTTTCAGTTAACTTGATGAGCTAACCAAAAGTGCTTTTTTTTAAGACATTGCCAAATCATGATGCTCTTTGGATAGGAAAAGAAGATGTGATCTAAGTCTTCCTTGCCACTAAACATCTCGTACACCATAAAAGAGCACTACAAATGTTATTGGCTTTGACATTGGCCTAGATCCCTGGTGAAGAATTTTCCATATAAGGATCACTTTCTTGTTTACAATAAGTGGGTGCCATAGGTCCCTGAACATGAAATCTCATCTTATCGAGGTCCAACCAACACGCCAAATTGTCCAAAGAAAGATGAAAATCCAAATTTCTTTCAATTCTTGGGATATTCTCTATATTATTTCCATTTTTCCACTTCAAACCCTTCTAATGGGGGGCTCATGATTGAGCATGAGGCAAGTCTTTGAGGCATCCAAAGCATTGATTTTGTGTTTAAAGAGACATGAGTCTTTGCCAACAACTTTGCAATTCAGGTCAATGTCTTCAATGTTATGCAACATTTTTTTTCTTGGTTCCAAAGGTGCTTCCACATGCAAAAACCTTTGTTCTGAGTCTCTTGGCTCTCTAGATGTTCTCTTTCTCAACACTCATGATACTAGTATTTGTTGGAGTACGAGGTCTGCGGAAACACGCCAACAACACAAGGAAGAAGAAGAAGCTTGGAGCACGACATATAATACTGAATGTATTACCACTAGAATGTACAAAGATAAGTAACGTGTTAAGGCTATAGGTGTATATACAAGCCGGGGGGAAAACCTCCTAAAGAGGGAAAAAAGTGCCCCGGTGGTCTTAGTGTGTTCACACACATCACTACCTAAATATATCAACAAATCCCCCCTAGGAGTGATGCGGTGAACAAGGAGCTGACACTCATCTATAAGGAAGTGGCAAGCTATGTGGAATCAATCCACAAAAGTAAGTAAGCCCAAAGCTTTGCGGAAAGCTTCAAACTTCTCCCTAGGCAGAGCCTTCATGAAAAGGTTCGCAATGTTCTCCCGCGTGGGCACAGATGCCAAGATGATCTCTCCAGTAGAGAACCTCTTCCTAACATAATGATAATGCACCTCAATGTGCTTAGTGCGAGCATGGAACACAGGGTACCTCGCAACTGCTAATGCACTCTGACTGTCAGTGAAGATGGTGGTGGCAGAAGAGTGACCAACACCCAAATCAGCCATAAGGCATCTGAGCCACACACACTCAAGGGTCACTGTGAAAGCGTCCCTATACTTAACCTCACAACTGGAAGTCGCTTTTTCTGACTCTAACTGGGCTGGTTGCTATGACACTCATGAGGACTAGTGAGCAGCATGTCATCAACATACACAACAATGATCAGAAGCACATCATTAACACGCTTAACATATAGGGTTCTCTCAGTTGGATTGTTCTCAAAACCATGTGCAATCAGATAGGCATGTATCTTTTCATACCAAGCACGTGGTGCTTGCTTTAAAACCATATAATGCCTTCTTTAACTTGCACATCTGGTTTTCATGCCCTTTTTGCACAAAGCCACGGGGCTGAAAAACATACACTTCTTCTTGTAAGTCACCATTCAAAAATGCTGTTTTAATATCCAACTCATGTATATTCCAACCATGATGAGCTACAAGTGCACATATGCTACAAATAGTAGTCATTTGGCATGTAGGTGCAAAGGTCTCATCAAAATCAATGCCTCTTTCCTACGCATAACCCTTTGCAACAAGCCTAGCCTTATACATGTCAACTGTTCCATCAGGTTTATGCTTCAGCTTGTATACCCACTTAGTGCCAATGGCCTTCTTTCCAGGAGGCAAGTCACATAAAGACCAGGTACCATTCTTCATTATAGCATCATATTTAGATTGCATAGCAGCTGTAATAAAGTAAGTCTATGATCGAAGGGTCCGACCGCTTCAGACACATCTGAAATCAGACACTGTTTGGTCACCCATGTGTATGACCAAAGATCTCGAGTCCAGACTTACTAGAAGATGATTTACTCTTATAACCAAGTGACCCACTTAGCTTAGTGGTTAAGTCTCATGGGTGTCAAGGAGGAGGTCTTGGGTTCAATCCCCATGGGGTACTTGGAGAGAGTATTTTGCCCAAAGAGATATAGTGCCTTCTAGAAGCATCCACTTGAGCTAACTCGAGTTAACTGGGACACTTGGTGCATATGCAGTTACATGGTTGACACATGGATGGTTAGAATCCACCTGCCAAAGAAGGCAGTCCCTTGGAGAAAGCTATATATAGAGGCATTTGGTTGGGAGGAGACTCATCTCTCTAGCACGTGGTGGTCGTAATTGTTAATTTCTTGCATTGGTATCAAAGTCATGAAGCTTTCATGGAGACCTTGTTCCCATCAACACTATGAAGGTTTCATGGACACCTTGTTCCCATCAACACTATGAAGCTTTGATGGAGACCTTGCTGCCATCAACTTCTTCGCTTCAACTATCATCAATCTTGCTTGGAATCATGTCCCATGCTACAAAGGGGATTGAAATTTTGTGTTCGCATGACATCCATCTTGGCTGTGTAAATTGACGCTCCACAATGCTCCAATCGTGGAGATTATCAAAAGATAATCTTGTTTTGAAACGATGGTGGTAGTTGGGGATTGAACCTGTGACTTTAGATCACAGGTACTTCTTCTTATCCAAGACAATGACTAGCATTTTTGATCAATTTTATTCTACTACATAAGTATAATCTTCATATGTGATCTACAAAATGAAGAAACATCTTCATGCGGCGGCAACGGGGCTTGAGCTTGCTACAAGCTTGTAGGATAAAAGCAAAAGCGAAGATAGTAAGGTGGGCGATGGGATTTGGGCTCCCGACCTTTTCAATTGGTCGCTCGTCTAAAGTGTTGGTGCATTTTACCCAAGCCTACATGCTTGATATGCTTGATATGCTTGATATGCTTGATATTATGATCATTTGTAAGTCACATGTGTAGTCATGTGAACACCTCTTGTAAAAGACTACATTTTATCTCTTGTAATTGTGAAAAAGAAAAAGGAAAAGGATGGCTTACCTCATCCATGATGTAAAAGCAAAGTCGTGGCTCTAACTACCTAAAACCACGAATTTTTGAAATGATGGAATATCTCCTAACTTTGGGGATCACTTTTAGGTGGAGCCATTCAAATTCGAATTCAAAACTCCCTCCAAGAATAGCTATAAAAAGAGCAAGAAGGAAGAGGCAATTAGCAAGCCTTGTACATGACCACTTCATGTTATTTTGTAGATATTGAAGAGCTTACTCCATGGATCTATCATTCTACTCCCATTGTGCAAACATTCATTGCCAATGTGGTTGTAATCATATGTGAATCTATACATTTATCATTATGTACTTCTTTGTTTTGTTCTCTGCTATACTCACTTAGAGTAGTAATTTCAGAAGCTCATAACTCGAGCTATACTCATCCATTTTCAGTGTTTTAATGTGTTTTGGATAGCTCTCAAAGTCTAATTTTTCAATGTAAGTTTTCATGGTCATTGCTTTTGTAATCTGGGAGAAATATCTATTTTACTGCTCACTGGTCTATCTCTGCAAAGCCCCGAGAATGGTGGGCATGTTTCAGATTATGTTAAAAGTTGTTATCAGTCCTCAGTTCATCATTTGAAGTGTTTTAACTTGTATTAGCAAGCTTGATAAGTCTATTTGCTATGCCCAAAAGGAACTTATCTAATTCCTACTAGGTTGAGAGCACTGTTTAGTTTTTCTAGCAGGTGTATGTCCAAAAATAGCAAGTTTTGGGAGCTAGTCATTTCGTAACTAGTCTGTCTTGACTTAAACTTTTGAGATACATGTTCCAAAGTAGTTGGCTGATATTTTTGTGGATTTAGGAGGCTCAAAGGGTCTATTAATCAAATCTGAAGTCTCAGTTGGCTGGTGTGAATCTAGTTGTAGTAGCACCAAGTCATCTTCGGATTGCATCTACCATCTCTCTTCACAGTGGTATCAGAGCATAGTCAAGCAACATGGGAGATGGATTCCATCAACAATTTACAAATTGGATCGAAACAACTTCTGACTTATATTTTGATAAAGCTAAGGTCAAGGACAAGTCAAAGAATAGGAAGAATGAAGATGAAGGTAGCTCTTTCCAAGCAAACTTTGCAGGTAGAGAAAGAGCTAGAGGTGGAAAGCAAGACAGGGGGAGATTCCAATCATCTCAACCTTGCAATATATGTGGCTTATTTAATCATACTACTGAAGAATGTTTCGGGAACCCAAGGAACTCATGAGGAAGAGGATTCAATAGAGGTGGCTATGGATCAAATAGAGGTAGATAGAATGGAGGCTACAACAACAACTCCGACAACAACAATTACAACAACAACAACTATCAAAGTGGCCATAGAGGAAGAAGAGATTACAATAAATATGCAGAGGACCAAAGTCAAGAAGATTCATTATTGATTATGAATCTATCAGTGAAGAAGGGTAAGGATGATGATCACATATTTTACATTGATTTGGGATGCTCAAACCATGTAGCAAGAAATGTGGCTTTACTTTCTGATTTGGAAGATCCTCATAACAAGCATGAAGTGCAGACAAGAGATGACACAAAGCACTCAGTGGAGAAGATAGGTAATGTGAAGACATCAGATGGGAATATGAACCTCTTAAGCAAAGTCTTGTATGTCCCTACAATTACCAAAAATTTAGTAAGTGTTGGATAGATTGTTGAAAAAAAATTGCACATTAGATTCAATCGATTTGGAGCATATGTTGAAGACCCAAGGCAAGGCTTTAGAAGGATTGCCAAAGGAGAAAAGACAAGAAGGCTTTTCACTTTTGAAGTGGAAGATACAAAGAAAATAGGTTTGTTTAGCTATGGATCTCAAACTCTAACAGAGTTGGAGATATGGCACAAAAGGCTTGCTCGCATTGGTGAGAGGACACTCAAACTAATTTGCAAGGACCAAAGTGTACTTGGTTTGCCTAATATCACAAGGCAACACATGATTTATAAGGTGAAGCTTGTCAACTTGGCAAGGCTCATAGACAACCTTTCAATAAGAAAGGATATATGTATCAAAATCCTTTGGATCTAGTGCACACACATGTGTGGGGTCCAAGTAAGGAGCCATCTATATCAGGCTCAATATAGTATGTGTCTTTCATAGATGATTGTAGCAGGTGGACCATTCTGTTTTTCATTAAGCACAAGGATGAAGTGTTTAATTGCTTTAAGAAGTATATTGCTCTTGTTGAAAACCAAACAATATGACTTTGAAAAGACTCAGATCAGATGGTGGAGGAGAATACTTCTCTTCTGAATTTGATGCCTTCTTTCATGAAAGAGGCATTAAAAGGGAAGTCACTACAAGGTATACACCCGAACTCAATGGTGTACCAGAGAGGAGAAACAAAGCTATTGTCGAAGCTGCAAGGTCCATGCTCAACGAAAAGGGATTGCCAAACTACCTATGGGCAGAGGCTGTGTCTACAACCACATATCTCATAAATAGACTTCCATCTAAGTCACTAGATGGAACAACTCCATATGAAGTGTGGAATGGAAGAAGACCTAGTTTAGAGCATTATAAAATCTTTGGATGCTTAGCCTATGCTCACATTCCTTCTCAAGTAAGAGGGAAATTGGATCCCAAGGCAGAGAATTGCATATTCATTGGTTATTACCAAAACCAAAAAGGATATAGATTGTACAATCCAACCAATAAAGGATTTTATGTGAGTAGAGATGTAATTTTTGATGAAAACAAATCATGGTTTGATGATGACAGGAAAGTGAAGCTGCCTTATGACTTGGATGAAGATTTTCCATCAATTCAACCAAAGGAGCCAAATGAGATTGGAGAAAGTGATTCAGAGATTGACCTAGAAGACTTGGAAAGACTAAAGCTATGGAAGAACAAAGGTAAAGAAAAGATGCAGGATGCTACATATGGACCCGAGAGCTCACATCAACCACTTAGAAGGTCTTCAAGGGAGAAGAAGAAACCAAATAGGTTTGGTTATGATACTTTTTGGTCAGCAAGCACTCAATCTACATTGCAAAGGATTCAACCAATGAAGAACCTACCACATTCAAAGAAGCACAAAGCAAGAAAGCTTGGAGAGATGCAACAGATGAAGAAATGGAAGCCTTGAAGGAGAATGACACTTGGGAGCTTGTACCTAAAAAGCCATCTATGAAGGTAATTGGATCTCAATGGATATACAAAATCTAGAGGAATTCAAATGGAAGTATAAATAGACACAAAGCAAGGTTAGTTGCTAAATGGTTTGGTCAAACCCATGGTATTGATTATGAGGAGACTTTCTCTCCTATTGCAAAAATGCCTACAATTAGGGTTCTCATTAGTCTTGCTGCATCTAGAAATTTTAAGCTCTATCAACTTGATGTAAAGAATGCTTTCTTGAATGGATGGATTTCTGAATGGATGTAAATAATGCTTTCTTGAATGGATGGAAGTGTATATGGCACAACCTCCTGGATATGAGGATGCACATCATCCTAACTATGTATGCAAACTAAAGAAAACTTTGTATGGATTGAAGCAAGCTCCAAGAGCTTGGAATTTTAGATTGGCGACTTATTTGCAGGACCAAGGATTCAAAGCTAGCAAGGCGGATACCTCTTTGTTCATAAAGAGGAATGGATATGAAATGATCTATTTATGTGTGTATGTTGATGATATTATTATCACAGGAAATGATCTTGAAGGAATCAAATAGGTAAAGACTCAAATGAAGGAGGAGTTCAAAATAAGTGACATCCGACCACTCACTTATTTCCTTGGATTGGAGTTAATCTACATATGTTCAGGTATATACATCACACAAAGGAAGTATGTGCATGACATGCTCATTAAGTTCAAGATGGAAAATATGAAGTGTGTAGGTACACCTATGGAACAAAATCATAAGCTTAGTGCTTATGAAGGAGAGCCAATTGAAGACATCACAAGCTATCAAATCTTGGTTGGAAGTTTGAACTATGCAACACTCACAAGGGTGGATATATGCTATAGTGTTAGCATATTGAGTTAGTTTATGCATAAGCCAATAAGACCACATATGGAAGCGGCCAAGAGAGTCCTCAAGTACCTAAAGGGGACCATGAATGAAGGGTTTTTTTATTCATTTACTTCAGATATTGAGCTAAAGGTATACTTAGATGCAGATTGGGCCAGATCTAAAGACGATAGAAGAAGCACATCCGGGTATATATCATTTGCAGGTTTAAAAATCATTTCTTGGTCATCCAAGAAGCAACCAACTGTGGCATTATTTTTCTATTGAAGCCGAATATAGAGGTTTGGCTAATGCAACTCAAGAAATCATGTGGTTAAAGTCTTTGTACACAGATCTTGGACTTCATTCTTCAACACCTCACATTTTTGGTGACAACACAAGCTCACTACATCTTGAAGCTAATCCGGTATACCATGCTAGAATTACAACGATTATTGAAAAAATGTGAATATAGTATGTATGGACTCTCCAATGTCTATTATGCTTGTTTTGTATTTATAATCATTATGTCTTTTTTATTATAAAATTGATGTTGATTTTATAATTACTCTCTCTCTCAATGCTTTTTTATCTTTATTTTTTTTAAGAGTAAAATGAATTGGAAATACACACTCAACCTTATAAGTAGAGGCACCCATCATGAGAGATGTTGATATATTTAGGTAGTGATGTGTGTGAACACTCTAGGACCGCCGGGGCACTTTTTTCCCTCTTTAGGAGGTTTTTTTCCCCCCCGCTTGTATATACGCCTATTGCCCTAATGGGCTACTTATCTTTGTACATTCTCTAGTAATACATTCAGTCTTGTGTGTTGTGCTCCAAGCTTCTTCTTCTTCCTTGTGCTGTTCGCGTGCTTCCGCAGACGTCTATCTCCAACAATTGGTATCAGAGCAGGTCGTCACTTCTTCTAGGGCACCGTCGACACTCCTCCGTTTGCAGTCTCAGATTTGGCCTCCGAACGCACTATCGCAGTGCTTGTGCAGGCTATTTCATCCTTTTGTGCCAAAGGTATATACGAGTTTCTGTTCGCCAGTTTAAGCGTCTCGAAGTCTGCTACAGGTCTAGCAGAACTCGTCTCGGCAGTTCTGTTCAACTTTTTGAGATACAGTCAATTTTGTGCATCAAGGTATTTTAGTCACCGGCCATGGCTGAAAGCAGTGATGTATTCCGTATGTTGGCTGTTGAGGATAAGTTGGATGGTACCAACTACCCATTATGGGCTTATATGATGCGACATGTACTGGTTGCAAAAGGATTGTGGAACATTGTGCAGGGTGTTGAAAGACGTCCTGTTACACCTGTAACGACAGGTACTGCAAATACAGGTGTTGAAGCTGATGAAGATGGTGTCGAAGATGATATTCCGCAGATTCCTGTTCGTGCTTCTGTTTCTGTTGCACCTACTGCAGAGCAGATTCGTTGGGATGGCAGAGATGCCCAGGCACATGCATTGATAGCCTTGTCTGTCAAACGTGCCATTATTCCTCACATTCGCTCTTGCAGAACAGCAAAGGATGCTTGGGATACACTTACCACTTTGTACCAGGCTAGGAATGAGGCTCGTGTTGCTTACCTCCGAAAACAGTTGGAGAGTGAGCACATAAATGAAGGTGATTCTATGGACAGTTTTCTTACAAAGATCAAAGACCTGAAGGAACAATTGATTTCTGCTGACGAGGTTATACCAGATAGCTCACTTGTGCAGACCGTTCTGAATGGTCTTCCTGATTCATATCAGAGTTTTGCCTCTACTCTTCGGTTGATGATGAAAGGAAATCCGAATGCCTTGTCATTTGAGGAATTAGTCTCTGTTCTGTTGCAGGAAGATCAGTCCAGGCAGAACAGGTCCATTATGCGTGTTGCAGATCAAGCTTTCCTGGCTAGTCAGAAGGGCAAAGGAAAATGGAGCTCTTCTACTAGTAAGGAGAAATCTGCAAATGCTGCACAATCGAAGAACCAGGATAAAGATGAAAAGAAATCAGAAAAGCAGAAATTGTTCTGCAAGTACTGTAAAGGAAATGATCATATTATAAAGAACTGTCCAAAACTGGCTGCTAAAGAGGCAAAGAAGAAAGAGGCTGGAATGGTTGTTGCAGAGGCCTCTACACCAAAAACAGAGTCTGCAAATCTTGTGCAGGAAGAAGAATGGGCGTTTACTACTGTCTGCAGTTTTGACCCATCTTCTCATGATCAGTGCATGTCTGCAGTAGACTCAGATGTTTGGTACTTTGACAGTGGGGCGACCAAACATATTACCTCGTAGCGCAGTTTCTTCTCTTCACTCGAGCCTGCCCCTACAGGGAATACTGTCACATGCACCAATAACTCCTCTTATCCTGTTATGGGAGTTGGTAAGATCATTCTGACTACTGCTGATGGTAGTTCTTTCACTTTGTCAGATGCTTTATTTGTGCCAGGGATCAAAAAGAACCTGTTATCAGTTTCTGCATTAGCCAAGATTGGCTTGGTTGTGAAATTCGTTGATGACAGGTGTACAGTCCATGATCTCTTAAATGGCGATGTGATTATTGCTTCTCACATTTTATGTCGTGGACTGTATAAGCTCATAGACTATGAAAGATCTGTGAATGATTCGGCATGTGCAGTTCATGATTCTCAGGCTATGACAGATGCAAAGCTTTGGCATGCACGATTTGGTCATCTGAATTTTGCTAGTTTGTTACGCCTGCAGAAATCTGAAATGGTGTCCTCTTTGCCTAAACTTGAGGCACCTGGAAAACATGTTTGTGAAGGCTGTATTTTGGGCAAAATGCAGCGTTCTTCCTTTCCAAAAGATGGTTCAGTTCGGGCTACGCAGAAATTGCAGCTTGTACATAGTGATGTCTGTGGTCCTATGCAGACACCCTCTTTTGGAAATTACCTTTACTTCGTGACTTTCATTAATGATTTTTCCAGGCATGCATGGGTATATCCACTCAAAGCAAAGTCCGAAGTGTTCATGTGCTTCAAACAGTTTTTGGTTTTGGCTGAAAATCTGTCAACATGTAAAATGGGCACCCTCTGTTCTGATCGAGGGGGGGAATATATGTCTTCAGATTTTAATGCATTTCTGGCTGAACGTGGGATAAAACACCAGTGTACAGTGCCATATACACCTCAACAGAATGGAGTTGCTGAACGAAAGAACAGGTCACTCATGGAGATGGCGAGCTGCATGGTCAAAAGTCAGGCTTTACCACATAGTTTCTGGCTTGAGGCTGTCATGTGTGCAGCATATGTACTGAACAGGTGTCCCACTAAAGCATTGCAGTCTATCACTCCATATGAGGCTTGGCATGACCGCAAGCCATCTGTTGCTCATCTGCGTGTTTTTGGTTGTTTGGCATATGCATTAGTGCCTGAACAACATCGTAGAGAATTGGATGATAAGGTAGTAAAATGTATTTTTGTTGGGTACAGTTCTGAAAGTAAAGGATATCGTCTGTATCATCCACAGACTAAACGCATTCTGGTTAGCCGTGATGTTGTCTTTGTGGAAGATGCTATTCAACCATTGCTTTCATGTACTAAGGAGACATCTGTTAGCTCCTAATGAGGCAACTTCTCAACCTTTGCAGGTTTCATATGATGATGCAGATCATTCCATTTCTGATGCAGATTTACATGATGCACTTATTGATGAGAGAGCTGATATTGAGCAGGCAAAAACTATGCCAAAATGGCTGGTGCAGACTTTGCGTGACAGCAAATTAGATGCACCTTTGTCATATCGTACTCGTTCAGGCTCTCATAGTGCCTCCTTTGCATCAGATTGCTATGCTATGGCTGCATCTAGTCTCTGTGATGAGAATGAGCCTGTTTCTTTTGATAAGCACAAAATTCAGAAAATTGGATGGCTGCTATGCAATCTGAATATGATGCTATAATGAAGAATGGTACATGGTCTTTATGTGACTTGCCTCCTGGCAAGAAGGCCATTGGCACTAAGTGGGTATACAAGCTCAAGCGTAAACCTGATGGTACAGTTGACAGGTATAAGGCTAGGCTTGTTGCAAAGGGTTATGCACAGGAAAGAGGCATTGATTTTGATGAGACCTTTGCACCTACATGCCGTATGACTACTATTCGTAGCATTTGTGCACTTGCAGCCCATCATGGTTGGAATGTACATCAGTTGGACATTAAAACAACATTTCTGAATGGTGACTTGCATGAAGAAGTGTATGTTTTTCAGCCCCGTGGCTTTGTGCAGAAAGGGCATGAAAACCAGGTTTGCAGGTTAAAGAAGGCATTATATGGTTTAAAGCAAGCACCACGTGCTTGGTATGAGAAGATACATGCCTATCTGATTGCACATGGTTTTGAGAATATTCCAACTGAAAGCACCTTATATGTTAAACGTGCTAATGATGTGCTTCTGATCATTGTTGTCTATGTTGATGACATGTTGCTCACTGATCCTATTGAGACACATATTGCTGATTTTAAGGCTGATTTGCATGCCTCATTTGAGATGTCTGATTTGGGGCATTTGCATCACTATTTGGGCATTCAGTTTATGCATGTTGATGGTGGAATGGCTTTGTGTCAAACGAAATATATAGACACATTATTGCAGCGTTTTGGCCTTGAAGACTGTAAGCCTATTGCCACTCCTATGGAGGCAGGTTTACGATTGAGTCTTCATGATGCTGGAGATGCATTTGATGCTGTTGTCTATCAGAAGGCTGTTGGATGCTTGATTTACTTATGCATTACTCGGCCAGATATTCAGTTTGCTGTCTCACAGATGAGCAGGTTTATGCATTGCCCAGGAGTCACGCATTGGAAAGCGGTTAAGCGCATCTTTCGCTACTTGAGTGGTACTCGGCTACTTGGGTTTTTTTATCCCAAGGGGGGATCACTACTACCAGATTTGCATGCTTTTTTTGACTCAGATTGGGCTGGTTGCTATGACACTCGTGTGTCCACCAGTGGTTTTTGCTTCATGCTTGGTAGCTCATGTATATCTTGGTTGAGCAAGAAGCAGCCTACTGTGGCCACTTCCAGTTGTGAGGCTGAGTATAGGGCAGCTTTCACAGCTACTGTTGAGTGTGTGTGGCTCAGACGCCTTATGGCTGATTTGGGTGTTGGCCAGTCTTCTGCCACCACCATCTTCACTGACAGTCAGAGCGCATTGGCAGTTGCGAGGAACCCTGTGTTCCATGCTCACACTAAGCACATTGAGGTGCATTATCACTATGTCAGGGAGAGGTTCTCTGCTGGGGAGATCAGCTTGGCATATGTGCCCACGTAGGAGAACATTGCAGACCTTTTCACGAAGGCTCTGCCTAGGGAGAACTTTGAAGCTTTCCGCAAAGCTTTGGGCTTACTTCCTTTTGTGGAGTGATTTCCACATAGCTTGGCACTTCCTTATACATGAGTGCCAGCTCCTTGTTCACGGCATCACTCCCAGGGGGGATTTGTTGATATATTTAGGTAGTGATGTGTGTGAACACTCTAGGACCGCCGGGGCACTTTTTTCCCTCTTTAGGAGGTTTTTTTCCCCCGGCTTGTATATACGCCTATTGCCCTAATGGGCTACTTATCTTTGTACATTCTCTAGTAATACATTCAGTCTTGTGTGTTGTGCTCCAAGCTTCTTCTTCTTCCTTGTGCTGTTCGCGTGCTTCCGCAGACGTCTATCTCCAACAAGAGACTCATGCATATATTCAGCCAAGACTAGAAGGAGCACCTATGGCTCTTTCTTAGAATCGCAAATCCATTTTCCTAGGCAATCTATGGATTTCTCTATGGATCATTCCTTAGGAGGCTTGTTGAAGTTCACCACACATCTTTCCTTTCAGATTTTTTAAAGTGCTTCACTCCTTATAAACTTCCATATAATCTTCCATATATGAGCAAAAGAGCAGCTGCTTGCTTCACCAAGCAAAGCTTGCTTCCAGTTAACTTGAAGAGTCAACAAAAGGATCTTGCTGAGACACATTGTAGTGATCTCTTAACACAATTTAAGCCTCACAAGTATGTTATTTGAACCACCAATATTTGACTTATATACTATAGCCTTCTTTTCATGGATTGCAGGTTTCAAGACTTCAAGCTACCATAGGTATAGCATCCTTTTGATATTGGGAGTGGCAAGCTTCAAGAATAGACTGAAGAAACGTTGAAGCTTGTCGAAGTCATGTATGAAAGTGTGTGTAGATTGAGGGTCAACGCTTGAGACTTGGAATATGAGACAAAAAAGACTTTGGGAATAGTCCAGGGAAAAGCAAAGACACACACACACAAGCATAGCTCTCTGGACCGTCTAGAGGACCAAGCGCTCAATGAACTTTGAAAGTACCCCGAAAGAGGATTCTAATATATATATATATATATATATATATATATATATATATATATATATATATATATATATATATATATATATATATATATATATATATATATATATATATAATCAGGCAAAAGGAAACTCAACAATAGAAGATAGCCATATTTCTTCCACTCAATAGGAAGTTTCTCTCATCTAGTCGTTCAAAGAAAGTTATAAAAAACGAAGATATGATATGCATATTCTCTCAATTATGTTTGTGTTGTTTTTTTTTTTAATATAAAGAAAGTTTGGCATTAGCTTACTCTCTGAACTTGAATTAAATAAAGAAAAGTACAAGAGAAGGGAACTAGTGCCCACGGGACCCCCCAAATCCCACAAAGCAGGGGAAGCTTTTAAAGAGCTTAGATGACATTACAAAGAAGGTTAATCACTCTCTCATCACCCTGATGAGGGGCCTTTAAGCTTGTTATTGATCAAAAGAAGTACTTGATGATGCCTGAAGGGGGGGATAACCATTATCTTTCACCTTCCAAATATTTAAGTGATGTTGAACTTACACCTACCTTATTTCTAGTTGTCCTCTCTCTCTCTCAATGCTTTTGTATCTTTTGTTCATTTATTTTGAAGAGCAGCGTCAACGTTTTAGAATGCCAACATCTACAAAAATTATTTCGAATTCATTTAAAGAGTATTATTATTTCATGAATGTACGATTTTAAATCTATTTCAAAAATTATTATTATATCATGAATGTACTGTCCACATTGTAAAATATGGGATTTTTTTTTTAAAGAAAAGCACGGCCATCTTTTCCTCTTTTATTTGTACTATACATATTTCTTTTTGGTGGTTTAATAAGGTATAGCATTAGAGATTTTTGGTGGTTACAAAATCTGATGGTTTTAGAGTCCATTGATTCTTTGGCCGGAGGCTTACCAGGACTGAATCCAAGCACACTAAACGTTTGGGACTCAACTTCATCTTTATCTTTCTCATATCTAGATTCTTCTTTAAAAAAAGAAAGTTCGGGCAAGGCATAATCTCCCTTGCTTGAGTTAATAAAAGAACAATTGTGTTGTGAATGGGCTTAGTTCCCCTAGGACCTCTTGTATCTCACAAAACAGGGGTAGGATGGGGCATAATAGCTATGATGGTCCATCATCTAAAGGAAACATAAGAATCGATGGGTGACTAAAGGATTAAAGCTAATTATTGAGAAGGTTAATGATTTTTTCGTCACCCTCATGTGCAATCCACTTGCTTTCAATAAGCTTAGGGATTTTTCAATTGACCATTCTTTCATATGGGCATCAAAGTTGATTGCACATCTTTCTTTCCATATCTTCTAGAGCACTTCCCCTCTGATAAAATTCCACAAGGCAAAAGTGGAACCAATTGTTTCACCAAGTAAGGTTTGTTTCCAGTTGGTTTGCCTTTGCAAACTCAACAATAGAAGATACCCATATTTCTTCCACTCAATAGGAAGTTTCTCTCATCCAGTAGTTCAAAGAAAGTTATAAAAAAACGCAGATATTCTGCATATTCTCTCAATTATGTTTGTCTTGTATTTACAACCATTTTCTTTCAACTTCCAAATATTTAAGTGATGTTGAATTTATACCTATTTCAAGTTGTCCTCTCTCTCTCTCTCTATGTCATATTGTCTTTTTAAATGCTTCTGTATCTTTCTTTCATAAAAGCAAGATTCCCACTTTTATAAAAAGAAAACAGGTCACTCAACTTCATTGCTAATGATTCTCGACTAGTCATATGTTTCTCATATCCAGATTGTGCTTGAGTCCTCATCACATTGAAGGCACTCTGAGATGTGATTCATATACTATAGCCTTGTAAAAAAATGTAAATATAGTATATGAAACACATGTTGGTATACTATAGACTTGTAAAAAATGTAAATATAGATTCATATACCATAGCCTTGTAAAAAATGTAAATATCGATTATTGAAAAAATGTAAGAAAAATGTGATTCATATACTATAGCCTTGCAAAATATGTAAATATCGATTACTGAAAAAAATGTAAATATAAGTATGCATGGACTCTCCAATGCCCATTCTGCCTCATAATCATTATGCTTTTTGTTTTTCATTATTAAAGTGATATTGATTTTATATCTTCTCTCTCTGTGAATGCTTTTGTATCTTTCGTTCATAAAAGCAGAAAACAAAAAGTTGCTTTTTATTGGAAACCCTCGTGTTCAAATGCCGTTTGGTTCGGTCATTCATTCAACCACGATTTCTTCCCAACTTTCACATATGCGTATTTCAGCGGCCACCCTCGTGTTTACTTATTTTGAAGAGCAGCGTCAAGGTTTTACAAAGCCACCATCTACAAAAATTATTTCGAATTCATTTAAATATATTCAAAAATTATTATTATATCATGAATGTACTGCCCACATTGTGAAAGATGGGAAAGTCCCGATACAATATGATTTTTATTTTTTATTTTTGTAAGAAAAGCAAGGTCGTCTTTTCCTCTTTTATTTGTATTATACATATTTCTTTTTGGTGGTTTAATAAATGTATAGCATTAGATATTTTTGGTGGTTACAAAATCTGATGGCTTTGGAGTCCATTGTTTCTATGCACGGAGGCTTACCAGGACTGAATCTAAGGACATTAAACGTTTGGGACTCTAACCTCAACTTTATCTTTCTCATATCAAATCAAGAGTCTTCTATATTAAAAAAGGAAGTTCAGGCGAGGCCTAATCTCTTTTGCTTAAATCAATAAAAGAATGATTCTATTGTGAATGGGCTTAGTGCCCTTGGGACCCCTATATCTCACAAAGTAGGAGGTAGGATGGCCCGAAGGCACAATAGCTATGATAGTCCAACATCAAAAGGAGACATAAGAATCGATGGATGACTAAAGGATTAAAGCTAGTTATTGAGAAGGTAAATGATTTTTTCGTCACCCTCATATGCAACCCACTTGCTTTTAATCTTGTTGTTTTCCAAGACTAAAATCCTATGGTGATTGAAAGGCAATGATTTTTTATAGTTATATATTTTTGTGCATAACAAACCTAGGGATTTCTCAATTGACCATTCTTCTGAATGGGCATCAAGTTTGATACCACATCTTTCTTTCCATATCTTCTAGAGCACTTCCCTCTGATGGCATTTCACAAGGCAAAAGAGCATCCAATTGTTTCACCAAGTAATGTTTGTTTCCAATTGATTTGCCTTTTTAGACTCAAAATCATGGTAAGCGATTGCCAAATTGTGTAGCTTCTTGGGCATGAGAAGAAGAGATGACCAAGGTCCTGCATGCTTCATAGGCAACACTTGCACACAATGGGAGTGGCCATAGATTTTATTAGCTTTGGCATTGGTCCAGATTCTAGGATAGAGGATTTGCCACATAAGAACTAATCTTTTGTTCTCAATGAGAGGAACCATAAGTCTCCGCACATAAGTTGCCAAAACTATAAACAGGGAAACAAGGAAAGATACAAGAATGTTAGAGAGAGTTCCAAAGAAGGTTTATAACCTTTTTTTCTCCTTCGTGAGGGACTCTATTGGCTTTTTGCTTGTCGTTTTCTAGAACAAACACCCTATGGTTCCTTCTTACCCTATGGTTCCTTCTTAGAATCACAAATCCTTTTGCCTAGGCAATCTAAGGATTTCTCTATGGACCATTCCCTAGAGGCTTGTTGAAGTTCACTCCACATCTTTCCTTTCAGATTTTCTAAAGTGCTTCACTCCTTATAATGTTCCACAAAAATAAAGAGTAGTTGATCGCTTCATCGAGCAAAGATTGTGTTGGAAGCAGCCAGAGGCACAGACGCCACGGAAGCATGTAAAGACAGAGCAGGGAGCCAGTCGGATTATTTTTCAAACAAATATGTTTTTATTACCTCTTCAAACATCCAACAGTGATCTTCATCACTCTTGTAACATATGTAATATAGACAAAACCTCATTTTGTAATTCATAGCTCCATTTTGTGCAAGCCGAGGAGTCCTCGAGCTTGAGGAGCTTAGGTAGAATGCGCGTACCAATTTTCGTTATTTTTAGACATCGTTTACCCTTCCAAATAGCCTCTAGGACCTAATTTTTAACTATGCCGGTCACTAGATGTGAAACCGGTCAAAACTAGTCTAGAAACTATAAAAAGAGCTAGAGAGCTCATTTTTGAGGTTGGTTCATGTTGACTAGTGTGAGCTTAGAGCTAGTTTGAGCTTGTAATAGTGTTCTTGAGTAATAGAGTTGATTTCTCACCTTCCATTGTGTCTTGCTTGTCTCTTCGTAGTGTGTGTGCATGTGTGTGTGCATTTCTATGCTTCTCACCTTCACTTTCACTTCATCTCACATTCACGATCTTCATATCACTCCTACCTCTTCCACGGATTGACATTAAGGAGGTGAAGCTTCTTAACGTGGTTCTCACCATTGTGCTAGAGCAACACCAAATTTGGCGCCGTTGCCGGGGATCGAGTTTAGGACGAATGTGTGATGGTAAGAGTATAGCAAGAAGTGGCGTTGGAAGGTAAAAATTTCAGTTTTTGTTGTTGTTTTTACTTAGTTTTTAGTGTTTTTTACCTCCCCCACACTCCATCTTCATCATCGCATCATCATCTTCATCTCCAAAAAAATCAGAAAATTCACCATATCCACCCATTCTCCTCATTTCCCCTCATTTGTGCATGCGAGAGAGTGAGAGAGAGTATTTGTGCTTGTGTGTGCTTGCATTTTCTTGAGTTTTCTTGCAGGTGCAGAGCTTCAGAGCATCAGGAGAGCTTCCAAAAGGTAAAACATGTACTTTCTGTCAGAAATTTCCGAGTAGGGCGGACCATCGCGATGGTCTGCAACTTTCGGATTTTGAGGTAGGCGACCACACCACGAGGTAGGCGATCCCTGCGCATACACGGAACCATTCTTGCATTTCAAAAATTCGTTGTTTGGTGGACCATCGCGATTGGCTCGGACCATCGCGATTGTGTCGCACCATCGCGATAGGCTCAAGCCATCGCGACGGCTCGGCCGGACCATCGCGACGGTTCGCTTTTTCGGACCATCGCGACGGTTCACTTGAGCCATCGCGACGGTTCACTTGAGCCATCGCGACGGTTCACTTGAGCCATCGCGACGGTCCACTTGGACCATTGCGATTGTTCAGTTGACCCCGGACCATCGCGATTGGCTCACGCCATCGCCACGACAGTGCCACGTGTCACGGTAGACCATCGCGACGGTTCAAGTTTTGGACCATCGCGACACTTCGAAACTTCGGACCATCGCGATTGGCTCAAGCCATCGCATCGCGGACCATCGCGACGGTTCGACCTTTGACCGTCGGTTCGAACCATCGCGATTGTTCCCCGTTGACCGTTGACCCGCGCCATCGCGACGGTTCATTTTCCGGACCATCGCGACGGTCCATTTCCACGCCATCGCGATCGTTCATTTCGGGCCATCGCGACGGTTCGACCTTTGACCGTTGACCCGCGCCATCGCGACGGTTCATCTTTTCGCGCCATCGCGATTGTCCAAATTCCACGCCATCGCGACGGTTCGCTCGGACCATCGCGATTGCCCACCCCCATCGCAAATTTTGGACTTCAATTTTTGACCAATTTTGAGGGTATTTTTGAAAAATTTTTGGACCATTATACTCATAGGAGACCCCTTAGCTCATATTTGAAGGAAAACTTGACTGTCAGTTTTTACCCCCCAGGGCCTGAACGCTCATAACTTTTTCATCCGAAGTCCGTTTTGTGAGCTTAATAGCTCGTTAGAAAGTGCGTAACGAGTACTACGTGACCTCAACTGTTTTTTTCATAAATAATACATCTAATTTTGGATAAGCTATTTTGAGGTTCACTCAGTTAAGGACTAGGAAGCCAGGGGGCACACATTGAAAATTTGGGCAAAAAGGGGAGGGACTTAAATGGTGTATATACTCAAGTATTTGATCATCCTGTGAATTGGTCTAACATTGGAATTTTCCAGGTCTAGCAAAGGCAATCAAAGGCAAGCAAGCAAGGCAGTGAAGACATCAGAGCTTGGGAAGCGCGGCTTCTTGGGCAACAGGGCATCAGAGCAACAGAAAAGCCGACTCGAGGTTGGAAGATTACTCAACCCCCTCAGTCAATTCTTAGTTTAGGCTAAACGTTAGCATTGTGGATTTAAAACGATAGGAACGCCTCAAGTTCAAGATACGTAATTTTTTTTCAAGTCCAAGACTAAAGGTGTGTGTGACGCGAAAACCCTAAAGGAAAGAACCTAAGTCTGACGGAACGAGAACTCAAAATTATAACGGAAAGTCGAATTCCTGACGCATACATTAAGACAAGAATTTAAAGACCTTCAAAAAGAAACAAAAAGAATAACAAAGAATCAGAGACGATCTAAGTGTGTAACTAAGTGAGCAAGGGAGAAAATTAATGAACCTTAGATCAGGCAAGCATATAGGTAAGTCGGACCGAAGAAGCCTTAGATCATCAGAGGCGAGTGTAAGAACTACTGCTCGATCGTGGGCTCAACAATTGAATACTAGTTACCCTTACGAGAGCTTAGATACTAGCGAATCAGAAATGGCATTTAGCACAGATAGACCAGAAGTAGGGTCAAATGTAGCATACTTAGAAAAACCAGAAGGACCCTATAGAACGCAATTAGTGTTTCTCCGAACCAACCGATTAGGTGCTCGCATCTATGAAGATGGTTTGCGAAGGCAAGTGGTGCAACTGCACAACCCTGATCAACCCATTGGATTGGAAAGACCAGTGGTGAAATTTGAGAGAGACGCTTACATAGACAAAGAAGGAACCATGTACGTCCTAAGTACGTAGCCAAACGATACTAATGAGTTTGGCACAATTCAATTAGAGACGGAAGCGAAATTTCAAGGTAAAGAACCGTTAGAAGAACCTAGAACACCTAGAGGGAAATCCGTACTGACAAGAGTACTCATCCCAGAGTGGATCCCTCAGGACAACAGAAGCATCGAGTTGTTGTTAAATAAAGAGACCGATGAAGCCTTTTGGAGGTACAGAAAGGAACACCCTAGTGAGGTAGGTATCATCACAATATACGAGTTCAAGGACTCGGATACACCTGGAAAGGTCGTATACCTGGATGAGACTTCAGAGAGAGTCTTTGTGGTGCCTGACCACGCTAAAAACACATATACATGGAGAGGTGAATTGATATTCCCTCCATCTAGAATGAACATGAATACAAGTCAACAAGGGGCTGGAACATCCTCAGCCTTTGGAAATCAAAGAGAAAAGAATAAAGAAAGACCCGAAGTAAGCTTCACTCACCCCGTAGGGAGAGATAGAACAACCACGGATAGACAAAGAGATCATGGAATACCAGGGGGTAGAGATGATTTTCCTCTACCTAGACCATGTGAACACGCAAGAATATTGAGACCCACTCAATTGGTAAAATCAATGAAAAATTATTTTGATGGGACAGGAGATCCCTACCATCATGTCGCAGAATTCAAGCAGGTACTAAGAGCAGAACAAGTCGAAGACATGTTCACGCAGTACAACGCATTTGGACTAACGTTAAAGAATACCGCTTTAACTTGGTTCCAACCTTTGCAACAAAGGCAATTTAGAGACATCCATCACTTTTTAGAGTCATTCATCACCGAATTCTCTAAAAGTGGGATTAGACATGACACGTCTTCATTGATTCATAGCTTTAAACAAACCCCTCAGGAAACAGTTAGACTGGCAGGACGTAGGTTTAGACAATATGTTGAACGATGTCCAATGCAAGAGTTACCCTCACAAGCCAAGCAAGTGTCGTTGTTCTTAGATGGCTTGTTGAGCTCTAAACTACGCTCCTACGTGTACCTAAAAGAACCCAGAACGCTAGAGGAGTGTGTGAGAATATGTATAGACATCGAGGACAACCTAGGAGATGAATTGGAACTCTCAAAGGTTTATAAGGACTCAGATTGTTCTTCTCTAGCATCCACAAAATTGTCTAGCTCGATAGAGGATCTAGCAGAAAAAGTGGCCCAGAAACTAGGAGTTTCTAGTAAAACTAGGGAGCTTACAAACAAGCGTTGTTACACCTGTGGTGGTGATCATATGGCAAATGTGTGTCCCAATGTACCACAACCACAATCCAACCCTAGTGGCCAATATTGTACAATTGAGAGAAGATACACAAATCATACGGCTCAGGACTGCCCATACAACAAACAAACCGTGAGACAGAACTATCCGCAAGCATACCAGCAGCCAGGTAGGTATCAAGGCCAATACAATGCTCAGCCTTATTACTATAGGCCTCCTCAGAACTACCCATACCAGACTCAACAGAGACCTCAACCAGTGTTAGCTCAGCAGCCACCCCCACCAGCGAATGTCATCTCAGTCAAATATGCTGTTGCAGAAGAGAACCTAAGTAGGGCTTTAGTGCCTTCATCACCCTTGATCACAGAGAGTGACCCACCCTCAAACAGTTTTGACTCTACGCATGTTGATAGTCCACCCGCTTATTACACGGAGTCACCAGAACATGTGGAGACATATCATTATGATAGTCCACCAATGGAACCTAGTTGGGAGCCAGACTATGCTAATGTGATGTACGCAAACCCAAACCTACGGCCCCAATTGAGACAACAGAGACCACAGGGCCCTAGAGGACCATGCTTTAGGTGCCAAGGAGATCACTTCATAAAGGATTGTCCACATCCCCCAATAGCAAGGCAATCACAGTACTATAACATACAAGGCTTTTGTGCCGATTGTGGCAAAGAGCACATAATCAAAGATTGTCCTAAGAACCCAGTTAACCCTTCGAATGTGACACCGATCAACGTGATAGGTATTGTAAATAACGCAGATGGATCCAACCCTACATACGTGCCTATCCAAGCTATAACAAGAGCCCAGGCGCTCTTACAGAACCAAAAGCTTAATCAAGAGAAAGTAGCCGAAACCAGTGAAGTTGCAGAATCTAGCAGCAAAAAGACAAAATCTTGGAAAGATTCTAGAGAAAGAATAAAGAGAAAATGGAGTAAAAAAATAACCGAGTTGGAAGGAAGTTTAAAGGAATCTAGAGCCAAAATCCAAGAATTGACTTCACAAGAATTAAATCAAGAGAATCCAGCTCAGAAATCAGGATCAGTTTTAGCGGAACCCATACCAGAGGATCTAGACATGATGTTTCGTGCATATCAGGCTAGATTAAGAGAGGGACCGCAAGTAGCTGAAATGAGTAAGAACTACCCTCGTGCTGATCTAGAAATTGAGAGAACTAAACTTTGCATGAAGATGGTAGAACTAGCACAAGCTTTGTTCGAAGCCTCTAGATATCTTAATTGGAATAACATGGCAAAACCGGAATTACACTTTCAAGGACTGATGGAGAGGCTAGAATATTTGATCGAGAGCAAAGAGAAAAAGGATCAGCCTAGGAACCCTATTATTCCAGAGACACAGGAAAGGAATGCACCATCCCTGTCTCAAGTACCCAATACAGAAAGTCAAGACAATTTGTCTTCTATACATAGGTACTCTCATGAATTTTTACGGGAAATACAAGAAGAGAAATGGAGAAATGAACAAGGAACTCATCCTCCTATTCAAGAAATAAATGATTTGCAGGAACAATTTCCCCAAGACATTCCCTCTATTTACGATGATGTAGAGGAGGAACAACTGAGTGAACACACCGGCTTTGAATCTAATTCTTTACAAGAATTACCTCAGTTCACAGGACCTTGGGAAGCAAAGTCTATGAGTATGAGAGCACCCACGATAATAGTGAGGAATGAAGAATCAGTAATTCCTAGAAACACGGAAGTGATCAAGAATACTAAAGTACAGTGTAACCTCACTCTGGAGGAATTGTTAAAGGTAAAACTAGAATTGTGGAAGCACGTAGCAAATCAATTCCCCGAGCTTACCACTACTCCCTCACAAATAGGATCACATAATAAGGTACCAGAGATACCCGTAGAAAAGATCGGAGATGTAAGTGAAGGAGAGGAAGGTAACACTTATCTTCCGATAACCCATCAGGGCTACACCACGAAAGCCATCTTAGATTCAGGAGCCGGAGTAGCGATCGCTACCACCGCTTTATGGAAACGTTGGGGTAAGCCATCATTAAGACCCACCAGGATGAAGCTACAAATGGCTGATGGACACATAGAAAAACCATTAGGCTTACTAGAAGGAATATCTCTCACCACTTGTGGTGTAGAATTTGAACATACCTTTGCCATTTGTGATTTCAGTAAAAACCATGCTTATGAAATGATATTGGGACGACCATTCATGCGTCAGTTGCAAATTGTACAAGATTGGGGAACTAATTCTTTGTACTTGCAACATTTAGGAGTGACTACCAAAGTCAATCTTAAAGACTATTCACATAGAGACGTACCCCCAATACAATGGAATACCATCCATAAGACACAAGTAGAGACGGAATCCGTGCACTCATTAGAATCAGATCCTTCTTGGTTGCACGAGGATACTCATTTATGGATGTGTAAAGTAGCCAAACAAGAGGAAGAACGATTAGAAGCAAGGACCCTAGGTGCAGAACAAAATCCACGAACCCTTCAAGATCCAGCCTACGCACCTGTAGTATTCCCAGACGAAGAGTTTGAACCCCATGGTTGGGCAGAAATCCTAGCAACCATGGATGTAGCCATCAATGAAGAACAATGGACACCCCACTGTGACGAGGATGGCTATGACATTTCAGTTTTCACGATAGAACCAATCATGTGCGATGCAATTTTAGAAGAGTGTGAACCGAACACTGATGCATTTGAGGATGCAAGCGATTTTGATTTAGAATCAATTATCATGGACCCACCCTTTGCATCAGAGGAAGAATATTTTTTCGAAGTAGAGACTCACACTCAGAGACATGAGCAAGTTATGAATGACGTGAGAATAGCCACTCAAGTGACTAGCAAAAGTGGAGGCAAGAAAAGAAAGAAGAAAGAAACCATGACAGAAAAAGAAGAATCTTTATTTGAAGTACCCGAGAACTTCAAGAAATATGAAATCGAAGATAGAAGAATCATGGTACGAATGCCTAATAGGAAGACGAATGACGGACAAGTATATGATAACCGAGAGAAAACCAAGAAAGTAATAGTAGCCATAGAAGGAGAAGAAGAGAAATGCACATACATAGGGCATGATTTGACGACTGAAGAAGAGGAAGAGCTAGTGGCCCTATTGCACGAATATAGAGATGTTTTTGCTTGGAGTTACAAAGATTTGAAAGGAGTAGATCCAGATATATGCTCTCATAGAATCCCTCTGACTCCAGATGCAAAACCTACAAAACAGAAACCATACACGTACAATGATAACTACGCTGCGAAGATTAAAGAGGAGATAGATCGGCTGATAGAAGCAGGATTCATTTACGAAATTGAGCATACCGAATGGGTATCCCCCATTGTGGTTGTGCCCAAGAAGAATGGAAAATTGCGTGTGTGTATTAACCTTAAAAAAGTTAATGCTGCAACGATTAGAGATAGTTATCCTCTTCCTATCACGGAACATTTATTGGAAAGAGTTGCGGGCAAGGAAGTTTACAGCTTTCTTGATGGATTTTCAGGCTATAATCAAGTAGCCATTGCTCCAGAAGATCAACACAAGACGGCTTTTGCCACTGAATGGGGCATATTTGCATTTCGTGTGATGCCATTTGGCTTAACAAATGCACCTGCCACTTTCCAGCGACTCATGTGTCATGTTTTTAAGGAATTTTTACGCAAGAGCTTGGAAGTTTATGTCGATGACATATGTGCTCATTCAAGTGTAAGACAGACGCATATCCCAGAGTTAAGGCAAATATTTGACAAATGTCGAGAATATCAGGTTTGTTTGAACCCAGAAAAATGCGTTTTTATGGTCAGACAAGGAAAAATTCTAGGACACATTGTGTCAAAAAATGGAATCTCTACGGATGAAGAAAAGGTGAAGGTAATTGCAGAATTACCTAGACCAACTAATGTGAAGGAGGTACAGGCATTTATGGGCCATTGCGGTTATTATAGGAGATTCATACACATGTATGCAATCATAGCCAAGCCTTTGTACTCTCTTTTAACCAATTTTGACTGGACAGAAGAATGTGAGAATTCATTCAATGAACTTAAACGACGCTTGTGCTCAGCACCTATATTGACAACCCCAGATTGGAATAAGCCATTCCATGTACATGTGGATGCATCCAATTATGCCATAGGATGTGTGTTAGCACAACCCACGAGTGAAGGTAACATAGATCTCCCCATAGCTTACGCGAGCAGACAATTGAACGCAGCAGAAAGGAATTACACCACCACTGAACGAGAAGGATTAGGGATGATCTACACAGTAAAGAAATTCAGGCACTACTTGTTGGCCAACAAATTCAAGTTCTTTACCGATCATCAAGCCCTATTGTACTTAGTCAACAAACCATGTAACACGGGACGACTAATACGTTGGTTTCTATTACTCATGGAGTATGATTTTGAAGTAGTAGTCAGGAAAGGAAAGACACATCTTAGAGCTGACCACCTTTCAAGATTAACCTCAGGAGAAGCTCCTCAAGGAGTAGTGGATGATCTACCAGATGCATATTTGTTTAATCTTGAGATAGCACCAGAATGGGCTAAGTCTATAGTCCCTATTCTTACATACGGACCCAAGAATCCTAGGATTAAGATCAACAAAGGAGAGATTACCAAGTCTCAGAGATACCAAATCTTGGCAGGAAGCATATATAAACAGGATAATCAAAAGATTCTTGCTTGCTGTGTAGACGAATCAGAACACGCGAATTGGTTGCAATTAGCACACATAGGTGCACTAAAGCAACATCATTCGAAACATCGTACACTACAGACTCTGCATAGACTAGGAGTATATTGGCCTACGATGGAAGCAGATGTCTACAGGTTGTGTAAGGAATGCCACGTTTGTTGTGAAAGACCACCAGTAGAGCATGCTACATTATATCATGTGTCTCTCACACCAGACTGGAGTGAACCTTTAGTGACATACTTGAGGACGAACACATTCCCTCAAGGCATGACTTTAGCTCGACAACGTAGTCTAGAGCAGGAAGCTCAAGACTATTCACTTATTGGCGATAACCTATACAAAAGGGGAAGAGATGGATATCTAAGACAATGTGTTCATGAGAGCGATTATCTGAGCATACTAGAGACTGCACACCAAGGTGTTGCAGGAGGTCATTTTGGACCCGATAGGATAATCAAAGCCATCCTCTTTGCAGGATTATGGTGGCCCACTCTTCACATGGATGCTCATACCTATGTAAAGAGATGTGACGTGTGCCAAAGAACTCAGTTTCCTACGCGCAGAGATGAAATGCCATTGAAACCCATGATGGGCGGACGTGCATTTTCTAAGTGGGGTATAGACTTTGTAGGACCCATTAACCCCCCTGCAAAAGGTACTCATGCATAATACATTATTGTTGCCACAGATTATCTTACGAAATGGGTAGAGGCAAAAGCCACGAAAAAGAATGATGCACACACAACTGCAAAATTCTTATTTGAAAATGTCTTTACAAGATATGGACTGCCTATAGAGTTAGTGAGCGATCGAGGCACTCACTTTCTAAACCAAGTCATTGAATATTTGTTACAGGATTTTATGGTGATTCACAAGAAATCCGCACCATATCATCCTCAGGCCAATGGTCAGGCTGAAAGCACTAACAAGATACTTTGTAACGTACTGACGAAACTCGTGAACAACAAACGTTCAGATTGGGACAAACAGTTACACCACGCTGTTTGGGCATATCGAGTGGCCTACAAGACCGTACTCAATGCAACTCCCTTTCAGATGGTTTTTGGTCAGAATGCTGTGCTCCCTTTGGACTTCTTGATACCGACCCTTAAGGTTGCACAAGAACATCAGTGGACCGGCCATGAATTATCAGCGAGAATAATGGACTTGGAACGATTAGGAGAAACCAGACTGAAAGCAGCAGCAGGAATATACGCAGCGAAGAAGCGACAGAAAGCATATTTTGATGCACATGTGAAAGATAAAGGCCTAAAAGAAGGAGATTTAGTTCTAGTATATACGCTGAAACAGCACGCACGTAAGTTAGAAAAGCGAGGTTATGGACCTATGATCATTAACAGACTCTCAACAAGTGGAGCAGTACAGTTAGCCACCTTAGAAGGAGATATAATGCCTAATTATATTAGTGGCTGTAGAGTCAGGCTATATCAGGAACCTCTTACGGAGGATATGCTTAGACGACTCACGTTGGCAAAGAAGCGTAAGGAGGAAGAAAATAGAATACGAGCGGAAGCTCAGGCAGAAGCAATAGAACACATTAAGCGCATGAAGCTAAGAAGACAAGGACTAGGGAGAGAACAATACGACCATCTGGAACCTACACCCAGATATCCCATGGCCATGTGTCAAGTAAAGTCAACCACTCATCCTAGTATAGTGGACAGGAGACCATTCACTACAGTTAGGCTAGAGCACGGCAACCATTGCCAAGAGCTCAGGGCTTTAATTGATTCAGGTGCTGCGACTAGTGCGATTAGATGGTCCCACTATAAGGATTCAGGAATAGAAATGCGGCCAATTGAGGCATACCTCATAGGGCTAGGAGGCATGGAAACCCCTTGCATGGGTGAGGTGGACCTTCCTATCCTCATTAAGGATGTGACCATGACAGCGAAGCTACTAGTGTGCCATGATGACGACCTGATAGAACCCCTAATCCTTGGCCAAGATTGGCTATACGATCACTCAGTGGACCTAAATCTTAGACAAGGCTCCTTACAGATTGGAACCTTAGAACAGAGGTGAGTGATACCGCTTGACTTCCCTAACGGCATTCCGCCTGACGGATGTAACCCTAGACCCTACGAAACACATGCGATGGAAGACCGGAAGATCTTGAGTCAGATCAGTCACGTTACGTCTACACCAACCCACTCGGGCTTGGCTATAGACAGTTGTCAATCAGAAGGACGAAAGGAGATCTTTCCTGGGACTTCCTGCAAACTAGAAGGGGCAGCTACCCAACCGCTAGGGCAGATGAACACAATCAGCGGTCAGGTGGGTTGCATCAGCGGCCAAATGAGCACGACACCCTGCGGTGCTCATCCTTCCAAACTTGTTGCAGACTGGCCTAGATTAAAGTTACATAAGGCATCACTTCCTAATGGGCAGGTCACGCAAGTGTTGGATCTCCCTTCTTTTCCAAAGCAGAGTGTCCATCCGACCTCTCAACCCCAGCAACAACTCAGTCAATCACGACGAAGGAACCCAGACCGACTGCAGTATCGGAGGAAACAACAAGGAAGGCAGTTCAGGCCACCCAAAGGAAGCGACACCAGACAAATGTGGGTGCCAAAAGGACAAAAAGCACCAAAGAACTCCAACCAAGCAGAGATCAACAAGAAAGAGGCAGGGCAGAAACAGAATCGATATCCTCCATCCCCTCGACCTTCTTCTACAGGTCCGAGCATTCGACAAATTTGGATCGCCAAGAAATACCTTACCCATAGACCCACACCCACGCAGATTTGGGTACCCAAATCATGTATCATAGCTCAACCCTTAAGCCATGTAATATATACTCCTCACAAATCTTTTCATCCCTCAATACCTCCACACCCGATACTACCTTTTGCCCCTCAGCCGAAACCCACCACCCACTCCAAGACTCTTAGGAAATGGATACCGAAGAATATCCAACCGTCTCCCCCTAACCCCATGTCTGATAAAACTACCCCCCCGACTAACATACAACCTTGTACTAAATCACTAACCTTTAAACCTTGTATAAATTCACCCACCATCATCACACATCACTCGTAATCTCATGTCATCAAGAAATGTATGCATGATCTGAAACGTATAGGTGTCTAGAGACCTGCACTAGTGCTGCAAGAAATATTGCATCCATCACATCACAGCACTTGGCTACACGGGTTACGCATCAATTATGGAAAGGGATTGCGGTCTCACTTTAATGGGATCATAATTAATTTCCATGCTAATGTGTTAATCCTTTGTAGCAGATCTTTCTCATTAGCGCATCAGTCACCATGCAAACCGACGAAGGAACATCAGGAGCAGGCCCCAGTGTAGCGGCTGTGCCCCTCAACGTGCTACGAGCAGAGTCCTACCCGACTGCTCCACCGCCGGAATTTCAGGGATTTCCAGGGCCCATGCCTATCGACAACCCACCCATGGGCTACACTGAAAAGATACACAGGAACTCTCATTGGTTTCAGGGCCTTGCAGGACCCCTTGCGGACGCGGACTTTATATTTGAATCCTCTTTGACATTTGATGACCGCACGTGGGGAAAATACTAGTTTTTCTCCAGAGAGTTCGAAGCCCTACAGAGCACCCAGGATTTAACTCATGTTTGGGCCAGAGCAGGCTTCACAGAATATTTCAGTGATCCTCTGCCCAAACCGGATTTTTACAGGTGCTATTACTTAATCACTACCCTACTGGCCTCAGAGAATAAGGACATCCCAGGGACCTTCATATTGCCTACTCTAGTGGATGATCCACCTTACAAAAGGTTTTACCTATCTAAGGATTTAATCAGAGCGGCCATGAAAATCCATGGCATCCACACACCCACAGATCGAGAGAGATTAATTCCAGAACCGATGAAACGTGGGGATGTCACGAAGTGGGAGGAGATTTCGGCAATTACACCTGAGCTGTCGAAGCCACTAAGGATATGCATGCAACATTTTGCATTTCCCGCTCAGGACAGATTTACCATGCCCCATAAACGAATCTGGTTTGGATTGTATTTGGCATGCACGGGACCTCAAACTGTTGATCTGGCAAGCTGGATCATAGATCAAATGTATCTGGCACAGCACAGATGGGAGCGCAAGAAAGTACTTAATGGATGTTGTGCACTCACTAGAATTGTGTATATGTGCTTGGCCTATGATTTGCCAATCGAGCGTGCATTAACAGGAGAAGAACTGAAGGCATTCAAAGGCACAACGAAGAAAGCCAGGAAGCCCAGTCGAACACGGGCAGGTAAGCGCATGAGAGGCACCATCCCTTGCCTTCAAGTGCCAGAGTCGCCATCACCACAACCCTCTCCAGAGCGACCACAGACAGAAGCGGCTCCCACAGTACAACCTATTCGCATAAGGTTGTCCAGACCAGTGGTTACGGAGGCCACCACTAGTACCGCTGCACCTCAGGCAGCTGCCACCACAGAACCCACCACCACAACAGCAGAAGCTCCCACCACTATTGGTGCGGAAGCGTTTTCTTTCCCAATACCACACATGGAGGCAGAACCATTAAACACAACATTTGATTTTGAGATGCCTGATGCATTCTCAAACGAATTCCAGTATTCAGAAACACAGTTGTTCTCCCAGGAATATGAACGTCCCAGCTACCCTACCACACCGCGAGATCTGCCACAGGGACAAGCTGTGTCGAGCTCTGAAGAAGAAAGAACCGAAACAGACGACGAGGAAGGCGACGATGAAGCCAGCCAGGGCTCACATGACGGACAGACAGATGGTCAACGCCAACAGACTGACACACACGGCGACACCAGCACATATGAAGAAGAGACTTTCGAAGCCGCAGCGTACACGCTGGCTATAAAGAAATTATATCGTACCATGGAGAAAGTCTGGGCCCGGAAGAAGTTAACTGAAGAGGAGAGCCAGGCATTAATTGAACAGGAACTCGTCTCCGGAGGATTCGAAGACGCATACATCAGAGGGTTCAGGGAGTTAGTCAAATCAGTAGGCTCCCATGAAGCACTCAGGTTTTTACAAAGAAAGCAACTACCACAGTTTGATCCCCGCCGAGTGCGACTACTTTCAAAACCCGGAGAGTATATTCGCGTACCAACAGGAGCTCAGTCTTCCGCACAAGTCAGGGAGGCACGCCTCGTCCCCGAAAGTTCATTGACCGCAGAACCCATCCTTGTAGATTCCCCACCATGTACCACTGTTGTACATGCCACTACTATCTTCGAGATAACATCCACGCCCTCTACTCCTCTCTCACCTCATCTTTCACCAACCCATCCTGTATCCCCCGCACACCCACCCACTTCCCCCACATCCACACCAGTTCAAGGCAACACAACCGCACCCTTTGCCCTGCCAATTCATACTTCCATGCCCACACCCAACCCTCCGCATCCATATGTTAACCCCTTCACCCCTTCATCCTTCCCAGCGTTTCCCCCACCTCTAAGAACCCCATTCCCCTTCCTAACCCCACTAACCTTCTCACCAGTTTCACCTCCTCAACCCACCATAACCCCTATTTCCCCTTTTCACCAAGCTGCTCCAGCCATCCCCCCTGTAAATTACTCTACGTTTGTAAATCCCGTCTTCACACCGACACAACCACCCACATTCACACCACTTTTCACAGTCACCGCACTTGACACGTCCACTGGCATGGACATATCACCATCCACCTCACCACCACCCACTCCACTCACAGCACCCTCATATTTAGGCACGTCACAATTTTCCACAATCACCACTGCATCCACCTTCCCAACCCCATTTCCCATCCCCACTGCATCTAATTCCACTGCATCTTCAATTAGCACTCCATTACTATTATCACCCGCCATAGACACCGCATTTCAACACATGTTCACATGCATGACACAAGTCCGCGATGAGTTTGCATCACTCGGCACCAACTATCAACAGCTGCAGAGAACGACGAATGAACTACAAACGCAGCTTAATTTGTTATCAATTGAGAATGTCTCACTGAACAGCCGATACCAAGAGTTACGAGAGGCCTATCACAAATTAGAACTAGAAAGTGAGAAGAAAACAAAAGAGGCCACTGCGGATTTGGACAACCTCCTTCGAGCCCAAACCGTCCGTAATGCAACGCTCACTAGAAATATGGGCTTACTAAGAAGACACTTAGCCGCAGCAAAAGAGGAGAACCAGAGACTCCAAGAGCAGAATAGAGAGAATTTGGAAGCGGCTTTGGACCACCCAGACCAACCCTTAAGTCCTAGCAAATTCAAAGCAATCCCATCTGAATCGATGCGGATGTTGCTAGATGATCATGTGCGATTGCTCGAGGACTATGATCGTATGAACGAAGAGCACCAAAAGTTAAAGGAAGATCACAAACTGCTACAGCTCAGAGAACCGGCAACACAACAAGTACAAGTAGCAGCAGAATTACCAGCACCTGTGGACCCTGCCCCTGAAATTTTAGAGGAACTCAACGCACTCCGGGCCCAGGTAACAAATCTTGAATCTAGAATCGCAGCCTATGAAGCACCACCAAGGCCAGACTCCCCACCTGAGCTACCAGCTGAGGAAGAAACCGTCACTATCCCGGTGGAGGAAACATTTGAAGAGGCATACGAACCGATACCCATCCCAGGCGGACGTGTCACGGCCGAAGGCCAGATGACCTATGAATTACCTACTCCCGCGTGGATGAAGACAGTTGAAGAACTCGGAACGACACACTCGGCCAGAGTAGAGGCACAACTACATGCCATGGCCATGATTGAAGAGAGGATTTTACAGTCACCATTCTTTGCTCAATTGGCCCCGCGACGGTACATATCTGGGCACGAGCTTCAATATAAACCGTACTTCATGTTAATGGCCGAATATCAGTCAACCATAGAGAAAGAAACCGGTATGAAACCAACGCATGCCACTCAATTTGAACCGGAAGACTTGCCACCAAGGGCGCAGAGAGGTGAAATCCTTCAACCAGACTGGCGCAAAGATCTATTGCAAAACTATCCAGAGATGATGAGCACGTGGGTGAAAGCGCCGCTGCACTTAAAATTTAACCCGTGCTGGGGACCAGTACCACGACGCCGCTCTTGGACTGCATTCGCTATTAAGGTACAAAACAATAAGCAGTGCCAAGACTGGTTGAACTATCCCTACTTCAAGCCACCAATCGAGTTACCCACAGTAGGCTACATGATGGCGACAATCCGCCACTGGCTCCCTAGGTTAAAGCATATGGATGATATTGCCGCGCACATGACTGTCAAAATCTTTGACATGATGCAGATGATCTTTAAAGTCTTCCGACGCATCAAGGCTCCCCATGTAAACACCCCGGGCTTCGAGCATGGCAACTTTGATTTAGTCTATGATATGAGCACAACGCCATCGCTACGGGTGTGTTATGCCTGGCACTGCAGGATCAAATACCTACCGGCATGCTACAAGCAGACATTCGAAGAAATGTTCACCACCGGCTTTTGGGAGTACCATTCAGAGGTATTTATAAGCAGGCCCACACACTTATTGCAATTATTCGCCTGTGAACGAATGGTGTACTCCACACATTATCAGCTCCCACCACCAGACGAGCCGCAACCTATCGACTGGGAGAAACTCGAGGCTGATCTAGCCCGAGGCATTCGTATATCAGAGCACACCCTCGCTCAAGACCTCCTACAGAACTACATCCGGCAGACCTCACAACAAGGTTCTGTCAGGGACGACAGAAGCGAGAGGGAGGGGGGTGTTGGAAGCAGCCAGAGGCACAGACGCCACGGAAGCATGTAAAGACAGAGCAGGGAGCCAGTCGGATTATTTTTCAAACAAATATGTTTTTATTACCTCTTCAAACATCCAACAGTGATCTTCATCACTCTTGTAACATATGTAATATAGACAAAACCTCATTTTGTAATTCATAGCTCCATTTTGTGCAAGCCGAGGAGTCCTCGAGCTTGAGGAGCTTAGGTAGAATGCGCGTACCAATTTTCGTTATTTTTAGACATCGTTTACCCTTCCAAATAGCCTCTAGGACCTAATTTTTAACTATGCCGGTCACTAGATGTGAAACCGGTCAAAACTAGTCTAGAAACTATAAAAAGAGCTAGAGAGCTCATTTTTGAGGTTGGTTCATGTTGACTAGTGTGAGCTTAGAGCTAGTTTGAGCTTGTAATAGTGTTCTTGAGTAATAGAGTTGATTTCTCACCTTCCATTGTGTCTTGCTTGTCTCTTCGTAGTGTGTGTGCATGTGTGTGTGCATTTCTATGCTTCTCACCTTCACTTTCACTTCATCTCACATTCACGATCTTCATATCACTCCTACCTCTTCCACGGATTGACATTAAGGAGGTGAAGCTTCTTAACGTGGTTCTCACCATTGTGCTAGAGCAACAGATTGCTTCCACTTAACTTGAAGATTGAACAAAAGTATCTTTATGAGACACATTGTAGTGATCTCTCACTACAACATATCGAGGGAATACCGACAGTCAGTGTACCGACGGGCAGCTGTCGACATCGGTATACCCCTCGGACAATTTAGGAAAGCCGCTTTGCCTCGGAACCACAACGTCGGTATAAGCGTCGGTATATGCACCGGTATATGCGTCGGTACTTTGCTGGAACTACCGACGCTTATACCAACGCTTATACTGACGATCTCTTTTTAACCAGGCTCGAACCCAAAATTCATCATTCTGAGCGTTTTGAATCTAGATCTTCTCCTTTCGGGTTTTTGCGCGCCAACAGTAGATCTCTGTTTGTCATCCTCTCTCTCTCTCTCCCTCTCTCCCTCCCTTCCCTCTCTCTCTCTCTCCCTCTCTCTCTCTCTCCCTCCCTCTCTCTCACTATCTCTCTCTCTCCCTCTCTCTCTCTCACTCTCTCTCCCTCTCTCTCCCTCTTTCTCTCTCCCTCTCTCTCTCTCTCTTTAAATAGACCTCTAACTTTATAGATCTATAGTTTTGATAAGTAGATCACACATATTGTAGCACTCTTTTTTCTTTTTCTATGTTTTTTCTTTACTAATATGTTCTTTGTTTGATTTTGCAAGAGATTTTGGGATAAAATCTTTGGAAATTCGACGAAGAATGACTTCAAGTGGATTTTGACGACAGTGATCCAAACAATTCTCTCTCTCTCTCTCTCTCTCTTTCCCTCTCTCTCTCTCTAAACACACCTCTATTTTTATAGATCTGACACTTTGGTAAGTAGATCGCACATATTGTATCACTCTGTTTTCTTTCTTTATGTTTTTGTTTTTCTAATATCTTCTGTCTTTAGTTTTGCAAGAGATTTTTGAGATCAAATCTTTGGAAATTCAACAAAGGAGAACTTCAAGTGGATTTTGACAACCTTGATTCAAAAATTACATCAATCTAAGTAAGACATATATCACTCTTTTATCTTTCTTTATATTTTTGTTTTCTAATATCTTCTCTCTTTATTTTTGTTTGTTTGAGAGAGGGATATGCATATGCATACATGCATGCATATGCATACATGCATGCATATGCATACATGCATGCATATGCATACATGCATGCATATGCATGCATGCATGCATATGAATACATACATGCATGCATATGCATACATACATGCATGCATATGCATACATGAATGCATATGCATGCATGCATGCATGCATGCATGAGAGATATGCATATGCATACATGAATGCATATGAATACATGCATGCATATGAATACATGCATGCATGAGGGATATGCATATGCATACATGCATGAGGGATATGCATATGCATACATGCATGAGGGATATGCATATGCATACATGCATGCATATGCATATGCATACATGCATGCATATGCATATGCATACATGCATGCATATGCATACATACATGCATGCATATGCATACATGCATGCATATGCATACATGCATGCATACATGCATGCATGCATATGCATACATACATGCATGCATGCATATGCATACATACATGCATGCATGCATATGCATACATGCATGCATGCATATGCATACATGCATGCATGCATATGCATACATGCATGCATGCATATGCATACATGCATGCATGCATATGCATACATGCATGCATGCATATGCATACATACATGCATGCATATGCATACATGCATGCATATGCATGCATGCATGCATGCATGAGGGATATGCATATGCATACATGCATGCATATGCATACATGCATGCATATGCATACATGCATGCATATGCATACATGCATGCATATGCATACATGAATTTTTATATTCTTATTTTCTAATATCTTTCTTTATTTTTTGTTTTCTTTCTTTATATTTTTGTTTTCTAATATGCATACATGCATGCATGCATATGCATACATGCATGCATGCATGCATAGGCATACATACATGAATGCATATGCATACATGCATGCATATGCATACATGCATGCATATGCATACATGCATGCATATGCATACATGCATGCATATGCATACATGCATGCATATGCATACATGCATGCATATGCATACATGAATACATATGCATACATGAATGCATATGCATACATGCATGCATATGCATACATTAGGAAAAAAGGTGAACCCTGGATGGGCCTTTTAGCTCAAGGAGTGATTAGTGATGGACCAATCAGAAGAGGGTGGTGGCCACAGTCTAGTCCCTCAATCACCTAGACTAGGCATAGCCTTCCCTTGTTTCTTGGTGGTCAAAGGTGGTATGAATGACTAAAAACCAGGAGTTCCTCTTCAAAAGTGGTTTGATAGGCCTTGATTTTGAAGCATAGCCATTGGATGGACTCAAAGATCCGAAGGCTCATGTTAAAACACAAAAAAAAAGTCGGCATACAATTTTAACCATTGGATCTTCAAAATATCTAACGGTGTAGCTTGAAAGTCATGACAACATGCGCCTTTTTATTTCCTTCATTGGATGTACCTAGAAATGAATGGTTGAGATGTATTGCTTTAAATTTTGGGCCACTTTCAATTGCATCCATTGGATCTTTGGTTGATCTAATGGTTGTGAGGCTTTTTTCTTGTGAGGATCCCAAAGTCATTTTGTAGCCATTAGATCATTGGCACATCGAACGTAGAAGAATCAATTCCTCCACGGAACTGCGCCATGTTTCTTGTCGTTTTCTGCCAGTCCCCAAGCTCCTTGAGCTCATTGAATGCTCTTTCTTTTGTCTTTTAGTGACAGGCAACTGCGCGTTCATCTCAGCCGTCCGTCGAAATCTCATCCAATGGAGAGGAATGCCGACGACTGTTCACTTCTTGGGAGAGTTTTGTCTTCTTTTGACAGGTACCCAAAGGTTGATCTTAGCCATTCATTCAATCTCATCCAAGGGACAACAATTCAAACAAATCTATTCGGTCTGAGCACAAATCTTAGAGGAATTTTTTTATTGCAAAAACCACGAGTGGTTTTTTTTATGACCTTGATACCTCTTTTTGTTCTCTTTAATCCCTAAAAATTAGGGATCCTTACAAGGCCCATGCAGAGTTCACCTTTTTTCCTAATGACATGAATGCATATGCATACATGAATGCATATGCATGCATGCATGAGGGATATGCATATGCATACATGAATTTTTATATTTTTATTTTCTAATATCTTTCTTTATTTTTTGTTTTCTTTCTTTATATTTTTGTTTTCTAATATGCATACATGCATGCATGCATAGGCATACATGCATGCATGCATAGGCATACATACATGATGCATATACATACATGCATGCATATGCATACATGAATGCATATGCATACATGAATGCATATGCATACATGCATGCATGCATAGGCATACATACATCAATGCATATGCATACATGCATGCATATGCATACATGAATGCATATGCATGCATGCATGCATGCATGAGGGATATGCATATGCATACATGCATGCATATGCATGCATGAATTTTTATATTTTTATTTTCTAATATGTTTCTTTATTCTTTGTTTTCTTTCTTTATATTTTTGTTTTCTAATATGCATACATGCATGCATGCATATGCATAGGCATACATACATGAATGCATATGCATACATGAATGCATATGCATACATGAATGCATATGCATACATGCATGCATGCATAGGCATACATGCATGCATGCATAGGCATGCATACATGCATGCATAGGCATGCATAGGCATGCATACATGCATGCATAGGCATGCATACATGCATGCATACATGCATGCATATGCATACATGCATGCATATGCATACATGAATTTTTATAGTTTTATTTTCTAATATCTTTCTTTATTTTTTGTTTTCTTTCGTTATATTTTTGTTTTCTAATATGCATACATGCCTGCATAGGCATACATACATACACGTATACAAGCTTAAGCATGCATATGCATACAAGCAAGCATATGTATATGTATACATGTATGCATATGTATACATGAATGCATATGTATACAAGCTTAAGCATGCATATGCATACAAGCAAGCATATGTATATGTATTTGTATACATGTATACATATACAAGCAAGCATATGCATATGTATATGTATATGTATACATGTATGCATATACATACATGTATATGTACATGTATGTATACAAGCATGAGGGATATGCATATGCATACATGCATATGTATACATGTATGCATATGTATACAAGCTTAAGCATGCATATGCACACAAGAAAGTATATGTATATGTATACATGTATGCATATGTATACAAGCTTAAGCATGCATATGCATACAAGCAAGCATATTTATATGTATACATGTATGCATATGCATATGCATATGTATACATGAATGCATATGTATACAAGCTTAAGCATGCATATGCATACAAGCAAGCATATGTATATGTATTTGTATACATGTATACATATACAAGCAAGCATATGCATATGTATATGTATACATGTATGCATATGCATATGCATATGTATACAAGCTTAAGCATGCATATGCATACTGTTGGAGTTTATTGATCTCCAAAGTACAGCTAGAAGTAGGTGAAACCCAACAGGACCTAGTTGACTTTTTCACAAACTTGTATGCACAGACCAATTTTCTTGCAGAGCAAATTTCGATATAGAACACCTCAAATGGATAAATACACAATGAGCTATGACCTTTGCAATATGCAGCTTTAATGGAGACCTTGAAACAGAGATGAACCTGAGGACACACATCACTTGCAGAGACTACTGCTCTTAACTCACAACTCCAATGACTTTGAAACTTTCCAGAATACAAGTAGACTTAAAGAGCTTTCTAACAAGCCAAAGAACACATGATTTGGATACATACACAAGGATATATGACCTCTGCAAGTTTGAGGTTTAATGGAGACCTTCAGCAGGGATAAAAAACAGAGAACACACACTACTTGCAGAGAGTATTGCTCTCAGCTCACACATCCAATGATTATGAAAATTTCCAGGAAGAAAGTAGACAGTAAGAGCTTTCCAATGAGCTATCAAACATGTAATTTGGATATATAATGAGGGAGATACAAGCTCTGCAATCTCTGCATACAAAACTACAGCAGTGTAGAGATACACATATGACTCTCTTGGACATCCCACAAGATCACGACTTTTCTCCTCTTTTTATAGCATGGGAAACTAATCTAAAACCTTCCTAATACATCTAAATTCGTGGTAGACACTTGGATGGAGGTATTACATGACTCAAGTGCTCAAATAAGCAAAGTATTGATGGACTTTGAGAACTAGCCACATCGACCTTCCACTAAGACACCACTGAAGCTCCCTTGTGACTCACTAATTTGACTCACCATGTTCTAGAACTCACGTGGTATTTTTGCTACATTTTATGAATAATATGAGCCTTCTTGAAGTATTTGAAGACTTCCCAAAGGTATTTACATAATTTGAAACTTGTACCCTACATAAAACAAATGTTCGCAACATTCTCCCCCTCAAGTTTCAAAGGGTATTTCCTTCATGCCAAGAATATAGTTGAATCTTTGAAGCTTTGGTCCATCCAAGGATTTGGTGAAGATATCTGCAACTTGATCCTTTGTTCCAACAAAAGAAACCTGCACTTCATTGTTCATGGCCTTCTCTCGAACATAATGATAGTGAACCTCTATATGCTTTGTTCTAGCATGAAAAATAGGATTTGAGGTCATATGAATGCTGCTCAAGTTATCCCCATATATCAGTGGTACATCAACCTGCACATTCAAGTCATGAAACAACTTTTTAAACCACATAACCTCATTAGTAGCCAATGCTAAACCTCTATACTCAGCCTCTGTAGAAGATAAAGCAACTGTAGGCTGTTTCTTTGAACTCCATGTTAATGTCTTGTTTCCTGCTATTACCACATATCCACTTGTGGATCTTCTGTCATCTTTGCTTCCAGCCCAATCTGCATCACTAAAGACTTTAAGAGTTAGATAAGCATCATGACTATAAAATAATCCTTCATTCATGGTACCTTTCAAATACCTAAGCACTCTTTTCGCTGCATGCATATGAGGTACTCTAGGTTCATGCATAAACTTTGACAATACTCCCACTGCATAACATATATCAGGTCTAGTTTTTGTTGCATAAATCAAAGATCCTACCATGGATCTATATACATTCATATCATGCAACTCATCACCTTCCTTTGCGCTTAGCTTTACATTACATTCCATTGGAGTAGAAACAAATTTACATTCCTGCATACCAAACCTTTTCAGCATATCACATATATACTTTCTTTGTATCAACCACATACCTTCATCGCTATACACAATTTCAATCCCAAGAAAGTATCTGAGCAAACCAAGATCTGAAATTTTAAATTCTTTTCCCAAATTACCTTTTATCTCATCAATTGCTTTTGCATCATTCCCTGTAATCAACAAGTCATCCACATAAATGCATACATAGACACACATGCCATCTACATGTTTTACATAAAGTGAAGGATCAGCATGACTCGTTGTGTATCCTTGCAGCATAAGATACTTTACCAACCTTGCATTCCATGCCCTTGGTGCCTGCTTAAGACCATACAATGCCTTCTTTAACCTGCATACATGATTAGGACATTTTGCATCCACATAACCATCTGGTTGTGACATATACACTTCTTCATTTAACTGACCATTAAGAAAGGCATTCTTTATATCGAGTTGATATATATTCCACCTCTTACTTGCAGCTAAAGCCAACAAAGTTCTCACCGTTGCCATATTTGCTACTGGACTAAATGTTTCCTCATAGTCCACACCTTGAGTTTGATTATATCCTTTTGCTACAAGTCTAGCCTTATATCTAGACACACTACCATCACTATTTCTTTTAATCTTAAAAACCCACTTACAACCAATTACCTTTTGCTTTGGTGTACTTGGAACTAAATTCCAAGTCTTGTTATCATGTAGTGCTTCCATTTCTTCTCTCATTGCTTTCTCCCACTTTTCATCTCCTTTGGCCTCATCATAACATGTGGGTTCATTTTCCTGCTCAACTTTTGTCATAAAAGCATAATGAGTATTCATGAAAGATTCATAAGTATACCTTTGAGGTTGCTTACTTACTCTTGAAGTTCTTCTTACCTCCAATGTAGATGCTCTTCCTTTCTTATTAGGAACCTTTGATGATTCTCCATACTCACATACATCACTAATTTCCTCTCCTTCATCATTAACTTCAACAAGTTTGAGTTTACCTTTACTTTTAACACTTGGAGGTGACTCTTGCCTTAATCTTCCATTGAAAGGTGATCCTCTTTCTTCATCTAAACCACTCCTTTCATCATTTAAACTTCCTGATGGCTGAACTATGCATTCATCTCCTTCAACCACACCTTCTTCATTTTCATCCATGACCTGCAAACAATTCTTATCTGCATACCATGAAAGTGATTCATCAAAGTTTACATCTCTTGACACAACAACCTTATTGGTATGAGGATTATAGCATCTATATCCTCTTTGAGTATCTGCATAACCAATAAATATACATTTTTCTGATTTCGCATCAAGTTTAGATCTCACCTCACTAGGTACATGTACATAACATACACAGCCAAATACTTTCAAATGACTTACACTTGGTTTCCTTCCATGCCATACCTCATATGGTGTCAAATGATGAACTCCAGCAGTCGGAACTCTATTCATAATGTAAACACTTGTGCTAACAGCTTCAGCCCAAAAATAATTAGGCAAACACATATCATTAAGCATGCTTCTAGATGCTTCTGCTATGATTCTGTTTCTTCTTTCTGCGACTCCATTTTGTTGTGGAGTATACCTGCATGTAACTTCTCTTTTGATACCTTCATCATACAAAAAATCAGTAAAAGCTTGAGAGAAATACTCTCCCCCTCCATCGGATCTTAGCTTCTTAATATACCTTCCTGTTTGCTTTTCGACATATGATTTGAACTTCTTGAAACAATCAAAGACCTCACTCTTATGTTTAATAAAATACACAAATGTCATTCTACTATGATCGTCAATGAATGATACATAGTACTTATTACCAACCAAGGATGCCTCTTTAGTAGGTCCCCACACATCTGTGTGTATGAGATCTAGCAAACCATCACTTACATAGCTTGAATGCTTGAAAGGTTGTCTACTCTGCTTACCCATTTGACATGCTTCACAAAGATGCACCATATGTTGCTTAGTAAGATCAGGTAATCCTTCAACAATCCTCTTCTTTGATAGCTCCTTTAACCTGTGTACATTCATGTGTCCAATCCTTTTGTGCCATAGATCAAGCTCTGCTATTCGATGCATACCATAAAAGAAATAGTTTGTATGATTTGGGTTTACCTTGAATGTAAACAATCTACCTTGTTTTTGACCTCTAGCAATTAACCTCCTTTGCTTTGGATCCTCAATGAAGCAACCTGCATGATTAAATCTCACTTGTAGACCTTTTTCTACCATTTGACCAACCGACATCAAATTCTTAGTGATCGTTGGCACATAAAGTACATCCTTCAAGCAATTTTTCTTGCTCTTATCCTGCATAACAACATCTCCAACCTGCATAATCTTATGTGTTGTATCATCTCCTGTTTCAACATGACCTTTACATGACGGATTATGCATATTAGAAAACCATGAAGCATCATGAGACATGTGATTAGAACAACCACTATCTACATACCATACATCGCTATTGCAATTCATCTTAGTTTCTACATTCATCATAAGAAGAGAATCATAATCATCACTTTTACCTTCAACTGCATAATTTCCTTGTTGTTTACCTCTTCTTGAATAGCCTCCTCTTCGATTACCACCTTGATTATTTTCATTTTGATAACAATCTTTGGCATAGTGTCCATACCTTCCACATATATAGCAATTGTTCTTATTATCTTCACTCCTTTGTCTTTGGTTGTAGTTGTAGTAGCCTCTCGTACCTCTAGCGCTTGATCTTCCTCTTCCTCTTGTGTTGAAGAAGCCACTTGAAGTCCTTTGATCATCGCTCCTTCTTCCTCGACCTCTATTTGAACCTCTTCCACCTCTGTTTCCACTTCTTGATGATCCTACATAAAGAGCTTGTCCTTGAGATCCTTTTTGATTTGAAGTAGAACCATTTAGATTCATCTCCTCCGTGACCATGAGGGCAATAAGTTGATCAAAATCTGGTAATTCTCCTCTGACATAAACTGAAGTAATGAAGGGTTTCCATCTCTCATAATCTTTGAGTCCGTTGAGAGTATGTGCAACCAAGTCGTCGTCCTCCACATGAGCTTGAATTGATCCTAGTTGATCTGCAATCTCTTTAACTTTCAATATGTAATCATTGACCGATGTCCTTGTATCTTTCTTTATGTTATTCAACTCATTTTTGAGTTGAATCTTCCTTGCTCTTGTACCTGTAGCATACAACCTTTCCAATGCAAGCCAAACATCTCTACTTGTGTCTAGATCTTGTATGTGTCCTACCATTGAATCTTGAATATTTTGTGATAAAATGAATATAACCCTTTTGTCTCTCTCATTCCAAAGTCTAAACTCCCTCAATTGTTGCTGATTTGGGTCCTCTGGTAATGTGGGTTTGATATCTGTGCCGTCAATCAAACCATACAAGCCTCTACCTTGCAAGTATGCTGTGATTCTAAACTTCCATGCCTGATAATTGGTCTTATCAAGCTTCTCTATTTGTGCATGTTGGTCTCCCATAATACAAATGCTAAGCTTCCTCCTTTAAGCCTCCTTTCCAATGTGTGTGATGAGAAGAAATATAATATTTACCTTGTAAATGAGGTATGTGCACCTTTCTTTGCTTGGATGTTGCTTCAGATGCCTCCTTGCAATCTTCTTCTACCTTTGTGTAGTGTTGATGATGAACTGCTTCTTTGATAGCTTCAAATTCTTCGTCAAGGTATGATAACCTTCTCCAAGCCTCCAAGTACTTGCTCTGATACCAATGTTGGAGTTTATTGATCTCCAAAGTACAGCTAGAAGTAGGTGAAACCCAACAGGACCTAGTTGACTTTTTCACAAACTTGTATGCACAGACCAATTTTCTTGCAGAGCAAATTTCTCTTTACTCACTTGGAATTTTCCAAAACTGTTTCACACACATAAACTAGACTCTAAGAGCTTTCCAACAAGATATAGAACACCGCAAATGGATAAATACACAATGAGCTATGACCTTTGCAATATGCAGCTTTAATGGAGACCTTGAAACAGAGATGAACCTGAGGACACACATCACTTGCAGAGACTACTGCTCTTAACTCACAACTCCAATGACTTTGAAACTTTCCAGAATACAAGTAGAATTAAAGAGCTTTCTAACAAGCCAAAGAACACATGATTTGGATACATACACAAGGATATATGACCTCTGCAAGTTTGAGGTTTAATGGAGACCTTCAGCAGGGATAAAAAACAGAGAACACACACTACTTGCAGAGAGTATTGCTCTCAGCTCACACATCCAATGATTATGAAAATTTCCAGGAAGAAAGTAGACAGTAAGAGCTTTCCAATGAGCTATCAAACATGTAATTTGAATATATAATGAGGGAGATACAAGCTCTGCAATCTCTGCATACAAAACTACAGCAGTGTAGAGATACACATATGACTCTCTTGGACATCCCACAAGATCACGACTTTTCTCCTCTTTTTATAGCATGGGAAACTAATCTAAAACCTTCCTAATACATCTAAATTCGTGGTAGACACTTGGATGGAGGTATTACATGACTCAAGTGCTCAAATAAGCAAAGTATTGATGGACTTTGAGAACTAGCCACATCGACCTTCCACTAGGACACCACTGAAGCTCCCTTGTGACTCACTAATTTGACTCACCATGTTCTAGAACTCACGTGGTATTTTTGCTACATTTTATGAATAATATGAGCCTTCTTGAAGTATTTGAAGACTTCCCAAAGGTATTTACATAATTTGAAACTTGTACCCTACATAAAACAAATGTTCGCAACACATACAAGCAAGCATATGCATACATGAATGCATATGCATATGTATACATGAATGCATATGTATACAAGCTTAAGCATGCATATATATACATTGGATGAGATGAGATCTTCATATTGCATCAGATGGGATCTCCATGTACACCTTGGGGTACACATGATCATGACGAATCGAAGATATATCATATCCGTAATGGAGCTCTAGTTATGGATGCGGCGGGGAAGTCAATGCGTCAACGTATACGACAACTCTGCTCTATCAAATTCGGTCATTCAGTAATGTTAAAATGGACCGAACAGGATAGAGACTCTAAAAATCATATGACACAATGCATATATGAAGAGTACTGGCTAGCACCATGCAATCCTATTGTGAGTTCCGATTGGATTCAACATACAACATGCGAGGTGATGTCGCATCGACGATCGAAAGCTCGCGATGCTTTCAAAGCAGGCTTACCGAAGCCTGTATGGCTAGATGCCGAAGATGGGAATCGATTCAGGATGAGCATCAACAGTATCGTCAACAGAGAGATGCGGCAACCACATGTTTAGATACGGTTGGAACGTCGCATTTAGGTAGCGGCGGATACGATAGTATGCGCTACCAATTTGTAAGTATGATGTTAATTATTGAAGTTGTTTGTGTTAAGTATATTATGTATATTCATCTAACATTTTGCATATTTACTATAGGAGTTGGCAGTGGGTCGTCCTCCAACGCAAACTGAAGAATCATATGGATATCGACATGGACTGACTGCACTGTTACAAGACTTAGAGGGATGCAGTGCAATTGTCTCATGGGAGAATATTCTTGATTAGGTAAAGTTATATCTTGGTTTCGTGTTTCTAGTTGTTGTTTATAAATGTCATATTAAGTGGTCTTATTTTATACATATGTTTTGTTGCAGGATTGTAGGTGTAAATATTTTGATCAATGCCACAATTTTGTATCACACTCGCATATGACAATGATGAACCATAATTTTGTATTCGATTCCTATATGGAAGTGTTTTGTCACATTGCCACAATTTTGTATTACACTCCTATGTGGCAATGATGTACCATAATTTTGTATTCAATTCCTATATGGAAGTGCTTTGTCACACTTTTGTACATTTTTCGTTTATGGAATATACGACTTTCTGTACATGAATCATTATTCATTTTTGCTCATATAAGTTTATGTTTTGGTTGTCATTAGAGTACATAACACATGTACTCAGTTGGGCAGTGTGTATTGTCTTTTGCTAAACAACATCATGCGGTAGCAAAAGACAATACACTCTGCCCAAAAAAATTTGTGCAGGTATGGTCGTCGGTATTCGCACTGGTAGCTCCAGTATGGTCGTCGGAATATGCGTCGGTACACCCAGCGGAGACGTCGGTATGGACGTCGGTATATCCGTCGGAAATACCGACGCTTATACCAACGCTTATACCGACGACTATACCGGCGCCCATACCAGCGCTTTCTTTCTGATGCCTTTACCAACTGTAACACCGGCGCCGGGAAGAAATCACGCCCGTTCAATTTCCTCGGTAGCAGCCTCGGTATACCCTCGATGTGTTGTAATTTCTTAACACAATTTAAGCCTCACAAGTATATGTTCTGTGAACCAACAACATTTGAATTATAAACTACAGCCTTCTTTTCATGGATTGCAGGTTCAAGACTACAAGCTACCGTAGTCTAGTCACTAAGAGACTGACATAGGTATAGCATCCTTCTTATGCTGGAGGACTAGTGTTGGGAGTGGCAAGCTTCAAGACTGACATAGGTATAGCATCCTTCTTATGCTGGAGGACTAGTGTTGGGAGTGGCAAGCTTCAAGAATAGACTGATGGAACATTGAAGCTAGAGGTTGGAACATGTAGGTTGAAGCTTGTCGAAGTCATGTAGGTTGAAGCTTGTCGAAGTCATGTAGATTGAGGGTCAACGCTTGAGACTTGGATTATTAGACAATAAAGACTTTGGGAATAGTCCAGGGAAAAGAAAAGACACACACACATAGGGCCCATGAAAGACTATGCATTTGATTTTTGGGAAGTTTTGTGGTCACTCACCGCAAAGCTTTTAAAAGCTTTCAGTAGTAGTAATTACATGATTATAGAGTTTTGATGAGAGATATCTTTAAAACATGAAGGCTACATGTAGAAAATTCTGCTGGATGGAGCAATTTCAACAAGAAATCTATTCTCTGCCCAAACGCAAAGGTGCTCTAGACATTCTGAGCTTGGCATAATCACCCTGGAAAATAAGATGATGATATTGAATGGATCAGGCAAACTTGGTTGAACCAAAAAAATTCATGCGCCTAGATGATCCTCAAGAACTTAGATGTGCTTGCCCTCAACAGATTCTTAGCCTCAACATCTTGTTCTTCTACCCCCTCAAGGTGAACCGTAGAAGTTTTGAGCTTGTGGTCTTCCTTTGGAAAGCTTGAAATAGAGTTTAAGTCCCATGTCCTCATTGGGTTATCTGAATTAGACAGCTTGGCTTAACAATTAAGGTCCAATCCATGTTGAGAACAATGGCATAGTTAAGAAGCTTTTTGCATCCGGAAGGACCTTCTAACTTATGATAGATCTGACTGGATCAAATTGAGTTAGATGTAAGCCTTGGGATTGATAAAGGGTTCATCGTGGCTTGAAAAAAATAAACATTTGGCATATTCAGTATAAGAGCAAGCCATGTTGAAGGCTTGGCATATTGAGGATAAAAGGAAGCCATGCTGAAGGCTTGATCAGGAGAGAATGCATTTGGATCAACTCTTTGGGATGTCAACTCCACTCTCTCCTCGGAGGCCATCATCTCGAATGTCGAATCCAAAAAAAAATCCTCAATATGTTGCATGCTTTCTTCACCCCATTTACCTACCGTGAGATCCAAGAAGCTATCAACATCCTCCCCAAAGTCGAAATACCAGCCACAATGACTTTACTAATGAGTCGTTCCAAAATTTTGAAGATGTTTTCGTAGGGCCACTTTCCTTGGTTTGGAGGGAAGCCCTCATAATTGGTGTTTTTCCAACGTGCTTGAATGAAGGATTGATAAAGCACATTCACAAGAAAGATAGCAAGAATAGAATAAAAAACTGGCAGCATATCACCATGGTCTAGACCATTACAAGATCTTCACCAAGGTTTTGACCAATCGCATTATAAGCCATCTTCATTTGTGGATGCACAAGGACCAAAAAGGCTTCATCAAAGGGATTTCAATCCCTAAAGGCATCATTGATATTTTGGAGGGCTTAATTTATGCAAATGAGTCTTTCCAAAAACATTCTCCCCCTCATGATTGATTTTGACAAAGCTTATGACATACTAGAATGACATTGCATTCTTCAATCCATCAAGAACATGGGCTGTAGTCCAAGATTCATAAAATTGGTTTTCACACTTCTAGTAAATGCTTCAACTTGAATCAATATTAATGAGAAACTCCCCTGGTTATTTTCGTAAAATGCTCTATCAGATAGGATTGTCTATTGCCCCCCTTGCTTTTTGTCATGACTACTGACACAATCATTTTCCTTATCAAAAATCAAATGCATTTGGAGCATATTCAAGGTCTCTCTCTCCCCATTGGCATGACCATATGGATCTTTGAATTTTTCCAAATGACACCAATGTGTTTCTACATAGTGATTTTGGTAGTCACTCTCATTTTTTACATTGCCTCCAACTCCAAAATTAATGGTTTCAAGAAACATTTTGAATTTCTCTTAAAGTTTCTAAGGGATCAAGTCTACTAAGAGCTCCCCTCTAGTCAATTATTCCACTTATCCCAATGGGTTTTGAGGTCTCTACAATTCAACATTGGGATTGGCTTCTTGCCAAGATTGATAACAAGCTCCATTATTCGAAGGAAATGCAACTTAATGTGCCGAGGAGAGTCATAGTGGTCAACATGTTTCGTATCTCCTCTATCACCTTTGTTTGAGCCTAATGGAGACTAAACAACAAGGAGATGCAAAAATTATAAAAGGCCTATAAAAATTACCTCTAGATAGATGATGCCAATATGAAGGTCTAGAAAGGGGAAATTGTGTTACTCCAAAGGATAAGGGTGGTCTAGGAATTCTACATGTGGACACCTTGGCGAACAAGTTGATGTCAAGATGGATGGTTAAGGCCTAGTGTAACGAGGAGTCTTCTTTCTTTTTAGGAATAGCAATATCATTTCTATCTCCAAGATCCTGAGATGGAAAAACCTCAATCAAATCATGCTCTTGTTTTTTCATATCCTTGTTGATCCCAAAGGTTTGGATTGATATGATCATTGCGGAAAAGATGGAAAAGTATGAAGCATTTTTTTCTATCATAATGATGGAAAATGGATTGTTGGAATCAGGCATCACAATTCTATTTGGTTCCCAAACACTAGTATCATGATTTTTGAGAAGAGAACATCTAGAGATCCAAGAGGATTTGGAACAAAGCTTTTAGCATGTGGAAGCACCTTTGGAGCCAAGGCAAAAACATTGCATTAAGTTTGAAGACATTGAGATGAATTTCACAATTGGCTACAAAGACTAGTGCATTTTGAAATGAGAAAAAAAAAGAAACAATGCTTGGGATGCCTCTCAGACATGCCTCATGTTAAGCCAAGACCCCCCCCCCCCCCCCACTCAAAGGTTTGACGTGGAACAATGAAAATAAGATGGAGTATATCCAAAGAATTAAAAGAAATTTGGATTTTCATCAATCTTCAAACAAGAATTGGTGTGTCAATTGGACCTCAATAACATGAGATTTCAAGTTCAAGGACCTATAGTGTTGGATTTTGAGTTCTATAGAAGCACACAAACATCACAAGGAAGAAGAAGAAGCTTGGATCATAACACACAATACTAAATGTATTAACAAGTAAATGTACAAAGATAAGTGACATGTTAGGATTATAGGCATATATACAAGCTGGGAAAAAAACCTCCTAAAGAAGGAAAAAGGTGGCTCGACGCTCCTAGTGTGTTCACACACATAACTACCAAAATATATCAACAAATCTCCCCTAGAAGTGATGCGGTGAACAAGGAGCTAGCAATCATGTATGAGGAAGTGCCAAGCTATGTGGAATCAGTCCACAAAAGGAAGTAAGCCTAAATCTTTGCAAAAAGCTTCAAACCTCTCCCTAGGCAGAGCCTTTGTGAAAACATCTGCAACATTCTCTTGGTGTGGGAACATATGCCAAATTGATCTCTCCAGCAAAGAACCTCTCCTTGACATAATGATAGTGCACCTCAATGTGCTTAGTGCAAGCATGGAACATAGGACTCCTCACAACTCCCAATGTGCTCTATTTGTTAGTGAAGATGGTGGTGGCAAAAGACTAACCAACACCCAAATCAGCCATAAGGCATCTGAGCCACACATACTCGACAGTCATTGTGAAAGCTTCCTTATACTCAGCCTCACAACTAGAAGTGGCCACAGTAAGCTCCTTCTCGCTCAACCAAGATATGCATGAGATACCAAGAATGAAGCAAAAACCACTAGTGGACACACGAGTGTCATAGCAACCAGCCTAGTCAGAGTCAAAAAGTGCATGTAAATCTAGTAGTAGTGATCCCCCTTGGGATAAAACAATTCAATTATTTGGGTACCTCTCAAGTAGCGAAAGATGCGCGTAAATGCCTACCAATACTTGACACATGGGAAATGCATAAACCTACTCATATGTGGGATAGCAAACTAAATATCAAGCCAAGTTATGCATAAATAAATCAAGCATCCAATAGCTTACTTATAGAGAATAGCATCAAATGCATCTCTAGCATCATGAAGACTCAATCGTACACCTATTTTTATAGGAATGGCAATAGGTTTGCAATCTTCAAGGTGAAAATGATGTAATAATATGTTAATATATTTTGTTTGACACAAAGCTATTCCACCATCAACTTGCATAAATTGAATGCTAAAATAATGATGTAAATGCCCCAAATCTGACATCTCAAATGAGGCATGCAGAACAGCCTTAAAATCAACAATATGTTTCTCATTAGGATGAGTGAGTAGCATGTCATAAACATAGATAACAATGATCAGAAGCACCTCATTTGCACACTTAACATATAAGGTGATCTTAGTTGGATTGTTCTCAAAATCATGTGCAATCAAGTAGGCATGTATCTTTTCATACCAAGCACCTAGTGCTTGCTTCAAACCATATAATAGCTTTTTCAACCAGCACACTTTGTTTTCATGCCCTTTTTGCACAAAACCATGGGGCTGAAAAACATACACTTCTTCATGTAAGTCACCACTCAAAAATGCAGTTTTAATGTCCAACTAATGTACATTCCAACTATGGTGAGCTACAAGTGCACTGATGCTATGAACAATAGTCATTTGGCATGTGGGAGCAAGGTCTCATCAAAATCAATGCCTATTTCTTGAGCATAACCTTTTTCAAAAAGCCTAACCTTATACCTATCAATTGTTCCATCAAGCTAATGCTTGAGCTTGTATACCCACTTAGTGCCAATGCTCTTCTTGACAAGAGGCAAATCACATAAAGATCAGGTACCATTCTTCATAATAGCCTCATATTTTGATTGCATACTAGCTATCCAATTTTTTGAATTTTGTGCTTCATCAAACAAAAAAGGCTCATTCTCATTACAAAGACTAGAGGCAGCCATAGCATAAGAATCTGACGCAAAAGAAGCACTATGAGAGCCTGAATGAGTATCATATCATAGAGGTGCATCTAATTTGCTATCCCACAAAGTCTACAATAGCCATTTATGCATAGTCTTTAAGTCCTCTATATCAACTCTCTCATCAACAAGTGCCTCATGGAAATTCACATCAGAAATGGAATGATGTGCATCATCACGTGAAACCTACAAAGGATGCAAAATTCCCTCATTTGGACCAACAATATATTGTCCACATGTAAAAATAGGTAGCAAAGTGTCATACACATCTCTGGAGCTAATTGATGTCTCCTTAGTACATGAAAATAATGGTTGAATTGCATCTTCCACAAAAAAAAAACATCATAGCTAACCATAATGCATTTAGTATGTGGATGACACACATGATAACCCTTTCTTTTAGAACTATACCTAACAAAAATGTGTTTCATTGCTCTATCATCCAATGTTTTACATTGTTGTTCAGATACTAATGCATATGCCAGACAACCAAAGAAATGCAGATGAGCAATAGATGTCTTGCAATCATGCCAAGCCTCATATGGAGTGATATGCAACAATGGTTTAGTGGGACACCTATTAAGTACATATGTTGCACAAATAACAGCCTCAAGCTAGAAACTATGTGGTAAAGCGTGAGCCTTGACCATGCACATCGCCATCTCCATGAGTGATGTTCTTCCTTTCAACAAGTCCATTTTGTTGAGGTGTATATGGCATTGTACACTGGTGTTTTATCCCATGTGCAGCCAAAAATGCATTGAAATAAAAAGATATATATTCTCCCCTCGAGTAGAATCGAGGGTGCCCATTTTACATGCTAACAGATTTTCAGCCAAAACGAAAAATTGTTTGAAGCACATAAACACTTTGGACGTTGCTTTCAGTGGATACACCATGCATGCCTAGAAAAATCATCAATAAAAGTCACGAAGTGAAGGTAGTTACCAAAAGAGGGTGTCTGCATTGGACCATAGACATCACAGTGAACAAGATGCAATTTCTGAGTAGCTCAAACTGAACCATCCTTTGGGAAGTAGAAACGCTGCATTTTGCCCAAAATAGAGCTTTCACAGACATGTTTACTAGGCGCCTCAAGCTTGAGCAAAGAGGACACCATTTTAGATTTCTGCAAGCATACTAAACTAGCAAAATTTAGATGACCAAAGCGTGCATGCCAAAGCTTTGCATCTGACATAGCCTAAGAATCTTGAAGTGCACATGTTGAATCATTCACAGATTTTGCATAATCTATGAGCTTATACAACCCATGACATAAAATTCTAAAAGTAATAATGACATTGCCATTTGATAGATCATGAACTATACATGTTTCATCAACCAATTTCTTAACCAAGCTGATCTTGGATAATGCTAAAACTGATAACTTACTTTTCTTAATACTTGGCACAAATAAAGCATTCAACAATGTAAAAGAACTACCATCAGCAGTAGTCAAAATGATCTTACCAACTCCCATGATAAGATAAGAGGAGTTGGCACATCTGAAAATATTCCCTATAGGGGCATACTCAAGTGAAGTGAACAAACTGTGTTGTGGGGTAATATGTTTGGTTCCCCCCACTATCAAATAGCAAACATTTGAGTCTACCGTAGACATACACTATCCATGATGAGATGGGTCATAACTGCAAACGATAGTAAATGCCCATTCTTCATTTTTCACAAGATTAGCAAACTCTATTTTGGGTGTAGAGGCCTCTACAACAACCATTCTGGCCTCTTTTTTCTTTACCTCATTTGTAGCTAATTTTAGACAACTCTTTATGACATGATCATTTCCTTTATAGAATTTGCAAAACAATCTATGCTTTTTTTATTTCTTCTCATCTTTTTCTTCCTTTTTTTATTGTGTCAAATTAGTAGATTGTCTAGAATCATCTTCTTGTAACAAAACATAGAATAACTCCTCAAATGTCAAGGCATTTGGATTGCCTTTCATCATCAACCAAAGCGTAGAAGAAAAACTCTAATATGAATTTGGAAGTCCATTCAGAACATTGTGCACAAGTGAACTATCTAGAAAGACTTCATAAGTAGAAATCAACTGCTCGTTCAAATCTTTGATCTTTGTCAAAAAAAAATATCCACATAATCTCCTTCATTCATGTGCTTGCTCTCCAAATTTCTAAGGAGTTAAGCAACACGACCCTCATTTCTTGACTGGTACAAAGTGATAGTGTATTTCAAGCATCTTTTGCTATTTTCCAAGAGTTAATGTGAAGGATTATTTCACGTTTGATAGACAAAGTTAACGCATGTGCTTGAGCAACTCTACCATCCCAATGAAGTTGCTCTACAGCAGGTGGAGCTATGTTGGAGTTAGACGTCTGCGGAAGCACGCGAACAACACAAGGAAGAAGAAGCTTGGAGCACAAAACACACAATACTGAATGTATTACTAGAGAATGTACAAAGATAAGTAGCCCATTAGGGCAATAGGCGTATATACAAGCCAGGGGAAAAAAACCTCCTATAGAGGGAAAAAAGTGCCTCCGCGGTCCTAGTGTGTTCACACACATCACTACCTAAATATATCAACAAATCCCCCCTAGGAGTGATGCGGTGAACAAGGAGCTGGCACTCATGTATAAGGAAGTGCTAAGCTATGTGGAAATCACTCCACAAAAGGAAGTAAGCCCAAAGCTTTGCAGAAAGCTTCAAACTTCTCCCTAGGCAGAGCCTTCGTGAAAAGGTCTGCAATGTTCTCCTCCGTGGGCACATATGCCAAGCTGATCTCCCCAGCAGAGAACCTCTCCCTGACATAGTGATAATGCACCTCAATGTGCTTAGTGCGAGCATGGAACACAGGGTTCCTCGCAACTGCCAATGTGCTCTGACTGTCAGTGAAGATGGTGGTGGCAGAAGACTGACCAATACCCAAATCAGCCATAAGGCGTCTGAGCCACACACACTCAACAGTTGCTTTGAAAGTTGCCCTATACTCAGCCTCACAACTAGAAGTGGCCACAGTAGGATGCTTCTTGCTCAACCAAGATATACATGAGCCACTAGTGGACACACGAGTGTCATAACAACGAGCCCAATCAGAGTCAGAAAAAGCATGCAAATCTGGCGGTAGTGATCCCCCCTTGGGATAAAACAACCCAAGTAGCCGAGTACCACTCAATTAGCGAAAGATGTGCTTAACCACCTTCCAATGCTTCACTCCTGGGCAATGCATAAACCTGCTCATCTGTGAGATAGCAAACTGAATATCTCGCCGAGTAATGCATAAGTAAATCAAGCATCCAACAGCCCGCTGATAGAGAACAGAATCAAATGCATCTCTAGCATCATGAAGACTCAATCGTAAACCTCTCTCCATAGGAGTCACAATAGGCTTACAGTCTTCAAGGCCAAAATGCTACAATAATGTGTCAATATATTTCATTTGACACAAAGCCATTCCACCATCAACTTGCATAAATTGAATGCCCAAATAGTGATGCAAATGCCCCAAATCAGACATCTCAAATGAAGCATGCAAATCAGCCTTGAAATCAGCAACATGCTTCTCAATAGGACCAGTGAGCAGCATGTCATCAACATAGACAACAATGATCAAAAGCACATCATTAGCAGGCTTAACATATAAGGTGCTTTCAATTGGACTGTTATCAAAACCATGTGCAACTAGATAGGCATGTATCTTCTCATACCAAGCACGTGGTGCTTGCTTTAAACCATATAATGCCTTTTTTAACCTTCACACTTGGTTTTCATGCCCTTTCTGCACAAAGCCATGGGGCTGAAAAACATACACTTTTTCATGCAAGTTACCATTCGTAAATGTTGTTTAAATGTCCAATTGATGTACATTCCAACCATGATGGGCTGCAAGTGCACAAATACTCCGAACAGTAGTCATACGTCATGTAGGTGCAAAGGTCTCATCAAAATCAATGCCTCTTTCCTACGCATAACCCTTTGCAACAAGCCTAGCCTTATACCTATCAATTGTACCATCAAGTTTATGCTTCAACTTGTATACCCACTTAGTGCCAATGGCCTTCTTGCCAGAAGGCAAGTCACATAAAGACCATGTACCATTCTTCATTATAGCATCATATTCAGATTGCATAGCAACCATCCAATTTTCTGAGTTCTGTGCTTCATCAAAAGAAACATGCTCATTCTTATCACAAAGACTAGACGTAGCCATAACATAGCAATATGATGCAAAGGAGGCACTATGAGAGCCTGAACGAGTACGATATGAAAAAGGTGCATCTAATTTGCTGTCACGCAAAGTCTGCACCAGCCATTTTGGCATATTTTTTGCCTGCTCAATATCAGCTCTCTCATCAATAAGTGCATCATGTAAATCTGCATCAGAAATGGAATGATCTGCATCATCATATGAAACCTGCAAAGGCTGAGAAGTTGCCTCATTAGGACCAACACTAGATTGTACACCTGTAAAAAGAGGCATCAAAGTATCATACATGTCTTTGGAGCTAACAGATGTCTCCTTAGTACATGAAAGCAATAGCTCAATAGCATCTTCCACAAAGACAACATCATGGCTAACCAGAATGCGTTTAGTCTGTGGATGATACAGATGATAGCCTTTACTTTCAGAATTGTACCCAACAAAAATACATTTTACTGCCTTATCATCCAATTTTCTGCGATGTTGTTCATGCACTAGTGCATATGCCAAACAACCAAAAACACGCAGATGAGCAACAGATGGCTTGCGGTCATGCCAAGCCTCATATGGAGTGATAGACTGCAGCGCTTTAGTGGGACACCTGTTCAGTACATATGCTGCACACATGATAGCCTCAAGCCAGAAACTATGAGGTAAAGCCTGACTCTTGACCATACACCTCACCATCTCCATGAGAGACCTATTCTTCCATTCAGCAACTCCATTCTATTGAGGTATATACGGCACTGTACACTGGTGTTTTATCCCACGTTCAACCAGAAATGCATTAAAATCAGAAGACATATATCCCCCCCCCCTCGATCAGAAGGGAGGGTGCCCATTTTACATGCTGACGGATTTTTAGCCAAAACCAAAAACTATTTGAAGCACATGAACACTTCGTACTTTGCTTTGAGTGGATATACCCATGCATGCATGGAAAAATCGTCAATGAAAGTCACGAAGTAAAGGTAATTTCCAAAAGAGGGTGTCTGCATAGGACCACAAACATCACTATGTACAAGCTACAATTTCTATGTAGCCTGAACTGAACCATCTTTTGGAAAGGAGGAACGCTGCATTTTGCCCAAAATACAGCCTTCACAAACATGTTTTCCAAGTGCCTCAAGTTTGGGCAAAGAGGACACCATTTCAGATTTTTGCAGGCATAGCAAACTAGCAAAATTCAGATGACCAAAGCGTGTTCCTACACAAGATTTGTAGACTCTATTTTTGGTGTAGATGCCTCTGCAACAACCATTCGAGCCTCTTTCTTCTTTGCCTCTTTTGCAACCAGTTTTGGACAGTTCTTTGTGATATGATCATTCCCTTTACAGTACTTACAAAACAATTTCTGCTTTTCTGATTTCTTCTCATCTTTATCTTCCTTCTTTGAATATTCAAAATTCGCAGATTTCTACTTACTAGTTGAAGAGCTCCATTTTCCTTTGCCCTTCTGACTAGCCAGAAAAGCTTGATCTGCAACTCGCATAATGGACATGTTCTGCCTGGACTGATCTTCTTGCAACAGAACAGAGACTAACTCCTCAAATGATAAGGCATTTGGATTGCCTTTCATCATCAACCGAAGAGTAGAAGCAAAACTCTGATATGAATCAAGAAGACCATTCAGAACAGTCTGCACAAGTGAGCTATCTGGCATAACCTCATCAACAGAAATCAACTGTTCCTTCAAGTTTTTTATCTTCATTAGGAAATTGTCCATAGAATCACCTTCATTCATGTGCTCACTCTCCAACTGTTTTCAGAGGTAAGCAACACGAGCCTCATTCCTAGCTTGGTATAATGTGGTAAGTGTATCCCAAGCATCCTTAGCTGTTCTACAAGAGCGAATATGAGGAATAATGGCATGTTTGATAGACAAAGCTATCAATGCATGTGCCTAGGCATCTCTGCCATCCCAGCGAATCTGCTCTGCAATAGGTGCAACAGAAACAACAACACGAACACGAATCTGCGGAATATCATCTTCGACACCATCTTCATCACCTCCAACACCTGTATTTGTAGTACCTGTAGTCAGAGGTGTGACAGGACGTCTTTCAACACCCTGCACAATGTTCCACAATTCTTTTGCAACCAATACATGTCGCATCATATAAGCCCACAATGGGTAGTTGGCACCATCCAACTTATCCTCAACAACCAACATACGAAATACATCACTGCTTTCAGCCATGGCCGGTGACTAAAATACCTTGATGCAAAAAATTGACTGAATCTCAAAAAGATGAACAGAACTGCCCAGACGAGTTCTGCTAGACCTATAGCAGACATCGAGATACAAAACTTCGAGTCATCATGGAGATTTTCAAGCAGCCCTATTTTCTTGCCATTCCAATGAGCAAGAAAATTGGACACTTGACTTTTGAAGAACCTACTTTTGCTAATCAAGAATCCTAATTTGTGATACATTAGTATCACATTTGGGAAAAACAAACTAGCTACTTGAGTTGCATGGAAGCTAGGAGCCTTACAACTAACTAGTTTGCTATTTTCCGAAGCTATCTAATCCGAGTTAGAAAAATAAGGTAACAAAAGTATAAGTATTCAACTACTTAACAAACAATCATGCATATGCATATACCTGTCCTTGCATGCAAATGCATGTGAGTGCATGCACATGTTGGCATTCTCCCTTCATGCACCAAACTTAAATCAAGAAATTCTTGAGCTTGAAAATGCATGTTCTCAATCATTCATGCACAAATATTCTATTGTTAGCTTTTTACAAAAATATATAATTGTTCATGTGCATAAACTTGAGCATTAACTATCTTTTTTCAAGCAAGAAGGAAACATGTTCTGTGCATGAAAATATTTCTTTGAAAAGGAGAAATGCACCAACATTCTTTTGTAGATGCATGCCTATGCTTGATAAGTATTTCCATACTTCAATGCTCTCCTATTTTGCTTTCATTAAATTGCATATAATGCTTTCAAAATTGAAGATTCCTTCCCTACTTCAATGATAATAACAACGCATTCTATATGAAAGCATAGAGCAAAGCAAATATTAAAATGAAAACATCAACTTGTAAAGTTTTTATCTTCCAATTAAGCTACATCCTTCCATTGATCCTCAGGAAAAGCCATTCTCCATCCTTTGGTCTCCATTTCAAGTAGTCATGTAGCATACAAGGACCACCTTTATGCTTCCTTGACTCCTTCCATATGTTCTGGAATAGTTGAGGAAAAAAAAACTCCATGTTGAAGTTTCAAAAGCTTAATAGGTCCCGCTTCCTTTTCCACTTAATTCTAAAGAGGCGCTGGCTCGAGTGGTTAGATTAAAGTTCTCGTATTGAATTGTCAAAGTTTTGAATGACTCTTATTACAAGATTGCCAAATTGGATTCATGGTCTATGTGAAACAACATGTTGCCAACCCATCCAGGTTCAATTCCCATCGGGCTCACAGTAGAAACGTTTTCTTTGGGTTAATTAACCTGGAAGCTTTGATTTTCTACTCCTAGAATATTGTATTCTGCAACACCTCAACAAACTTCAATATTCTGGAGCCCCTCACAAACTTCAATATTCTGCAGCACATCGACAAACTTCTTATTGTTGATGGGATCAATTCCAGAAACCATGTGATCCTCCATGATTAGAGTAGTGATTCTTCATTGCTAGATCAAAAAATCGAATTTTTAAGACTGTCATGCATAAGAGATAAGATGTACTTTTGATTTCTTTGGCTCAGAATCAACAGAGAAAACACATAAGTAGAATATGCACAAAAAAATGTATAAGTAATTATAAAGAGGCATGGAATATCAAACTTAGTATAGTGGTCGAGCGTTGCCGCCAGCTCAGAGAAGTTTCAAGATAGATTCTCGTGAACAGCTTCTAGTAGAAAATCTCCTTTTTATTTTTTCTCATCTAATCAGAGCTTCTGGGTGATAAGAGATGTGTAGCTCTTGTAGCAGATTGAAATGCTAAGCTTCATGCATGTTTGGAGGAGTCCTTTATGTAAAGAGAGATGGTGGATGCAATCCGAAGATGAATTGGTGCTGCTACAACTGGCTTCACACCAGATAACTGAGACTTCAGAGTTGATTAGTAGACCCTTTGAGCTTCCTAAATCCACCAAAATATCACCCAAGTACTTTGGAACATGTATCTCAAAAGTTTAAGTCAAGACATACTAGTTGCAAAATGACTAGCTCCCAAAACTTGCTATTTTTGGACATACACCTATTGGAAAAATTGAATAGTGCTCTCAACCTAGTAGGAATTAGATAAATTCCTTTTGGGAATAGCAAATAGACTTAGAAAGCTTTCTAATACAAGTTAAAACACTTCAAATGATGAACTGAGGACTGAGAACAAATTTTAACAAAATCTGGAACATGCCCACCATTCTTGGGGCTCTGCAAAGATAGACTAGTGAGCAATAAAATAGATATTTATCCCAGATTACAAATGCAATGACCATGAAAATTTATATGCAAAAAGTAGACTTTGAGAACTATCCAAAGCACATTGAAACATTGAAAATGGATGAGTATAGCTCGAGTTATGAGCTTCTAAATTTACTACTCTGAGTGAGTATAGCAGAGAACAAAACAGAGAAGTAGATAATGATAAATGTATAGATTCACATATGATTACAACCACATTGGCAATGAATATTTGCACAATGGGAGTGGAATGACAGAGCTATGGAGTAAGCTCCTCAATCTCTACAAAATGACATGAAGTGGTCACGTACAAGGATTGCTAATTGCCTCTTCCTTCTTGCTCTTTTTATAGCTATTCTTGGAGGGAGTTTTGAATTCGAATTCGAATGGCTCCACCTAAAAGTGATCCCCAAATTTAGGAGATATTCCATCAGCTCAAAAATTCGTGGTTTTAGGTAGCTAGAGCCACGACTTTGCTTTTACGTCATGGATGAGTTAAGCCATCCTTTTCCTTTTTCTTTTTCACAATTACAAGAGATAAAATGTACTCTTTTACAAGAGGTGTTCACATGACTACACATGTGACTTACAAATGATCATAATATCAAGCATATCAAGCATTTAGGCTTGGGTAAAATGCACCAATAGCTTCCCCTCAAGCCTAACATGCTTGGCCTCCAAATAAGTCTTCAATTGTCCTTGATTTCTTGCAAGCGAATCATCAACTTGAATCTACTTAACTTTGTACCATTAAGAGCTTTAGTCAACATGTTTGCACATTGCATATTTGTAGAGACATAGGATAGTTGAATATCCTTGCTCATCAGCTTCTCCCTTACATAATGGTAGTGGAATTCAATATTTTTTATTTTTTAAAGAGAAAGTTTGGTCAAATCTTAATATCCCATGCTTGAATAGATTGAAAGAACAACTATAGAGGTTAATGGGCATAGTACCCATGGGACCCTTCATATCCCACAATACAGAAGGTAGACTACTTGAAGGAAACACTCGAAAAAGACTGCTTGAAGGTAATTGTTTTAATAACTGATCTTTACACTGGCCTAGGGCCCAAAATTATCCTACTCTAATGAGAGGTAGAACCCTCACCCCGCCTCAAGAGGCAAAAGACCCAACTAGAAAGCCTAACTCATGCAGACTCTAAGAAAAGTACAAGAGAGTTAAAGAGTTATTGGCTATCATCTCTCCTGATGAAGGATCCATTTCATTCATCTTTTAACCCTAAAGCACAAACATCATTGAGTGGTAAGAAGTTGGTTAGCTATTATGTCCCATGTTCATTTCCCCTAACACAAACAAAGATCTATCTTTTAAAAAATCTTTAAGGGTACTTCCAAAGTTCAGTAAGCATTTGATCATTTAAATATGTCAAAGGGATTCATCTCTAGTCGAGCACCTCCTCCTCCACCAAATATGTCAATGGTCCTCCACCAAGTCTTCCATATGGCTTTCTCTCTAGTTGTGCTCCACAAGGATGTCAAGCATCCATGACCTCGCCAAGAATGACTTTCTTCCCAAGAGAATTTCTTGGTTAACTCCAAGATATTCTATACCTTTCCCTAAATCAAAGGAAAAGAAAAGAAAAGGTGAGGTAGATAATTCAATTGGAAGAGTAGAGAATTCAAGGAATGGGTTGACATTGTGCATAATAAACCCACATGTGCTAAGAAGTATGGGGTAGGCCTATATAAAAGGAACTCGTGCTTGTATATTTCCAAAGAGAGAGAGAGAGAGAGAGAGAGAGAGAGAGAGAGAGAGAGAGAGAGAGAGAGAGAGAGAGAGAGATGTGAGCTATGGTTGGAGGTCGTTCCCACCCTCTAAACCTGTAGATGACCATTATTTTTGTAGAATAAACAGTGAGAAAATCCCACACGCACACACACACTTTTCCCACATATTCTGCATCTTGATCAAACTCTAATACATTTTTAATAGAGCTTGGAGTTTCCCTTCTTCTCCCATCGATCTATTATATAGCCATGAGCTAGAAAAGTCTTTTCTTGGACAGTGTGCACATGTGTGCCATCTGTCCCATTTCTCTCAAGTCTAGGATGGTTAAGTTAGCCATGTGTCCCATCTACCCAAGTTAACTCAATTTAACTTGCCTTGGATGATTCTAGAAGGTCTGAGGTTCTGTGGGTCAAAATATTTGCCGACAACACTCGTGGACATGAATGTAAGAGCTCCTCTTTCCCATCCCATTGATGTAACCACTACGTTAAGCTTCTTGCTTGCTTAGAAAGAGAAATTCAATCATAGCTTTTCTTCTAACATTGCCAAGAACTACTTTATAACAATGCCTCTTGGTATTGATGCATATCCTTCAACATTGAAATTTTGAATAGGAATAATTTGGCCTTTTATATTGTTATATATTTAGGCATAGTCTTGCATCAAGTTCTTGGGCTAGTGTAACTTGTTCCAAATAATCACATGAAGCTATATCGAAATTCTTACCCTTCTCTCTTGTTCTTCATGTTTTTCTTGCATATATTAAATATACCATTGTCAGAATAGGTTGATGTTTAATGAGCTTCATGCTTAACATTGAGTCATAACAAACGAGAACAAAGACATGTTGTTTTTTAAAATTTGAGAAGAAACACATGAAATGCTGCAAAAAAGCCTCACTTTCTTATTCCATGGTGGAAAACCTAGTTTTTTGTTCAATAATTACCATTAAAAATGTCCACCTGTTGTATCAAATTCACAAAGTAGTTAGGAAAATTATATTTTAAGACAGAAAAAGCTACCTAATGTTCAAGTACCTCCCATCAGAGCTTCCAATTCCATAGAGTAGTGGACATAGTGTGAAAAGAAATAGAAATATAACCTCTTTATATGTTACTTGCTCTAGACACATAGATAATTGTTCTCATTTCTATTTACCATTTGTGTAACTAGACATGGAAAAATAAAATAGTTTTTTCAAGGCTCAACATATATAATACCACATTATCTGATACTACATAAATTATGAGAAGATTTTTTGCATATTGCTATTGATATTCGCAAAGGTGTTCCAATTACCACCTCAAGAATATGACCTTAACCAGTCATAAATATAAGCAAGACCACATACCAATCCAATAAAGGTGAGTAGAATTTGAATAAATATAAGCACAAATAGAAAGATACTTTGAACATTATATTCCAAGGAAAAAAACATTACACAAATGTATGTTTACAAAGTTGGATAGCTTTTGTACAATAGAAGTTGATCGTATGTTTGCTTGGCCTCATGCATAACATCGTCATTAGGCACTAACATCTTGTGGCCATAGAAACAATGGACTCTAAAGCCATCAGATTTTTGAACCACCAAAAATTTGTAATGCTATATATATATATATATATATATATATATATATATATATATATATAACCACCAAAAAGAAATATGTATAGTACAAATAAAAGAGGAAAAGATGACCTTATTTTTCTTACAATGTGGGCATTACATTCATGACCCATGTCTGGATCTCGAGGTCGCACTCCTCGGGGTCCAGTGTGATATTAATCGGTATAAACCAATTCTGGTTTGAAAAGCTTGAGAACTCCATTGAAGATCAGAGCCATCGATGGATTTGCTTCTTCCTTTGGTGCCCCCTTTCAATTCATGTTAGTTTCTATGTATGCCTCAAATGGGGAGTTGGAGAGAGTGGACACCTGGGCCTTCTTGGATGTGCTTCCCTACAATGTAATAATTTGTGGTGACTTCAACATGGTGGAGGACCCTACAGATAGATGGAACAACAAGGGCCATGTCATCGACAATTGTGAGAAAGAAATTCGGGACAAAACCAAACTACACATGGATCTGGTTGAATTCAAAGACTCAAAAGGATTTTCATGGTGAAACCTCCAAGTAGGCGAGGACTTGAGGAAAGTTAGACTGGATAGAAGCTACTTTGCTGAGAAAATTATTCGTAAATGGGGCCGCCCTTACCTCTCGCAACACACTAATCTTGCCATCTTTGATAATTACCCAATCATTATTTCTTTCCAACCTCTCACCCAATTTGGTAAGGCTCCTTGGTTTCACATGTGCTTGACTTCCTTCTCTTTCCCCTCTGTCCATCAAGAAATTGCTGAAGTGTGGAAGGATGTGTTCACCTCCTGCTCGTCCCAGCCAAGTGCTGGAGATGTGCATTCGAAAAGTCATGGAAGATCATGATAAGAACCAGGAAGATGCTCCAGACTATTCAGTGGGCACGTAGAGAAGCTCTATATCATAGACTCTAGAGACTTGAGGAGGAAGTGAACAATGGAAAAGCTCAATCCCAGAAGGGTCTATGAAAAATCAGAGCATTGCTGAGATACGAGGAAGAAATAAAAGGAAAAATTTGCAAATATTCTTTAAGGATTGGTGGGCTGGAGAAGGTGACAAACCCACCAAAGAGATGTGCAACATCCTCAAAAGGGAACAAAAACAAAGAATCCATCCCCATATTGCTAGACTCAAATGGTAATGTATGCAATATAGAAGAAGAAAATTTCGGAATCATTGAAGAGCACTTTACGAGACTCCTAGGGATCTCGACCCCCCTCTCCCACCATAGACGAAACTGCATAACAACCATATCTAGGGTATCCTCTCATAGGATCCCACACAATCTTCATTCTTTGCTTGATGCCCCTATCTCGGAAGAAGAAATCATTGAAGTCATTGATGCCCTCCCTAGTGGTGAATGCCCGGGGCCGGATGGGCTCACAACTGAGTTCTTTAAGTCCTTTAAGTTGGTGATTGCCGCCCCGGTTCATTTGTCTGGCAAGAGGCGCTCAAGTTTGGCATGCTTCTGACTTGTCTCGACAACAACATCATCAAGTTAATCCACAAAAAAGGGGAAAAGAACAGAATTGAGAACTGGCGTCCGATTACAATGCTTCAAATGGGATATAAGATCATTGCCAAAGTCATAGCCAATAGAATTTCTAGCCATTTGAGAGTGTGGTTAAGCGAGGACCAAAAAGGTTTCATTAAAGGCAAGTCAAAATTGGAAGCCATTATAGATATTTGGGAAGGTCTGGACTTCGCGAATGAGTCAAGACAAGATGTGGTTTTCCTCAAGGTCGACTTTGACAAAACTTACAATAGGCTGGAATGGGACTATATTCTATAGTCAGTTAAAGATCTCGGATGCAGTTAGAAATTCACCAAACTAATCTCGACCCTTCTATGAAAGGTGTTGACTCAAATTAACGTTAATGGAAAAATTTCAAAGATGATAAAACTAAAAAGATCGATTAGACAAGGGTGCCCATTGGCTCCCCTTCTCTTCGCCATTGCCATAGAAGGGCTTAGTCGATTGGTGGAACAACACGTGGAAACATGCAATATTAAAGGCCTCCGATCGCCTCTGGACCAAGACTAGATCACCATGAGACTTTTTGCCGATGATATGAACATGTTTGTCCACAATGATAGTACTAGCCTAGAGACATTTTGGAGGTGCCTGGATACTTTCTGCGAAGCCTCTCGATCCAAAATCAACCACTCAAAGACCGCTTTCAAAGCTATTGTTGGGAGCCATCTCGACCTTCTCTTTGATCATGGCTATTAAAACATTCCTCAGGGCCAAATTTTTTGGCTTTCCCTTAGGCTTTGATATCTCGTTGGAGCAGCGGTGGAATTGGGTCTTGGCCTGACTCGAAAGCAAGTTAAACTATTGGAGAGGTATGCAAATCAATCTCGTTGTTTGGACGTGCAATGGTTATCAACACGCTCCTCATTTCGTTGACCATTTACTTCCTCTCTTGTTGCAAACAAAAGAGCAAAATCTATCCAAAATGGAAAGTATTTGCAGAAGCTTCCTTTGGACCAGCGATGACAATAGGAGGGGGGTGCCTAAAATCAAGTGGTCCATCTGCACTAGCCAAAGAGATAGTGGGGGCCTTGGCATTCTGGACATTGGGTGCATGGCTAACAAACTTGTGGCAAAATGGATGATTAAGGCATGGTGCAATGGGGAGGCCTCGTGGACCAAGTTGATCTTTAGAAACAAGAATGCATTGAATTTTGTGGGATTCCCAAATTGGAAGAATCTTGACATTCTGATCCTTTTGTTTTCCTTGATCCTGGTTTTCCCAAAAGGCTTGAAGCTTGTGTGCTCCCTATGAAAGAGTTGGAATAAAGTCAAAAGCTTCACAAGAATCAGTGAAGATTGGAAGTGGGCGATCGGTATTAGACAAAATGACTCTATGTGGTTCCCAATACATGGCATCCAGAATGTGGATTCTAGGAACATTCAAAATGCCAAGAGGCTATGGAACAAAGACTTCAAAAAATGGAAACATCTCTGGAAACAAGATACCAACCAATGGATCAACTTCACAGATATTGACCCTAGTGTCAACATTACCTATGAAGAATGGAATACTTTGCAAAGCAGACGACTTGCCTGTGACCGTTCTAAATTTTTTCTCATGGGGCACGACCCACTGAGCCCGCTTGTCTCAGATGGCACAATGGTAATTGTGTAACAAAAACCTTAAACATCAAAGAAACCATTGATTATCAGGTCAACCTCAACAAGAAGTGGTGCCTGTCATGGACGGGGCTACGGTGGGACATGAAGTTCATGGCTATCTAGCACCCTCTCATAGAAGTTAAAAAATTATATCCTCTTATGGTAAATTCTTCATCGATGAATCTAGACCAACCTAAAGGCTAGCAAAATTTGTGGGTTGCCTTCCTGGTGTAAGTGCTGCTACCGGTCCATTGAAGATGTTGCTTACATCTCCTTTACTTGTCCCAACTCCAATAGGCTCTGACAGATTGTCGAAAAGAAAATTAGACTTCAGAAACATTTCAATTGGAAACAAGCTCTGCTGGGAGGTCGCTCCGTGACTCTTTGGAATGCCATCAGAGGGGAGGTCCTATGGAAGATCTTGAGGGAAAGATGTGCATATAAGTTTGGCGACTCCCCCAAAGAGTGGTCGATTGAGAAATCGTTGTTCCTCCTTGGCAAAAGAATCGCTAACTATAAGAAATCCCCCCTTTCAGGCATTATCAAGTGCTCCTGATCAACAACAAGCTTAAACCCAAGTGGGCCCTGCACGGGGGTGATGCGAGGGTGATTAACCTTCTTTTTGTAATGCCATCTAAACTTTGCAAATTCTACTCTTGCTCTGTGGGATTCGGGGGGTCCCGTGGGCACTAGTCCTTTTCACTTGTACTTTTCTTTTACTTAATACAAGGCCGAGAGAGTAGGCTAAGGCCAAACTTCCTTTATTTAAAAAAAAAATCACGACGGTATCCAATAAAAAACAACTTTTTGTTTTTTGCTTTTATGAACGGAAGATACAAAAGCATTCAGAGAGAGAAGCTATAAAATCAACATCAACTTAATAATGAAAAACAATAGACATAATGATTATAAGGCAGAATGGGTATTGGAGAGTCCATGCATACTATAATTACATTTTTTCAGTAATCGATATTTACATTTTTTTTACAAGGCTATAGTATATGAATCTATATTTACATTTTTTACATGGGTGTAGTATACCAACATGTGATTCATATATTATATTTACATTTTTTACTTGGCTATAGTATATGAATCACATTTTTTTTTGCTTGAACTGTGCTATGATTTAGCTTTTACAAGCAAGAGCAAAAAAGGAATACCAACAAAGAAGTGCATGTTAGAGTGCCTTCAATGTGATGAGGACTCAAGCAATCAGAATCTGGATATGAGAAACATATGACTAGGCAAGAATCATTAGCAATGAGGTTGAGTAGTCCTAGTTTCATAAATTTCTAATGCTGTAAATTGTTAAAGCACCAAAATGAGACACGTGTGGTATGGATAGACGTATAGTACAAATAAAGAAGAAAAATATGACCTGGTTTTTGGTTGTTTTTTTAAAAGTGGGAATCTTGCTTTTATGAAAGAAAGATACAAAAGCATTTAGAAATACAGACAATATGACATGGGGAGAGAGAGAGAGAGAGAGAGAGAGAGAGAGAGAGAGAGAGAGAGAGAGAGAGGACAACTTGAAATAGGTATAAGCTCAACATCAGTTAAATATTTGGAAGTTGAAAGATAATAGTTATAAATACAAGACAAACATTATTGAGAGCATATGCATATCATATCTGCGTTTTTTATAACTTTCTTTGAACTATTCGATGAGAAACTTCTATTGAGTGGAAGAAATATGGCTATCTTCTATGCTTGAGTTCCCTTTTGCCTGATAAGAGTATATATATATATCTTCTATATATATATATATATATAGAGAGAGAGAGAGAGAGAGAGAGTGTTGAGGCTAAAAACTTAAGAGGGCAAGCACATCTAAGTTCTTGAGGATCCTTGTTGAAATTGCTCCATCCAGAAGAAGTTTCTACATGTAACCTTCATGTTTTAAAGATATCTCTCATCGAAACTCTAGAATCATGTTGTTACTCTATTGAAAACTTTTAAAAACTTTGCGGTCAGTGACCACAAAGCTTCCCAAAAATCAAATGCATAGTCTTTCATGGGCTCTCTGTGTCTTTTCTTTTCCATGGACTATTCCCAAAGTCTCTATTGTGTCATATTCCAAGTCTCAAGAGCTTTCATACATGTCTTCGACAAGCTTCAACCTACGTGTTCCACCCTCTAGCTTCAATGTTCCATTAGTCTATTTTTGAAGCTTGCCACTCCCAACACTAGTCTTCAATGTCCACCCCCCTCAATGTCCACCTCGAGCTTGCATAATTCACACTTTCAACATAGTCCTCCACCATCAAAAGGATGCTATACCTATGTCAGTCTGTTGGTTCGACTTGATTCGATTGACTAGACTATGGTAGCTTGGAGACTTGAAACTTGTAATCCATGTAAAGGAGGCTATAGTATATAATTCAAATATTGGTGGTTCAAAGAACATATACTTCTGAGGCTTAAATTGTGTTAAGAGATCACTACAATGTGTCTCAGCAAGATCCTTTTGTTGACTCAGAAAGATCTTTTGTTGACTCTTCAAGTTAATTGGAAGCAAGCTTTCCTCAGTGAAGTGATCAGCTACTCTTTTTCTTTGTGGAACATTATAAGGAGTGAAGCACTTTAGAAAATGTGAAAGGAAATATGTACAGTGAACTTCAAGAAGCCTCCTAGGGAATGGTCAATAGAGAAATCCCTAAATTGCCTAAGCAAAAGGATTTGCGATTCTAAGAAAGAACCATAGGTGTTCCTTCTAGAAACCAACAAATGGAAAGATAACGAAGTCCCTCACAAAGGAGAGGAAGAAGTTATAAACCTTCTTTGTAACTCTCTCTAACATTTTTTTTTTTTGAAGAGGAAGTTCAGCCGAAGCTTAATCTCCCTTGCTTGAATTGATTAAAAAAACGATTGTACAAGTGAACAAGCATAGTACCAATGGAACCCTCCCTCTATCCCTCAGGGGTTAAATAATCAAAAGATGACACTTGAAAAGGAGTGCCTGAAGACAACTGAAAAATAAAAAAGAAAAAGAGAAAAAAATAAATTTGCTTTTCTTAAAAAAAATAAAAATAAAAAAAAGTCAGATTCAATCGCGAATTTCCCATCTTTTTACAATGTGAGCAGTACATTCATGATATAATAATACTTTTTGAGTAGATTTAAATAATACTTTTTAAATAAATTCAAAATAATTTTTATACTACTTTTTAAATAAATTTAAAATAATTTTTGTAGATGTTAGCTTTCTAAAACGTTGACGCTGCTCTTTATTTTTGAACACGAGGGTGGCCGCTGAAATATGCATATGTGAAAGCATGCTTGAATGAATGACCGAACCAAATTAAACGCCATTTGAACACGAGGGTATCCAATAAAAAGCAACTTCTTGTTTTCTGCTTTTATGAACGAAAGATACAAAAGCATTGAGAGAGAGAGAGTAGTTATGAAATCTCAGTTTTATAATAATAGTAATAAAAAAAACATAATGATTATAAATACAAGACACGCATAATGGACATTGGAGAGTCAATGCATGCTATATTCACATTTTTTAATAACGGCTTTAATTATTTTTATTTATATTGTTTAAAGAGGAAGTTTGACCAAAGCTTAATCTTTCTTGTTTGAATAGATTGAAAGAAAAACCATACAAATGAATGGACATATTACCTATGGGACTTTTCATATCCCACAAAGCAAGGGTTAGACTACCCGACAATGACACTTGGAAAATATTGCACCAAGACTGATGAAGGATCCATTTTCTTCATCTTTTCACCCTAAACCACAAATATAATTGAGTGGTAAGAGGTTGTTAGCTATTATGGTTCATGTTCCTTTCCCCTAACACAAACAAAGATCTATCTTTGAAAACTTTATTAAGGGTACTTCCAAAGTCCAGTAAGCATTTGATCATCTAAATATTTCAAAGGGCTTCATCTCTAGTCGAGCACCTCCTCCTCCACCAAATATGTCAGTAATCCTCCACCAAGTCTTCCGTATGGCTTTCGCTCTAGTTGTGCTCCACACGGATGTCAATCATCCATCACCTCGCCAAGAACGAATTTCTTTCCAAGAGAATTTCTTGGTTAACTTTAAGATATTCTATACTTTTCCCTAAATCAAAGGAGAAGAAAAGAAAAGGTGAGATATCCTCCTACTTTTTAAGAGTACACATCTTCCTCAGGGGGGTTACATTCAACTAGTTAAGATGATAAGCTATGCAAATGTAGAAGAATACAAACCACTCACACATGGAGAGATGCCGCTAATTACCATGAATTCGGGCGCCATAAAAATTGAAAGAGTAGAGAATTCAAGGAATGGGTTGAGATTGTGCATAATCATCCCACATGTGCTAAGAAGTAGGGGCTAGGCCTATATAAAAGGAACTCGTGCTTGTATATCTCCAACGAGAAAGACAAAGAGAGAGAGAGAGAGCCTCCCTCATGAGTGCATGAGGCCTAAGTGGGTGCCTATTTTGAGCGCATGTATGAAATATGTGTGTGGATAGAGCCATTGAGGGGGACATGTGAGCTATTGTTGAAGGTCATTCCCACCCTCTAGACTTGTAGATGCCCATTAATTTTGTAGAATACATAGTGAGAAAATCCACACATGCACACACTTTTCCCACATCTTTTGTGCTCACAACCCCCCACTGTAAATGCAATGTCTGGCCTCGTAGCTACCATAGCATACATGAGACGAACAACAGTAGACTGATAGGAATTTTGGTCATGAATTCCTTTTCCTCATTTTATTTGGGGCAATCATCCTTGCTCATTTTCACATATGTGGGTAAAGGTGTACTCAATGCCTTTCCACCCTGCATATTGAACCTGTGAAGTACTTTGGATATGTACTCACTTTGAGACAAGTATATGCATCTTTTACTCTCATCATCAGTAATGCACATGCCAAGAATATGTTTGGAATTCCCCAAATCCTTCACATCAAATGTCTCACTCAACTTCTTTTTGAGAATTGACAAGTCATAAGAGGACTTCCCAGCAATCAACATATCATTGATGTAAAGTATTAAGCATATCAAGCTGCCATCTGAGCATCTCTTTGTGTAGAGACAATGATCCTCATTGCTTCTAGAATAGCCTTGAGACTTCATAAAAGCATAAAAATTATGGTATCATTGTCTAGGGGACTATTCAAGTCCATACAAGCTCTTCTTGAGCTTACAAACTAGACTTTCCTTGCCAGGAACTACATAACCCTCTGGTTGCTCCATAAACATCTTATCTGTAAGATACCATGGAAGAAGGCAATTTTCACATCCATTTGGACTAGCTCTAAGTCCTCCATTGCAAAAAATCCAAGCAACATGCACAGGGTAGTCACCTTGTCCATAGGAGAGAAGATTTCCTTGAAATCAACACCATGTTGTTGCTTAAAACCCTTTGCAACAAGTCATGCTTTATAATTTGGAGAAGCACTATTTGATGTGAATTTCAACTTATATACCCGTTTACATGGTAAAGCTTTCTTGCCCTTTGGCAAAGTTACTGAATCTCAAGTTCCATTCTTGTGAATAGAATCCAACTCGCTCTTTATGGCATACTCCCACTTGACATGGTCCTCTACCCGGATAGCCTCTTTGTGGCAAGAAGGCTCACCGGCATCTGTTAGCATAACAAAATCTAAACCTAGAACATATCTATCAGGTGGATGTGAGACATGTGTAGATGGTTGTTGTTAAACACGAAAATTTGCAGACTGATTTGATCGGACATTCTCTTGAATGTCCCTATGCACAACATTGTTATGCATGCTAACTGGAGGAATAGTATCCTCAAACACCACTCTTCTCACTTCAACCTCCTTAATGGGTTGTTTATGCATCTTAAACTCATTGAAAATGACATCACTACTTCTAATCACTAGCTGTGTTTCAAGATCCCATAAGCGATATCCAAATTGTCCTTCTCGACCATATCCAAGAAAATGCATTTCTTTGACTTATGGTCCAACTTTTGTCTAAGATTCTTGGGTTTATGAACATATGCGTCACACCCAAAAACTCGACGATGATCATAATATGGTGGATTCCCTGTCCATAACTCTTGAGCCACTTTTAGACCTTTGGCAGTACTGTTGATATATTTAGGTAGTGATGTGTGTGAACACACTAGGACCGCCGAGGCACTTTTTTCCCTCTTTAGGAGGTTTTTTTCCCCCGGCTTGTATATACGCCTATTGCCCTAATGGGCTACTTATCTTTGTACATTCTCTAGTAATACATTCAGTATTGTGTGTTTGTGCTCCAAGCTTCTTCTTCTTCCTTGTGCTGTTCACGTGCTTCCGTAGACGTCTATCTCCAACAATTGGTATCAGAGCAGGTTGTCGCTTCTTCTAGGGCACCGTCGACACTCCTCCATTTGTAGTCTCAGATTCGCATAAAATTTGGTGAGCATACTCAAGGTGTTTCCGAGATCAAAACTGCTTCGCTTTGTGGTGCCGAAATCGCGATCTGAGCTCGTTTCGGCCTCCGAACGCACTATCGCAGTGCTTGTGTAGGCTATTTTGTCCTTTTGTGCCAAAGGTATATACCAGTTTTTGTTCACCAGTTTATGCGTCTCGAATTCTGCTACACGTCTAGCAGAACTCGTCTCGGCAGTTCTGTTCAACTTTTTGAGATACAGTCAATTTTTTGCATCAAGGTATTTTAGTCACCGGCCATGGCTGAAAGCAGTGATGCATTCCGTATGTTGGCTGTTGAGGATAAGTTGGATGGTACCAACTACCCATTATGGGCTTATATGATGCGACATGTACTGGTTGCAAAAGGATTGTGGAACATTGTGCACGGTGTTGAAAGACGTCCTGTTACACCTGTAATGATAGGTACTGCAAATACAGTGCTGGAGCTGATGAAGATGGTGTCGAAGATGATATTCCGCAGATTCCTGTTCGTGCTGCTGTTTCTATTGCACCTACTGCAGAGTAGATTTGTTGGGATGGCAGAGATGCCCAGGCACATGCATTGATAGCTTTGTCTGTCAAACGTGCCATTATTCCTCACATTCGCTCTTGCAGAACAACAAAGGATGCTTGGGATACACTTAGCACTTTGTACCAGGCTAGGAATGAGGCTCGTGTTGCTTACCTCCGAAAACAGTTGGAGAGTGAGCACATGAATGAAGGTGATTCTATGGACAGTTTCCTAACGAAGATCAAAGATTTGAAGGAACAGTTGATTTCTGCTGATGAGGTTATACCAGATAGCTCACTTGTGCAGACCGTTCTGAATGGTCTTCCTGATTCATATCAGAGTTTTGCTTCTACTCTTCGGTTGATGATGAAAGGAAATCCAAATGCCTTGTCATTTGAGGAGTTAGTCTCTGTTTTGTTGCAAGAAGATCAGTCCAGGCAGAACAGGTCCATTATGCGTGTTGCAGATCAAGCTTTCCTGGCTAGTCAGAAGGGCAAAGGAAAATGGAGCTCTTCTACTAGTAAGCAGAAATCTGCAAATGCTGCACAATTGAAGAACCAGGATAAAGATGAGAAGAAATCAGAAAAGCAAAAATTGTTTTGCAAGTACTGTAAAGGAAATGATCATATCATAAAGAACTGTCCAAAACTGGCTGCTAAAGAGGCAAAGAAGAAAGAGGCTAGAATGGTTGTTGTAGAGGCCTCTACACCAAAAACAGAGTCTGCAAATCTTGTGCAGGAAGAAGAATGGGCGTTTACTACTGTCTGCAGTTTTGACCCATCTTCTCATGATCAGTGCATGTCTGCAGTAGACTCAGATGTTTGGTACTTTGACAGTGGGGCGACCAAACATATTACCTCGCAGCGTAGTTTCTTCTCTTCACTCAAGCCTGCCCCTACAGGGAATATTGTCACATGCGCCAATAACTCCTCTTATCCTGTTATGGGAGTTGGTAAGATCATTCTGACTACTGCTGATGGTAGTTCTTTCACTTTGTCAGATGCTTTATTTGTGCCAGGGATAAAAAAGAACCTGTTATCAGTTTCTGCATTAGCCAAGATTGGCTTGGTTGTGAAATTCGTTGATGACAGGTGTACAGTCCATGATCTCTCAAATGGCGATGTGATTATTGCTTCTGGCATTTTATGTCGTGGGCTGTATAAGCTCATAGACTATGAAAGATCTATGAATGATTTGGCATGTGCAGTTCATGATTCTTAGGCTATGTCAGATGCAAAGCTTTGGCATGCACGCTTTGGTCATCTCAATTTTGCTAGTTTGCTACGCCTGTAGAAATCTGAAATGGTGTCCTCTTTGCCCAAACTTGAGGCTCCTGGAAAACATGTTTGTGAAGGCTGTATTTTGGGCAAAATGCAGCGTTCTTCCTTTCCAAAAGATGGTTCAGTTCGGGCTACGTAGAAATTGCAGCTTGTACATAGTGATGTCTCTAGTCCTATGAAAACACCCTCTTTTGGAAATTACCTTTACTTCGTGACTTTCATTGATGATTTTTCCAGGCATGCATGGGCATATCCACTCAAAGCAAAGTCCGAAGTGTTCATGTGCTTCAAACAATTTTTGGTTTTGGCTGAAAATCTGTCAGCATGTAAAATGGGCACCCTCCGTTCTGATCGAGGGGGGGAATATATGTCTTCAGATTTTGACACACCCCATTCTATATAAATAATTATCTTTTCTTTTAGCACAAAAGACTACACACATATGGTGTCTATTCATAACACACATTTCTTTAATTTTTCTTTGGTGATTGTGTTCTTCAATTATAAATATACAATAGCTAAATCAAATAAAAAGTCCTATCCAAGATGGCTTCAACTAGGAGTGGGATAATAAAAGAAGAACAACAACAAAAACCACTTGTGTGCATGCACAACATCAAGAATATCAATGTGCCACTATGAGAAAAAGCAAAATGCATGAGGGTCTTTCTAGAACTAATTACCCCATAGTTTGAAGTCGTTATTTGACTCTGTGCACCCACATTTTTGCTCTCCCATAGGATTGTTACATCATGCCACATAAACAAATATGGCATTCCATGATGTTCCTAGTGGTAGATTACAGATTGGATCCTAGAATAGATTTAGACTACTAAGAAAAGTTTACCAAAAAATAAGAATTTACATGGATTGCATGCTCTCACAAGAATCATACATGAGGGTTCATAATCAAGGTGTACATTTGAAAACGTTCTCTCTAAGTATGAAGTAAAAGTGTGAATGACTAGACCACCATACCAATATTATCAAGTTGAAAATACAGACTTGGTACCAAAAGACCCAACCATGATTGCAAAACTTTATGAATCATAGTAACCATAATGTTTAGATCATTATGCATGTTGGGATGTGTGAAGAAAACCTAAGACTTTACGGTTCCATTGCATACCAAAGCGCCAAAAAAATGCATTTGCAAAAGGAATTTATCTCCAATGTCCTTAGGAACTTGAAAAAAATGGGGAAGATGTTTTCTTTTGATCCATACCATCAATCAACAAATGCATATAATGCTCTAGATTTATGAGTGCTTTACGTAGATGATGAATTTCCTTCTTTCTTTCTAAAGCATGACTCAAAAAAGAGCATAGGATCATTGACACATTCTAAACCATGGGCATCATTCATGAAAGGATCAACTGAAAACAACAAATTTGAAAGTCTATCAAGCTCACTAGAGACAGGTGATTCCCAAGCATCTACCCAAAAGAGGGAGCTCATCTTTATTGACTTCAAAGAGAAATGTTGGATCATTGCCTTTATAGTGTAAGCAATGGAAGTGTAACATTCAGTGGTTATATCTCCCAAATCAAGAAGATGGATTGTGCTCATTATTATGGGTTGTACAAGTGAACAGTCATGTCGACTTTATGATCTGGGCAATCAAGATTAAGAGGTACGATTTGGCTACTCATGAATAATTGGAGAAGAGCTACATGATAGGCAATCCATTACAATCATTGCTACATGATACAAAACCTCTCCAAAATGAGATTGTCAACCTCTATAAAACTCAAGTTCATGCATAATCAAGCATGTAGCATATAATGTAATTCTCTCGAGCATATAAGGTGATCGAGAATACATTTTGATTCGGGAAAAAGGAGATAAAGGTGATTCAAATACATTTTGCACAATGCTTCTATATACTTCATAACCACATTGATCATTAATTGGATTTTACTTTTTACTTTACTAGTTCACCAGGGAACATGAACTTATAATTTTCAGATTGTGGACATAACCAAAGAATGGAAAATCAAATGTCCAACACTCTTTATGGATAAACATATATATGATACTAGGTTTGATGTTTTTTAGGCTTCTTTGGTATGGAGCAATCTTTTAAACAAAACATGCTAAAAATATGGATATACGTAATATATGATATTGGGTTTGGTGTTCGTTCGGCTTTTTTGGTATGGAGCAAGCTTTTAAACAAAAAAGTTGATAAAAATTGAAGTTACAATTAGGCAAAAAGAGAAACGATCGTCTACCAAAAGCTTTGAGGTTAAAGAATGGAAGAAAAGGTGAAGAAGATGGTGTTGTTGCTATATTGTTCGGAATCCCTTGCTATTGTGAGCATGTGCAAATGTGAATGTAGGAGGTGGAAAGAAAGATGAAGACAAATGGAGATGTGTGACCAAGGGTCATATGACTATCTACGGTTCGTTGTGCTATGTTTGCATATGTGTGTGTGTGCATATATATACATATATATATATATATATATATATATATATATATATATATATATATATATATATATATATATATATATATATATATATATATATATATATGTGTGTGTGTGTGTGTGTGTGTGCCCTAGGTATAGCATACCTCTTTATCTACTTTGTCTATGTCTTTTTCATCCATGTTACTTTGGCCCTTTACAGATATTGCAGTAGCACCATTATTTTTTGTGATCCTTCATTGTGTGCATGCCATGTGAATACTTTGGTCAGATAATGGCGGATTCCTTCCTTTCTCTGAGTACCCCATCTAGACATTGTTCGCTCAGAAACATATTGACTCCCTACATGCTTTGAGAGAGTTTGATAAACATGTGGAACATTGTATCATTTGTTTCCTAAAAAATATATGTTTTAATAATGGATACAATGAATACTTTTGCTCTATTTCTTCGCCCTTCATTTGCTAAAATGTATTGATGCAAAATATTTATCCAATCCTAATGCCCGGCATCGATTCAATTGGTTCCTTTGGAATGAATACCTTGATGGCAAGCTCCACTCCAAAGTTTATATAACTAAGTTTGATCTCGCTGAAATTGGTTGCTTCCTGGTCCAACTCCATAGTCCAATTGCACCATCAAGTTACACATAATTTGATCTAGATGAGCTTTGTTAGTTCCGAGTTCAACTCAGCCAAATATCTTTAAATAGATGAGAGGATTTGAGTCTCATTTTTCAATGAGCCATGAGTCGATAGAGAACACAGAGAGCAAAAGAGCATCACAGAGAGAACACATAGAAAAAGCAGAAAGGCAGCAATGGAGAAGAAGGGTGTTGGAAAAATGTCTCACAAGTAATCCAAATTTATCTAGTAAAATAAGATCATTATATAAGCCTAGTAATTTCTTTATTTTGTTTGAATGAACATGAATTTATGTCCATTCTAGGCATATAAAATGAAATTTTTTCTCCAAGGGGTCAATGATAGGCATCAGCCTGGGCATTGACGTCCTAGACCACTCGATGTAAAGCATTGACTCTAAGGGCCAAGTCAATGCTAGGCTTCGACTTTGCGACCCAACGCAATGCCACACATCAACCTTGCAGCCAAGTCAATGCCTGACATCGAATTCAAATGCAAGGGTGATGTCTGGCATTGACTTGGCCCTCAAAGTCGATGCCTAACATTGAGTTGACCTGCCAAAGCGATTTTTAGTATTGAATTGGTCCAAAAAAGTGCTTCCTAGCATCCAATTGGCCCTCATATAAAGTAGATGTCTAGCATCAAGTTATTCTCAAGGTTGATGCCTAGCATTGATTAGGGTCAAAGAAATTAATGTCATGTCCTTGGCTAAGATTTTTGGTCAAATACTAGGGACATAGATAAGCACAAGGAGAGGTCCGTTGAGAAGCTGAAGGTGAAGCTTAGCTCAGGTGAAGATGTCTAGAATACAACCATTGAACATGTAATGAAGCCAAAGAGGTCCATCATTATTGTGTCCTCTAAATGTGTTAATAATCGAATGGCTCACTCATCACCAAACCATAACAGTGTCAAGCCAATTGAGGAAAAGGTGGTCAGGAAAGATAAGTCAAAAGAAATTGAAGTTATCAAGAAATACAAGCCACTCCGAGACATCAGAAACTTGGAGTGGTGCCTCCAATATATAGAAGAGAAAAATGCCACTCTTCTTGTATTTGTAGGGGCCTATGGGAGGAAAGATGATGACCACACCTATTTTTTAATAGATATGGTGTTCAAGGTGGATTACGAGGATGAGGACTCATATAATCTTTTGTTTTTGGAGGAGACTACAAAAGGTTTAAAGAATGATATTTGCAAGATGGAATTGCTTTGTCCAAATTCATGTGTGCAAGAGAGGCTTGCACAAATTTGTAGGCATTGTTATCTATTGTCATGGATACATGGGAACAACATGTTGAGCCAGCAACTAAAGTGGACGTCTCTCAAGTCAAACGGTAAGCAGTCGGTACAAAAGAAGCCCCAAAGGACCAAGCACAATAATGTAGAATCAATAGAAATCTCAGAATACCAGGATGACATTGTTGCACCTCATGGAGAGCTTGCATTTGGGGTTTTGCTTACTTAGCAAAATAAACTTAGAGAGGATATTGTAAAGAGGAAGCTTGTGAGGAAGCTGCAACTTTTCCACCTTTTGATAACCATCAATCTCAAAAAGAAGATGAAGATCAATCTGCATGCAACTATTGTACCATTTTTGGCAATAGTCAATCCAAAGGAGTGCAATTCCATTGAGGAGTTCAAGGATATCTTGTATGAGGATTACACATAAAATGTTATTGGAGGATCACACTCTGCAGAGTCATGAAGAGAGCTTGTTAAAGAGCATCCAACTACATATTTCTTCAGTTATGCAGAGTGTAAGATCTATGTTGGTTTAACTACAGAGGAGGCAAAGCTCCTAGCTTAGGACCACAACAATGACAATGACTATAGGCAGAAAACATAGTCTATTGAGCGCATCCATTTTTTCCACCATGCATATGTTGATGCACTAAGAGTAGATGATGGTATGATACATCCCAATTTGAGGAAGTAGTGCCTGATGGAGGTTAGGATTGCATTAGATGATAATGTGAAGTTAGATGCATTTTGTAAATTTGACCCCTGTTTCCAACTTGCCTTCAGGACAGGGGAAATCTGGGAGCTCTAGAATAAAATTTTCACTATGTGGGAGAAAAAGGAGGAAAAGGGTAAAAAACAAAAGAAGTTCAAGGCTCAAGTGGATGTAAAGGGAAATTTAAAGAATTCATATCTATCCATTGAAGAAGTTGTTTAGGAAATGAAGCTCACACCAGAGCTTTGCAAGGCATCACGGATGATAATTTGATAATTTTGACATTATCAAGGGTCATTTCAAGAGAATTGAGCCTTGAGGAGATGATCATAGAGCTAAACAAGTAGGTATAATCTTATTAATAAGTGTTTTGCATTGCTTTTTTAGTAACTGATCATCTAGCTTCAAACTTCATAATGCAATCACAAGGTTTATATGAAGATTTAGGACATCATGATGAGGAGGTTTGGGTGCTTCACATGGAGTGAAGTCTAGGTAGAGTACCCAACCACCTCCTCATACGAAGAATTATCAGAATATTTTATATTGTTCCGTGATTGGGTTTCTCCTTCTTATCAAAATTTATTAAGATTGGTTTTGTCTAGTAATTGGTTCTATTCGATGCAAGGCATCAAGCTATAGGAAGAGACATGCTAAAGTTTGATGCTAGGCATCAAGTTTTGGTGCTATATTGATGCGCGGCATCAAGTCTCAGTACAACTCCAATGTTAGGCATCGATTCTCAATACAATTCCAATGCTATGCATCAAGTTTCAACACAAAAGTGATGCGAAACATCGCTTCTCATAAGTAGTTGATGCCTAGCATCGACTTGAAGCACTATAGGTCCCATTCTATTATGATTTGAGTTTCCTATCAAAGACTTTATCCATTTATTTGATGCCAAGCATCGACACCATTCATGTATGTTGCACTTTGTATCAATGTTAGAAGTGACACTCCTCCATTCTTTGTAGAAACCTCAAAATAAGAAGAGTGGTGAGGCCAATGAGGACTATCCTCCTACCTTCCTTGCGCACATCCAAAGAGCAAGGCATAAGAAGTCTAGAATAAAGGCCAAGAAGATGGAGTTTGAGGATGTTTCCTGAAGACTAAAATGTTTTTCAAACCCCATAGATCCTCTAAGGACACAATATTGCAATGTATCTTGCGATGATTTAAATAACATGTGTATAGTAGTTACTAGGAGACATTATTCCCTTCTCATAGCATATATCCAATATGGGTTTAGGATGAGTGGTCTCATTAATGATGATGAGCCATTCAAGCACCTAGAGATATGAAACATGGTAACAGGTTTTGTTGAATTTGTTGAAGATAAATGTACAAGCTCATTTTCATATGAGCCATGCTTGGATAAATTTAACAAATATAAAGATAAAGAAAAAGTGGAGGAAAAAAGGAAAAAATAATAAAAGAAAAAGTCTAGTCAAAATTCATGATGAGTAAGAGATACAATATCTTGCCTTGTAGTTAGTAGCATGTAGTGGAGAAAGTGGTGAGTTAAGAAGAAGGCACAAACTTCTTCACATGCTCATTGGTTATAAAAGTGAAGTGGGAGCACATTCAAAACAAGGAGAGAAAGAGGCAAGAGCTCCCAGTAGTCGGATCTAGCCATTTTGTCATTTTGGCTTTCCCTTAGACTCCTTCCAGCCGCACGTCAGTTTGTACATAGCTCTGTTGCAGAGCTCATATCTCAGTGCATATGTAACCATTTTGTGCGTTTAGCCCTCATTGGAAAGCTTATCTCGTGTACTTTCTGCATATCAAATATCTCTTTGAAAGCTTATGTAGTCTGTGAGATATCAGTGAAATAGTGAAGTCCAGTTTTTCAGTATACCTATGTAGATAGGTAGTCTATTTTGGTCGGTTAAATTTCCTGACCAAAACATATCCAAATTGCATGATTTTTGTCTTGTTGGAAAGATCTTGGCATCTACTTTCATTGTCCCAAATATCTCATTGAGATCATTTATATTCTGTGAGATATCTGTCAGATAGTAAAGTCCAGTTTTATAGTGTACTTATGTGTGCAGGTGGTCTATCTTGGTGAGTTGAGTTTCCTGATCAAAACTCATCCAAATTACTTGATTTTTAGCTTGTTGGAAAGCTACTTGTGTCTGCTTTCTCTGTACTAAATATCTTTCTCAAAGGATATATATTCAGAGAGCTATCAGTCCGAGAGTGAAGCTCAGTTCTTCAGCATACCTGTGTGGACAGGTAGTTCATCTTTGACAGTTGTGTTTCCTAATCAAAACTTGTCCAAATTAAGTCATTTATAGCTTGTTAGAAAGCTCTCTTTGTCTACTTTGATTGACTAAAGTCTCAAGACCATTTGAGTTTTGTATTGAGAGCAGCAAGCTATCTAAGGTGCAGATGTTTGTCCAAGTGCTGGACATACAAGGGCTCACTACACACTTCCGTTGCGCATAGGAGAACTCATTCTCCACAGTTGGTATCAGAGCAAACTTGGTGTTGAAGCTTCATCAACAGAGTTGGAGATAAAGAAAAGCAAAAGAGGAGCTATAAAACAAGGAGGAGCTTCACAAACGCAAGAGCAAAAGGACTATAACTATTCGAGGTAACTCTCAAAGTCTTTGATACTCTTCAATGGCTGACTTGGGTCAACAAGTAGAGAAGTTGGACAAGGATAACTATCCCGTGTGGAGGTTTAGAATGACCAACTACCTAATGGGCAAAGGCTTATGGGGTATTGTGAGCGGCGATGATGCTCAACCTCAAATCAATCAAGCTATGGCCACCGAAGTCCAAAGGAGGCAAGCAAAAGAATGGGAGGAGAGGAATAGGAGAGTCATGTTCCTCATTTCGCAAGTCATTACTAATGCCATGGTAGGTCATATTCAACATTTAAAGAAAGCTAAGGATGCTTGGGAAGCTCTTGAAAGGATGTATTCAACAAATACCAAAGCTAGGAAACTTCAACTCAAGAATGAGTTGAACACAATCAAGAAAAGTTCGAGTCAATCCATAGCTGAATATACTTTGAAGATTAAGGAGCTAAGCGATGCTTTAGCTTCTATTGGGACAACGGTTGAAGACGAAGATCTTGTGTGTTATACTCTCAATGGCTTGAGAGATGATGAAAGATGGAAGCCTTTTATAACTTCCATTAACTTGAAAGATGTATATCCAGGTTTTGAACAACTAATCCCTCATCTTGTCACAGAAGAGCTTAGCTTTGGTGGTCTCAAAGGAAAGGACAGCCACAACCAAATGTTATATGCAGGCCGAGGTAAAGGAAGAAATTCAAGAGGAGGCTCAAGAGGAAAAGGAAGAGGTTATAACCACTCCAACTACAACCAAAACAGTTCGGAAGACAACAAGGATGCATCAAATGCCAACGCACAAGGAAGAGGTCGAGGTAGAAGTAGAGGAAGAGGCCGAAGCTCTTACAATTCTCATAAAGGTATAACATGCTATCATTGTGGTAAAGTAGGACACTATGCTAGTGATTGTTGGCTGAAGAATGGAAGACAAAATGGAGGCAATCAAAGGAACCAAAGCAACTATGCAAGCACCTCAAGTGAAGGAAGCAAGGACACACTACTTGCAATGAGACATGAGTATAGAAGCTCTTGTGAAGATGACAAAAAATGGTACATTGATTCAGGTTGTAGTAACCATATGTCATGCCAAGGAAGTTTGTTCACTAATCTACAGGTACCAAGTGGCAAAGGATGTGTTGAAACAGGTGATGATACTCAACACATGATTGAACACATTGGAGATATAAGGCTTGGAGATAAAAGTAGAGCAAAGGTACTATCTAATGTTCTTCATGTTCCTACAATTTCAAAGAACTTGATTTCAGTAGGACAAATGGTAGAGAAGGGTTATCATGTCATATTCAATGAGAATGGGTGCTTCATAAAGAATCCAAAGGAAGGCTTCAAGGTCATTGCTCAAGGTAGAAGAGAAGGAAGGATGTTCACTTTGGATGTCCAACATCCACATGGAAAGGTCATGTACATTCAATGTGGGAACAAGAAGATTTCAGAGCTGGACTTATGGCACAAAAGAATAGGACACATCAACATTCCAAAGCTGAAGGACATGAGCAAACATGAAGTGGTAAGAGGTCTTCCAAAATTTAATAGCATTGGACTACATGAGTTATGTGAAGCTTGTCAACTAGGAAAGCAAACGAGGCAGCCATTCAAGAGGAGCAATTATGTGGCTCCAAATGTCTTGGACTTGATACATACGGATGTATGGGGACCAACTCAAGAGGCATCAATGGCTGGTAATAGGTTTTTTGTCACCTTCATTGATGACCACTCAAGAAAGGTATGGCTGTTTTGTATGAAGCAAAAATCAGAGGTGTTTTCTATATTCAAAAGATTCAAAGTTGAAGTTGAAAAGGAAACAGGAAGGTCTATCAAAACCTTAAGGTCCGATGGTGGAGGAGAATACTTCTCCAAAGAATTTTCAGATTTTCTACAAGAGAATGGAATCAAAAGGCAATTCACTTGTAGGTACACACCACAACAAAATGGAGTAGCTGAGAGGAAAAATAGGCAAATTGCTGAAATTGCAAGATGCATGCTCAACGAGATGAAGATACCATTGTACTATTGGGCTGAAGCTACCACAACGGCCATTTACTTGATGAATAGGTGCACAACATCAGGAATACATCACTTGACTCCAGAAGAGGTATATTCCGGTAAGAAACCTGATCTTACACACCTCAAAGTGTTTGGATGTGTTTGCTTTGTTCACATTCCACAAGAAGTTAGAACAAAGATGGAACCAAGGTCAGAAAAATGCATTTTCATCGGCTACTCAACGGAGCAAAAAGGATACAAGTGTTACAACCCTAGAACAAAGGAATTAAGAGTCTCGCGAGATGTGGTCTTTGATGAACTAAGACCATGGTATGAAGATAAAGGAAAGGAAAAGATTCTTGAAGAAGATTGTGATGATTATGCAGGAACAAATCAAAGAGAAGTTCAACAATCAAGCACAAAGGCTTCAGGTCCAGAGGCATCTACATCAAATGAAGAATGTTCAACATGGAGGGGGAGTCATTCTTTGTCTCCAAATTCAGCTCATAGTAGAGCCAAAGAGGCAAGTGCTACTCCAAACAGTGAGGAAGATGCAAGTGAAGAAGAATATGAAGAGGTGATCACTCCGATGGTAAAGTTGAATAGGTTAAAGAAGCAACTTTCTAAAGGCAATGAAAGAAGATCTTCAAGGACAAGGTATCCAACTCAAAGGTTGAGTTATGATAGTTTTATGGCGACACATTTTGCATACATGATGCAGGTTATCAAAGACAAAGAGCCTGAGACATATGAAGAAGCTTGTACACAAAAGGAATGGAAGCAAGCTATGAAAGAGGAGATCAAAGCTCTCAAAGATAATCACACTTGGGAGCTAGTGCCAAAGAAAGAAGGTATGAAGATTGTTCCAAACAAATGGGTGTTTAAAGTAAAGAGGAATGCTGATGGTTCTCTAGCTAGATATAAAGCTAGATTAGTTGCCAAAGGATTTAAACAAACACAAGGTATAGATTATGATGAAGTTTTCAGCCCTGTTGCAAAGATGGGAACTATCCGAACCTTAATAGCAATTGGTGCTTCAAGGAGATGGCCATTATATCAACTCGACATAAAAAATGCCTTTCTCAATGGAGAACTACAAGAAGAGGTATACATGAGTCAACCGGCTGGATTTGAAGATGAAAACCATCCAGATTTTGTTTGCAGGTTGAAGAAGGCACTTTATGGCTTGAAGCAAGCACCAAGAGCATGGAATCAAAGATTGGTAGAGTATCTAACTAAGTGTGGATACAACCCAAGTAGTGCAGATCCTTCATTGTACATGAAGAAGGAAGAAAATAGAGAGGTATATATTTGCATATATGTCGATGACCTCATCATAACAGGAAATGATGTTATAGGGATTAAAGATATCAAAAGGAAGCTTGGTAAAGAGTTTAAAATTTCAGATCTTGGAGAGTTGAAATATTTTTTAGGAATTGAAGTTGTTTATGGAAAGAGTGGCATCTACTTGATGCAAAGGAAGTACTTGTTGGATGTTCTTTTCAGATTTGGAATGAGTGAATGCAAACCACTCACTCAACCCATGGACACAAATACAAAGCTTTGTTCAAATGATGGAGAACCATTGGAAGATGTTACGACATACAGAAGCATTGTAGGATCATTGATCTATGCAAACATTACAAGACCTGATTTATCTTATGTTGTCGGTGTACTTTCTCAGTTTATGCAAGCCCCGACAAGTGAACACTTAAATTCAGCCAAGAGAGTGTTGAGATACATAAAGCATACAGTTAATCATGCTTTGTTTTATAAGTTTGATGAAGAACTGCAGGTCAAAGGCTTTAGTGATGCTGATTGGGCAGGCTCACAGGAAGATAGAAGATCAACCTCAGGTTATGTGTTCATGATAGGAAGCAAACCTATCACGTGGAGCTCAAAGAAACAACCAACTGTTGCACTTTCATCCATGGAGGCTGAATATAGAGGACTAGCATTTGCCACATGTGAAGCAATGTGGATTAAAAAGCTTTTGGCTGATCTTGGAGTGCAAGTTGGAACCATCCCTATATATGGTGATAACATGTCAAGTATCTACTTGGCAAGCAATCCTATGTTTCATGCAAGGAGCAAGCACATAGAGGTCCACTACCACTATGTAAGGGAGAAGGTGCTAAGCAAAGATGTGGAGGTAAAGTTCATCAGAACCAAAGAGCAGGTTGCAGATATGTTTACAAAGTTCTTGGATGCTTCTAAACTCAAAGGTTTCAAGGACGCGATAAATTTGAAGGACATGGACGAAGATAACTCCCAAATGAGCTTGAGGGGGAGTGTTGAAGATAAATGTACAAGCTCATTTTCATATGAGCCATGCTTGGATAAATTTAACAAATATAAAGATAAAGAAAAAGTGGAGGAAAAAAGGAAAAAATAATAAAAGAAAAAGTCTAGTCAAAATTCATGATGAGTAAGAGATACAATATCTTGCCTTGTAGTTAGTAGCATGTAGTGGAGAAAGTGGTGAGTTAAGAAGAAGGCACAAACTTCTTCACATGCTCATTGGTTATAAAAGTGAAGTGGGAGCACATTCAAAACAAGGAGAGAAAGAGGCAAGAGCTCCCAGTAGTCGGATCTAGCCATTTTGTCATTTTGGCTTTCCCTTAGACTCCTTCCAGCCGCACGTCAGTTTGTACATAGCTCTGTTGCAGAGCTCATATCTCAGTGCATATGTAACCATTTTGTGCGTTTAAGCACTCATTGGAAAGCTTATCTCGTGTACTTTCTGCATATCAAATATCTCTTTGAAAGCTTATGTAGTCTGTGAGATATCAGTGAAATAGTGAAGTCCAGTTTTTCAGTATACCTATGTAGATAGGTAGTCTATTTTGGTCGGTTAAATTTCCTGACCAAAACATATCCAAATTGCATGACTTTTGTCTTGTTGGAAAGATCTTGGCATCTACTTTCATTGTCTCAAATATCTCATTGAGATCATTTATATTCTGTGAGATATCTATCAGATAGTAAAGTCCAGTTTTATAGTGTACTTATGTGTGCAGGTGGTCTATCTTGGTGAGTTGAGTTTCCTGATCAAAACTCATCCAAATTACTTGATTTTTAGCTTGTTGGAAAGCTACTTGTGTCTACTTTCTCTGTACTAAATATCTTTCTCAAAGGATATATATTCAGAGAGCTATCAGTCCGAGAGTGAAGCTCAGTTCTTCAGCATACCTGTGTGGACAGGTAGTTCATCTTTGACAGTTGTGTTTCCTAATCAAAACTTGTCCAAATTAAGTCATTTATAGCTTGTTAGAAAGCTCTCTTTGTCTACTTTGATTGACTAAAGTCTCAAGACCATTTGAGTTTTGTATTGAGAGCAGCAAGCTATCTAAGGTGCAGATGTTTGTCCAAGTGCTGGACATACAAGGGCTCACTACACACTTCCGTTGCGCATAGGAGAACTCATTCTCCACAGAATTGACCCTGTCACCACTCTAGAGAATTGTCATTTTCCATAGCAGGGACCAATCCTTCCCCATCTCAATAGCACTGAAGTTAAGCTGGCATGCTATACAATGTCTTACAAGGTATTTGCTTTGAACTTCATTCTCAGAGTTGTTCACTTTTTGCCTCTATGTTGAAATTTCATGTTCCTTTTTACTTACAATAATGTTCGCAGGGTAAAGAAAAATGAAAATCACACCCCATGCCACAAGTTTGTTAGTGCAACTAAGTGCCTTACAATCAGTTAGTAAGATGAAGTCAATAAAGGAAGGGTCAGGGAACATTGCAAAGAGAACAGAATTTCAAATGTACTAATGTTCCCTATAGTTACAAAGAAACTTTGTCATGTGGCAGGGGATAAGACACTGGTTAATCCTTATCAAAAGCCCCAAAAGCTTATATTGAGGTTGATCCAGATGTTCTCTAATGATGACAATTAGGTGCTTGACTTATTGTCCCGCTCAAGAAATTGTAATTGCAATGTTTCTCATCCACATCTCTTTTGTCATCACCTCTAATTGATCTATTTGTTTTGAGGCACGACACTCACATGTGCGCTCAAAATGTTCAAGCATTGCATAGCTATAGAGAAAGATGAAGTCCAAGTTAACTTCATTAGAATAAAGATTAATGGCCTGAATGAGTGCCTAGATGAGGAGCAAGAGGTTGGAAAAAAACATAATGCTAACATAGAAAGATTCTAGCCTGCCTCAAGGGAGCCTCTATCACCATTGGTAGATGAACGGGAGACATGGTTTACCTTGAAGAGCCAATTTTGGAGCAAGAAACATTGTTGAAACTCCTCAAGTGTCTGAAAAATGATGTTATGCATGAGTCTGAGCAAACATACATCAACTTCTATTGTACAAAATCTGTCCAATTTTGTAAACATACACTTGTGTAATGTTTTTTGCATTGGAATATAATGCTCAAACTATCTTTGTATTTGTGCTTATATTTATCGAAATTCTACTCAATTCTGTTGGATCCGTGTGTGGTTTTGTTTATATTTATGATTGTTTAGGGTGATATTCTTGAGGTGGTAATTTGAACACCTTTGTGAATATCAATAGAAGAATGGAAAAAAGCTTCTCGTAATTTATGTAGTATCAAATGATGGGGTATTATATATGTTGAGCCTTGAAAAATCTATTTTATTTTTCCATGTCCAGATACACAAATGGTAAATAGCAATGAGAATAACTATCTATGCATCTAGAGCAAGCAATATATCAAAAGGTTGTATTTCTTTTTTTTTGGCACTACGTCCACTACTCTATGTAATTGGAAGCTCTAATGGGAGGTACTTAATCATTAGGTAGCTTTTTATATCCTCAAATATAATTTTCCTTACTTAGTGAATCTGATACAACAAGTGGGCATTTTTAATGGTAATTATGGAACAAGAAACTAGGTTTTCCACCATGGAATAAGAAAGTGAGGCTTTTTGCAACATTTCATGTGCTTCTTCTCAAATTAAAAAGAGAACATGTCTTTTTTCTCGTTTTTTATGACTCAGTTTTAAGCATGAAGCTCATTAAAGATCAACCTATTATGAAAATGGTATATTTAAGATATGCAAGAAAAACATCAAGAACAAGAGAGAAGGGTCAGAAGTTTGATATAACTTCATGTGATTATTTGGAACAAGTTACACTAGACCAAGAACTTGATGCAAGAACTATGCCTTGTTACTGTTAGTGTCCATGTGAAAGGCCGAATGGCCAATGGGCACTTCTTTGTATATGTTCTTTAATAAAAAATATAGTGGCCTGGTCAGCCACATATTGTAAGTTCGACCACATTTTGTAACACCTAAGAAGTGTGTGTTCGTGCTCCCTGTGTACTGTGTTCTCTGTGTATTCTGCATCGTCTATGCAGAGTACCGTGTGTGGTGTTTGGAGCTCAGTTTTCTACTCTGACGATATCATTGTAGAGCTCTCAAGAAGGAGAGTGCATTGTGGTGCATCACCATCAAAATACTTTGCTGCTATAATAGCATTTTGATGCAAAATATTTGTTCTTTTTGTGTGAGCGAAACGAGCACCCACCCACCCAAGGCTTATGACTAAGGCAACGACCAAGGCATAGACTTTTGCGTACATTTTCATCCGAATCACCATTGGTGCCATTGGCTACGCGCAAGGGAGGACCTCAATGATCAAAGAAGATAGAGGTTTTTAGTACTTCCTAGGAGGTCACACAGACCAGTACTATTCCCCTAGGATCTCGCTTAATTGTGGCAATCTCTTGCCACTAAGCTACACTCTTGTGGTGTCAAAAGAAGGGAAAAGAATAAGGTTAACATTACCTTGAACATGTTTTGGTACCTCAAAGCTTCATTCTTTGCTTTGAAAGCCTATTTTTGAAGAATTTTGGGCATGATTTTTGGAGCCATTTTAAAGTACTTTCATGCATAGATCTCTTCACACAGGTTCAAGAACATCAAGAAGAGTGTTCTTTGTACTTCTCCAAAAATAAGTATTCACCTTTGGGGCCATGTTTGTTGGAGTTAGACGTTTGTGGAAGCATGCGAACAGCACAAGGAAGAAGAAGAAGAAGCTTGGGCCAGAACACACAATACTGAATGTATTACCACTAGAATGTAGAAAGATAAGTTGCCCATTAGGGCAATAGGCATATACATAAGCTGAGGGAGAAAAAATCTCCTAAAGAGGGAAAAAAGTGCTCCGGTGGTCCTAGAGTGTTCACACACATCACTACCTAAATATATCAACAAATCCCCCTAGGAGTGATGCGGTGAACAAGAAGCTGGCACTTATGTATGAGGAAGTTCCAAGCTATGTGGAATCAATCCACAAAAGGAAGTAAGCCCAAAGCTTTGCAAAAAGCTTCAAACTTCTCCCTAGGTAGAGCCTTCGTGAAAAGTTCTACAATGTTCTCCTGCATGGGCACATATGCCAAGCTAATCTCCCCAGTAGAGAACCTCTCCCTGACATAACTATAATGCACCTCAATATGCTTAGTGCGAGTATGGAACAGAGGGTCCCTCACAACTTCCAATGTGCTTTGACTGTCACTGAAGATGGTGATGGCAAAACACTGACCAACACCCAAATCAGCCATAAGGCATTTGAGCCACACACACTCAACAATTGCTGTGAAAGCTTCCCTATACTCAGCCTCACAACTAGAATTGTTCATAGTAGGTTGCTTCTTGCTCATCCAAGATATGCATGAGCTACCAAGCATGAAGCAAAAACCACTAGTGGACACAGGAGTGTCATAACAACTAGCCCAATCACTATTAGAAAAAGCATGCAAATCTAGCAGTAGTGATCCCCCCTTGGGATAAAACAATGCAAGTATCCAAGCACCACTCAAGTAATGAAAGATGCGCTTAACTGCCTATCAATGATTGACACCTAGGCAATGCATAAACCTGCTCATCTGTGAGACAAAAACTGAATATATGACCGAGTAATGCATAAGTAAATCAAGCATCCAATAGCTTGCTGATAGAGAACACAATCAAATGCATCTCGAGCATCATGGAGACTCAATCGTAAACTTGTCTCCATAGGAGTGGCAATAGGCTTACAGTCTTCAAGCCCAAAATGCTATAATAATGTGCCAATATATTTTGTTTGGCACAAAGCCATTCCACCATCAAATTGCATAAATTGAATGATCAAATAGTGATGCAAATGCCCCAAATCAAACATCTTAAATGAGGCATGTAAATTAGCCTTGAAATCAGCAATATGCTTCTCAATAGGACTAGTGAGCAGCATGTCATAAACATAGACAACAATGATCAGAACCATATCATTAGCATGCTTAACATGTGAGGTGCTTTCAGTTGGACTATTCTCAAAACCATGTGCAATGAGATAGGCATGTATCTTTTCATACCTAGCACGTGCTGCTTGCTTTAATCCATATAATGCCTTCTTTAACCTACACACCCGGTTTTCATGCCCTTTCTACATAAAGCCACAAGGCTAGAAAACATACACTTCCTCATGCAAGTCACCATTCAGAAATGTAGTTTTAATGTCCATCTGATGTACATTCGAACCATGATGCGCTGCAAGTGCACATATGCTACGAATAGTAGTCATACGGCATGTAGGTGCAAAGGTCTCATCAAAATCAATGCCTCTTTCCTGCACATAACCCTTTGCAACAAGCCTAGCCTTTTACCTATCAACTGTTCCATCACAGTTATGCTTTAGCTTGTAAACCCACTTAGTGCCAATAAACTTCTTGCCAAGAGGCAAGTCACATAAAGACCAAATACCATTCTTCATTATAGCATCATTTTCAAAATTTCATAGTAGACATCTAATTTTTTGAATTTTGTGCTTCATCAAATGAAATAGGCGCATTCTAATCATAGAGACTAGACGCAGCCATAGCATAGCAATCTGATGCAAAATAGGAACTATGAGAGCCTGAACGAGTATGGTATGATAGAGGAGCATCTAATTTGCTGTCACACAAAGTTTGCACTAGCCATTTTGGCATAGTTTTTGCCTCCTCAATATCAACTCTCTCATCAACAAGTGCATCATGCAAATCTACATCTGAAATGGAATGATCCACATCATCACATGAAACCTGTAATGGTTGAGAAGTTGCCTCATTAGGACCTACACTAGACTGTCCAACTATAAAAAGAGGTAGCAAAGTATCATACATGTCTTTGGAGCTAACAGATGTCTCCTTCGTACATGAAAGTAAAGGATGAATAGCATCTTCCACAAAAACAACATCATAGCTAACCAAAATGTGTTTAGTTTGTGGATGATATAGATGATATCCTTTGCTTTTAGAACTGTACCCAACAAAAATACATTTGCTGCTTTATCATCCAATTTCCTGTTATGTTCTTCAAGCACTAATGCATATGCCAGACAACCAAAAACATGTAGATGAGAAACAGATGGCTTGTGACCATGCCAAGCCTCATATGGAGTGATAGATTGCAGTGCTTTAGTGGGACACCTGTAAAGTACATATGTTGCACACATGATAGCCTCAAGCTAGAAACTATGTGGTAAAGCACAACTCTTGGCCATACACCTCACCATCTCCATGAGTGACTTGTTCTTCCGTTCAGCAACTCCATTCTGTTGAGGTTTATACAACATTGTACATTGATGTTTTATCCCATGTTCAGTAAAAAATGCATTAAAGTCAGAAGACATATATCCCCCCCCCTCAATTAGAACATAGGGTGCTCATTTTTACATGCGGACATATTTTTAGCCAAAAACAAAAACTGTTTGAAGCACATAATCACTTCGGTCTTTGCTTTGAGTGGATATACCCATGCATGCCTAGAAAAATCATCAATGAAAGGCACAAAGTGAAGATAGTTTCTAAAAGAAGGTGTCTGCATAGGACCACAGACATCACTATGTACAAGCTGTAATTTTTTAGTAGCCCAAACTGAACAATCTTTTGGGAAGGAGAAACATTGTATTTTGCCCAAAATACAGCCTTCACATACATGTTTATTGGGTGCCTCAAGTTTGGGCAAAGAGGACACCATTTTAGATTTCTGCAGGTGTAGTAACTAGCAAAATTTAGATGATCAAAGCATGCATGCCAAAGCTTTGCATCTAACATAGCCTGAGAATCATGTATTGCACATGCTGAATCATTCACAGATCTTTCATAGTCTATGATCTTATACAACCCATGACATAAAATGCTAGAGCAATAATCACATCGTCATTTGACAAATCATGAATTGTACATCTTGTGGGAGATAGACATCTGCGGAAGCACGCGAACAACACAAGGAAGAAGAAGAAGCTTGGAGCACAAACACACAATATTGAATGTATTACTAGAGAATGTACAAAGATAAGTAGCCCATTAGGGCAATAGGTGTATATACAAGCCGAGGGAAAAAAACCTCCTAAAGAGGGAAAAAAGTGCCCCGGCGGTCCTAGTGTGTTCACACACATCACTACCTAAATATATCAACAAATCCCCCCTAGGAGTGATGCGGTGAACAAGGAGCTGGCACTCATGTATAAGGAAGTGCCAAGCTATGTGGAAATCACTCCACAAAAGGAAGTAAGCCCAAAGCTTTGCGGAAAGCTTCAAACTTCTCCCTCGGCAGAGCCTTTGTGAAAAGGGCTGCAATGTTCTCCTGCATGGGCACATATGCCAAGCTGATCTCCCCAGCAGAGAACCTCTCCCTGACATAGTGATAATGCATCTCAATGTGCTTAGTGCGAGCATGGAACACAGGGTTCCTCGCAACTGGCAATGCGCTATAACTGTCAGTGAAGATGGTGGTGGCAGAAGACTCGCCAACACCCAAATCAGCCATAAGGCGTCTAAGCCACACACACTCAAGAGTCGCTGTGAAAGCTACCCTATACTCAGCCTCACAACTGGAAGTGGCCAGAGTAGGCTGCTTCTTGCTCAACCAAGATATACATGAGCTACCAAGCATGAAGCAAAAACCACTGGTGGACACACGAGTGTCATAACAACCAGCCCAATCTGAGTCAGAAAAAGCATGCAAATCTAGCGGAAGTGATCCCCCCTTGGGATAAAACCACCCAAGTAGCTGAGTACCACTCAAGTAGCGAAAGATGTGCTTAACCGCTTTCCAATGCATGACTCCTGGGCAATGCATAAACCTGCTCATCTATGAGACAACAAACTGAATATCTGGCCAAGTAATGCATAAGTAAATCAAGCATCCAACAGCCTGCTGATAGAGAACATCATCAAATGCATCTCCAGCATCATGAAGACTCAATCGTAAACCTGTCTCCATAGGAGTGGCAATAGGCTTACAGTCTTCAAGGCCAAAATGCTGCAATAATGTGTCAATATATTTTGTTTGACACAAAGCCATTCCACCATCAACTTGCATAAACTGAATGCCCAAATAGTGATGCAAATGCCCCAAATCAGACATCTCAAATGAGGCATGCAAATCAGCCTTGAAATCAGCAATATGCTTCTCAATAGGACCAGTGAGTAGCATGTCATCAACATAGACAACAATGATCAGAAGCACATCATTAGCACGCTTAACATATAAGGTGCTTTCAGTTGGACTGTTCATAAAACCATGTGCAACCAGATAGGCATGTATCTTCTCATACCAAGCACGTGGTGCTTGCTTTAAACCATATAATGCCTTCTTTAACCTGCACACTTGGTTTTCATGCCCGTTCTGCACAAAGCCACGGGGCTGAAAAACATACACTTCTTCATCCAAGTCATCATTCAGAAATGTTGTTTTAATGTCTAACTGATGTACATTCCAACCATGATGGGCTGCAAGTGCACAAATGCTCCGAACAGTAGTCATACGGCATGTAGGTGCAAAGGTCTCATCAAAATCAATGCCTCTTTCCTGCGCATAACCCTTTGCAACAAGCCTAGCCTTATACCTGTCAACTGTACCATCAGGTTTACGCTTCAGCTTGTATACCCACTTAGTGCCAATGGCCTTCTTGCCTGGAGGCAAGTCACATAAAGACCATGTACCATTCTTCATTATAGCATCATATTCAGATTGCATGGTAGCCATCCAATTTTTTGAATTTTGTGCTTCATCAAAAGAAATAGGCTCATTCTCATCACACGGACTAGACACAGCCAAAGCATAGCTATCTGATGCAAAGGAGGCACTATGAGAGCTGAACGATTACGATATGACAAAGGTGCATCTAATTTGCTGTCACGCAAAGTCTGCACCAGCCATTTTGGCATAGTTTTTGCTTGCTCAATATCAGCTCTCTCATCAACAAGTGCATCATGTAAATCTGCATCAGAAATAGAATGATCTGCATCATCATATGAAACCTGCAAAGGCTGAGAAGTTGCCTCATTAGGACTAGCACTAGATTGTCCACCTGTAAAAAGAGGCATCAACGTATCATACACGTCTTTGGAGCTAACAAATGTCTCCTTAGTACATGAAAGCAATGGCTGAATAACATCTTCCACAAAGACAACATCACGGCTAACCAGAATGCGTTTAGTCTGTGGATGATACACACGATAGCCTTTACTTTCAGAACTGTACCCAACAAAAATACATTTTATTGCCTTATCATCCAATTTTCTGCGATGTTGTTCAGGCACTAATGCATATGCCAAACAACCAAAAACACACAGATGAGCAACAGATGGCTTGCGGTCATGCCAAGCCTCATATGGAGTGATAGACTGCAACGCTTTAGTGGGACACCTGTTCAGTACATATGCTGCACACATGAAAACCTCAAGCCAGAAACTATGTGGTAAAGCCTAACTTTTGACCATGCACCTCGCCATCTCCATGAGTGACCTGTTCTTTCGTTCAGCAACTCCATTCTGTTGAGGTGTATACGGCACTGTACACTGGTGTTTTATCCCACGTTCAACCAGAAATGCATTAAAATTTGAAGACATATATTCCCCCCCTCGATCAAAACGGAGGGTGCCCATTTTACATGCTGACAGATTTTCAGCCAAAACCAAAAACTGTTTGAAGCACATGAACACTTCGGACTTTGCTTTGAGTGGATATACCCATGCATGCCTGGAAAAATCATCAATGAAAGTCACGAAGTAAAGGTAATTTCCAAAAGAGGGTGTCTGCATAGGACCACATACATCACTATGTAAAAGCTGCAATTTCTGCGTAGCCCGAACTGAACCATCTTTTGGAAAGGAAGAACGCTGCATTTTTCCCAAAATACAGCCTTCACAAACATGTTTTCTAGGAGCCTCAAGTTTGGGCAAAGAGGACACCATTTCAGATTTCTATAGGCATAGCAAACTAGCAAAATTCAGATGACCAAAGCGTGCATGCCAAAGCTTTGCATCTAACATAGCTTGAGAATCATGAACTGCATATGCCGAATCATTCATAGATCTTTCATAGTCTATGAGCTTATACAGCCCACGACATAAAATGCCAGAAGCAATAATCACATCGCCATTTGAGAGATCATGGACTGTACACCTGTCATCAACGAATTTCACAACCAAGCCAATCTTGGCTAATACAGAAACTGATAACAGGTTCTTTTTGATCCCTGGCACAAATAAAGCATCTGACAATGTGAAAGAACTACCATCAGCAGTAGTCAGAATGATCTTACCAACTCCCATAACAGGATAAGAGGAGTTATTGGCACATGTGATAGTATTCCCTGTAGGGGCAGGCTCGAGTGAGGAGAAGAAACTACGGTGCGAGGTAATATGTTTGGTCGCCCCACTGTCAAAGTACCAAACATCTGAGTCTACTGCAGACATGCACTGATCATGAGAAGATGGGTCAAAACTGCAGACAGTAGTAAATGCCCATTCTTCTTCCTGCACAAGATTTGCAGACTCTGTTTTTGGTGTAGAGGCCTGTGCAACAACCATTCCAGCCTCTTTCTTCTTTGCCTCTTTAGCAGCCAGTTTTGGACAGTTCTTTTTGATATGATCATTTCCTTTACAGTACTTGCAAAACAATTTCTGCTTTTCTGATTTCTTCTCATCTTTATCCTGGTTCTTCGATTGTGCAGCATTTGCAGATTTCTGCTTACTAGTAGAAGAGCTCCATTTTCCTTTGCCCTTCTGACTAGCCAGGAAAGCTTGATCTGCAACACACATAATGGACCTATTCTGCCTGGACTGATCTTCCTACAACAGAACAGAGACTAACTCCTCAAATGACAAGGCATTTGGATTGTCTTTCATCATCAATCGAAGAGTAGAAGCAAAACTCTGATATGAAGCAGGAAGACCATTTAGAACGGTCTGCACACGTGAACTATCTGGTATAACCTCATCAGCAAAAATCAATTGTTCCTTCAAATCTTTGATCTTCGTTAGGAAACTATCCATAGAATCACCTTCATTCATGTGCTCACTCTCCAACTGTTTTCGGAGGCAAGCAACACGAGCCTCATTCTTAGCCTGGTACAAAGTGGTAAGTGTATCCCAAGCATCCTTTGCTGTTCTGCAAGAGCGAATGTGAGGAATAATGGCACGTTTGACAGACAAAGCTATCAATGCATGTGCCTGGGCATCTCTGCCATCCCAACGAATCTGCTCTGCAGTAGGTGCAACAGAAACAGTAGCACGAACAAGAATCTGCGGAATATCATCTTCGAGACCATCTTCAGCAGCTCCAGCACCTGTATTTGTAGTACCTATCGTTACACGTGTAATAGGACGTCTTTCAACACCCTGCACAATGTTCCACAATCCTTTTGCAACCAGTACATGTCGCATCATATAAGCCCATAATGGGTAGTTGGTACCATCCAACTTATCCTCAACAGCCAACATACGGAATACATCACTTCTTTCAGCCATGGTCGGTGACTAAAATACCTTGATGCAGAAAATTGATTGTATCTCAAAAAGTTGAACAGAACTGCCCAGACGAGTTCTGCTAGACCTGTAGCAGACTTCGAGACGCTTAAATTGGCGAACAAAAACTCGTATATACCTTTGGCACAAAAGGACGAAATAGCCTGCACAAGCACTACGATAGTGCGTTTGGAGGCCGAAACAAGCTCAAATCACGATTTCGGCACCACACAGCAAAGCTGTTTTGATCTCGAAAACACCCTAAGTATGCTCACCAAATTTTGTGCCAATTTGAGACTGCAAACGGAGGAGTGTCGACGGTGCCCTAGAAGAAGCGACAACCTACTCTGATACCAATTGTTGGAGATAGACGTCTACGGAAGCACGCGAACAGCACAAGGAAGAAGAAGAAGCTTGGAGCACAAACACACAATACTGAATGTATTACTAGAGAATGTACAAAGATAAGTAGCCCATTAGGGAAATAGGTGTATATACAAGCCGGGGGAAAAAAACCTCCTAAAGAGAGAAAAAAGTGCCCCGGCCGTCCTAGTGTGTTCACACACATCACTACCTAAATATATCAACACATCTATCATCAACAAATTTCACAACCAAGCTAATCTTGGCTGTTGAAACTGATAAAATATTTTTCTTGATCCCTTGCACAAATAAAGCATCTGAAAAGTGAAAGAACTACCATGAGTAGTACTCAGAATGATCTTACCAACTCCCATAATAGGATAAGAGGAGTTGTTAGCACATGTAACAGTATTCCCTATAGGGGCAGGCTCAAGTGAAGTGAAGAAACTGCATTGTGTTGTAATATGTTTGGTCACCCCATAGGAATCAATGCTAGTGGATAATTACCACTTTATCCTTTTGTAAAAGTCACAATTGACTTGGAATCTTTGTAAACACCTACCAAAAAGAACTTGTGGAAAAGTTAGCTTTGATTGATGGAATATCTCCTATAATGGAGGACCACTTTTTTTAGAGAGAGCCAACAATTTGAATTCAAATTCAAATTGGAAGTGAACATCGATATAAACTTCTAGGAAAAAGTTGCTGTAAGACTCATCAATCCCGAGCTTCTCATTATCAATTCTGAGTGTGTGTGAGGCCTACACTCTAGCCCACACCTATCTACACCATTAGGCAATGATCTTCATGCCTATGGCATTGTATACAAGTGTTCATTAATACATATATCTACATTGTTCATTTTCTGAGTTCTCTGTCATAGTGTCTAAAAGTCTATCAACTTGTGGAGAGCATATCTCACTCATTTCTCCACCACACTCAAAGATCTATAGCTTCTTGGAACCAACGCAAAGTCTTCTACATGCTATCAAAATTTGAAGGATTTCTATTCAGCCATTTCAGAGAAAAGTCCATCGAGGTGATCATTGGTCGAAGTCTGCAACATTCCTAAAACATCGGGGGTAAAGGTTTACTTGATAAATGGATTTCTCTGAGCATAGTTAATATTTTTAAGTAATATCACTTGGAATAGTTAGCTTGATAAGCTAATTAGTTACTCCTAAAAGGAACTTTTCCAAGTCCTACTGTGGTGGTCATACTGAGCAAAAGAAGTAGCAGGTGTATAGTAAAATATAGAAGGTTTTCTTGAAGGCTTGAAGTTCAAAGTTGCCTGTTTTGATTCAACTTTTTCATACATCATTTCCAAAGTACATAGGCCATTTTATGGTGTCATTGGAAAGCTAAGAAGGTTCACTTATCAACTCTAAAGCATCAAAGGGCTGGTACAAAGCAGGATTTGGCAGTACCTACTCATCCTTATGAAGTATTCATCCATCATTCCCAACAGAAGAGAACATTGGCATTATAGAAGCACACTTCACGAGTCTCTTGGGTGGTGTTTGTCCCCTCTTCCCCCATAGGCGGGATTGCATGGCCAGCATCTCTCGGACTTCCTTGCATAGAATCCCATGCAACTTGAGCGCTCACCTTGATGCCACCATTTTCGAACAAGAGATCCTTGAATTTATTGATTCGCTTCCAAACGGCAAGAGCCCAAGGGCTAATGGGCTCACTAATGAGTTCTTTAAATCATTCAAAGATGTGGTGTCCACCCCGTTGCGTTCTGTTTGTCTTGAGGAGCTTGAGTTTGGCACCCTTCCTGCTTGTCTCAACAACAACATCATCAAACTTATTCATGAAAAAGGGGAGAGGAACATAATTCAGAACTAGAGACCTATCGCAATGCTTCAAACCGGATATAAGATTCTTGCTAAAGTCATTGCCAATAGGATATCCTACCATTTAGACCAGTGGCTAGCAAAGACCAAAAAGGCTTGATTAAGGAAGTTCAATATTGGAAGCCATCATTGATATCTGGGAAGGTCTGGACTTCGTTGAAGAATCTAATCAGGACATTGTCTTCCTCAAGATTGACTTTGACAAAGCCTGTGAGAGATTGGAATGGGACTATATTTTACAATCGTTGAAAGACCTCGGGTGTAGTTAGAGATTCCTCAGGATGATATCCACTCTCCTTGGTAATGCTTTAACCAAAGTCAATTTCAATGGGAAACTTTCAAAGGCAATCAAAGTGAAACGATCAATCACGCTAGGCTGCCCATTGGCCCCGTTGCTCTTTGCCATCACCACAGAAGGACTTAACCAACTTGTGGAGTGACAGATGGACATAGGTCACATAAGAGGCATCACTTTGCCACATAACTCTGGGAAAATGACCATGAAGCTATTTTCGGATGACACAAATGCCTTTGTTCACAATGATGATACTAGTCTGGAAACCTTTTGGTGGTGCCTTGACACTTTTTGTGAGGCCTCTAGGTCTAGAATTAACAATTCCAAGACTGTGTTTAGGGATATCAAAGGGAATCAACTCAATCTCCTCATGGTGTAGGGATGCCGAAGCACTCAATGAGGCCAGGTCATTCACGTTCTTGGTATCCCCATGGGAATCAATGTTACTTTGGAACAAAGGTGGGCTTGGGTCTCACCAAACTTAATAATAAACTTAACTATTGGAGGGGTTTGCAAATTAATATTGCTGGCCGAGCCATGGTGATCAACATGTTCCTCATATCCTCAATCATATACTTTCTTTCATGCTAGAGACCGAAGGATCAAGAATAAGACAAATTGGAAAGCATTTGTAGGAACTTTCTCTGGACTGGGGACCATAACAGGAGGGGAGTGCCTAAAATCAAATGGTCCATGTGCACTAGCCGAAAGGAGAGTGGAGGTTTGGGTATTATGGACATTGGCAGCATGGCCGATAAACTTGCGGCAAAGTGGATGATTAAGGTCTGGTGCCACAGAGATTCCTCTTGGGCCACATTAATTTTCAAAAACATGAATGCAAAAAACCTCGACATTATCACCCTCTTATTCTCTCCGATTCCGGTCTCACCCAAAGGTTCGATCTTGCTAGGATCCTTGTGGATGAGTTGGAACAGATTCAAATCTCACATCAGAATCAGTAAAGACTAGAAGTGGGCTATAGGTATAAGAAAAAATGACTCTATTTGGTTCCCGATCAAAGGCATGAGAAATGTGGAGCCTTGGAATGTCTTAAGTGCCAAGAGGCTAGGGAATAAGGGATTCATAAAATGGAAGCACCTCTGGAAACAGGACATGAATAGATGGGTAGACTTTGGGGACCTTGACCCTAGTGTTGCGGTCACATATGAGGAATGGAATATTTTATTGAGCAAACGCCATGCTTGGGACCACTCTAAAATCCGACTTCTTATGGGACAGGACGCCTCGGACCTACTGGGCCTTAAATGGTGTAATGGTAATTGCCTTTCCAAGATTTTATATGTCAAAGCTCGCAATGACTTTCACATAAGTCTCAATAAGAAATGGTGTCTCAATTAGATGTGACTTTGATGGGATATGAAATTTATTTCTATCTGGAACCCTCTCATTGAAAACAAAAAATCGGTCCTCCTATGGCAAATTTTACACCGTGGAATATGGATCAATGCAAAAGCTAACAAGATTTGTGGTGTTCCATTTGGTGCAAGTGATGTTGCCATAGCAAAGAGGATGTTGGTCACTTGTTCTTTGCTTGCCCTAAATCCCTTCGGCTATGGAGGATCCTTGGTTGTTCACTGGGGCTCCGAGAACAAATCAATTGGAAGCAAGCCGTCATTGGTGAAGCAATCAGTTGCTCTGCAACATTGTGGAATGCTATTAGGGGAGAGATCCTTTGGAAGATTTGGCAGGAAAGATGCACTCACACCTTTGGCAATACCCCCAAGGAGTGGTCGATCAAGAAGTCCCTTTTCCTTCTCGGCAAAAGAATTGCTAACTGTAAGAAAAACCCCCCCTTTAGACATCACATAGAGCAACAATATGTCAAAATAATCTTAAAACCAAGTGGGCTTTGCATGATGGGGATTATCAACCTCCTCTATAACTTCATGTAAGCTTTGTAAGCTCTACCACAAAGGTATGAATTCTTGATATGTTAATGCTGCCCCTGCATTGTGGGACTTGGGGGGTCCCAAAGGCACTAGTCCTATTCACTTGTATTCTTCCTTTATTTAATTAAAGTCAAGGAGAGTAGGCATTGCCGAACTCCCATTTATTTAAAAAAAAATCCTAGTATTAGTCTTCCTTGAATCAAATATTTGAGATCAATGCTCCAAAGTAATATAGTTGTATTTATGCATCATTTGATAGCGTATGAGGTCTATTATATTATCCAAGCAAGAAATAGGTTTTTCTAAATCACGTTTTTGCAAAGACCCTCTTATCTTTGCAATCTACCATCACTCCCTCATAATGTTATCAGAGCATCATCATAATATATACATTATGGGTGATGGTTTTGTCCTTCTTCAATAAAAAAATTGGATCAAAGAAACTAATCAACATGATCTTTAAGGATGAAAGCATATTTTCAAGGTAGAAATATCTATGGATATATCTCTAGAGATGAGCTAATGCCTACACTAAGGACCAAAGGACAACCAACATAAGAGGAGCAAGAAAAGTTGAACACATGGTGTGAAAAGGATGCTTTGACATGTCATACATTCTAAAGTCTATTTTTTATTTCTTACTTCAACACATTAGGAGTCGTAAGACTTCACGAGACCTAGAATCTTTGGAAGCATTCTTCTCTTCAAGCACCAAGGATAGAAAGAATCAACTATGGATAGAGTTGACATCTTTCAATGAGCGATAGATGAATTGCAACCATGCCAAATATCATATGGAATGATCAATTATAGTGCTTTAGTGGGACTTGGTAAGTCCACGTCTTGCACACATAATAGCCTCAAGCCAGAAGCTATGAGGTAAACCCTACTTTTGACCATATACCTCACCATTTCCATGAGAGACATGTTCTTTCTTTCAACAACTCCATTTTTGTTGAGGTGTATACAACACTAAACACTAGTGTTTTATCCCACACTCAGCCAAAAATGCATTAAAATTAGAAGACATGTATTCCCCCGTCCATCAAAATGGAGGGTGCCCAATTTACATGTTGAAAAATTTTCAACCATAACTAGGAACTATTTGAAGCACATAAATAGTTCAAACCTTGCTTTCAACTTGGATACTACACCCATGCATGACTCGCGAAATCATCAATAAAAGTCACGAAGTAAAGGTAGTTTCAAAGTGAAGGTGTCTACATAGGCCCATAGACATCACTATGAAAAGCTCCAATTTATGAGAAGATTTCAAGAGATCATCGAATCTACATCTACCATCAACAAATTTGACAACGAAGCCAATCTTGAATAATGTTGAAACTCATGATATATGTTTCTTGATCTCTCACATATATAAAGCATCTAAGAATATGAAAGAACTACCATCAATAGAAGTCAGAATGATCTTCCCACATCCCATTACAAGATAAGAGGAGTTGTTAGCACATACATTAGTATTCCCTATAGGGGTAGGATCAAGTGAACTAAATAAACTACACTACGGGGTAATATGTTTGGTTGCCCCATTATCAAAGTACCAAACATCTCAATCTATTGTAGACATACACTACTCATGAGAACATGGGCCATAGTTGTGAACAGTAGTAAGTGCCCATTCTTAATTTTGAAAAAGATTAGAAGACTCTGCTTTAGGTTTAGAGGCCTCTTTCTTCTTTGCCTCTATTGCAACCAATTTTGGACAAGTCTTTATGACATGATCGTTTCCCTTACAGTATTTGCAAAATTGTTTTTTGTTTTTTGTTTTGTTCTAATCTTTTTCTTCCTTCTTTGAGTGTGCAACATTAGCATATTTTTTGCTTACTAGTAGATGAGCTTCATTCACCTTTGACCTTCTAACTAGCTAAGAAAGTTTGATCTACAACACATGTAATTAACTTATTTTCCTAGACTAAACTTCCTACAAAAAAATAGAGACTAAATCCTCAAATGTTAAGGCATTTGGATTGCCTTTCATTAGCAATCAAAGAGCAGAAGAAAAGCTTTGATATGAATCTCGAAGACCATTAAGAATAGTCTCCATAAGTGAACTACCAAGCAAGACTTCATCAGCAAAAACCAATCGCTCCTTTAAATCTTTGATATTTGTCAAGAAGTTATCCATGGAATCTCCTTCATTCATATGCTCACTCTCCAACTATGTTTGAAGGTAAGCAACATGAGCATCATTTCTTGCCTTGTATTGTAAGTGTATCCCAAACATCCTTTGTTGTCTTGCAAGAGTGAATGTGTGGAATAATAGCACATTTGATGACCAAAGCTATCAATGCATGTGCCCAAGCATCTGTGCCATACTAACAAAGTTGCTCTTTAGTAGGTGGAGTAAGAGTTGCAACATGAACAGGAAATTGAAGATTATAATCTTCAATACCATCTACGTCACCTTCAATAACCATATTTGTAGGTGTAGTAGGATGTTTTTCAACACCGTGCACAATATTCCACAACCTTTTTGCTACCAATACATGATACATCATATATGTCCACAAGGGGTAATTAGTACCATCCAGCTTATTGTGAACAACCATCATATGGAATACATCATTGCTTTCAACGATGGCTAGTGACTAAATAGCCTAATGTAAAAAAATTAAGTATATATCAAAATTTTAAACAAAAACACCCTATGGAGCTCTCCTTAACTTGTATTAGACTTCGAGCCACTTGTACAAGCATACATACATACATACATACATACATACATACATACATACATACATACATACATACATACATACATGCATGCATGCATGCATGCATACATACATACATACATATATTCATACATACATACATACATACATACATGCATGCATGCATACATACATACATGCATGCATACATACATACATGCAAGCATCCATCTATGAAATAGGCCTCTTTTCTAGTGAAATAAATCATTTTGAACTTTTTGAATTTCATTGTGGGGATAATGCTTAGAATGAATAATTAGGTCATTTTATGCATGTAGGAAAAAATTTGGGTTTGCAAGTTTCATATTCTCTCTCTAGACCTTATTCACATCACGTTTTCTAGTGGAATTTTGAAGGTAAAGATGAAAGAATTAAGGAAAACTATGTATGAGAGAAAGGTAGAGCAAGTATAAGAGGATAAAAGTGCCTATGTGAAATCTTTGTGAATCATGTTTTAAGTACCTCGTTCAAGGTCCTACATTTAGTTCATTGTAAGAAAATGCCTTGATTTTAATCTCTCTCTAGAACTTTGAAACTTGCAGGGCTCAAAAGTGGCATTTGGAGGTGGATTTGGACCTCAGAAGTCTCTAACACTACCGTGCAGATCGCAAAATCAATAAAAGTGTCTCTCACAAGCTTAAGCTAATTCCTCACCATTTTTGAGTTACAGGTGATTCTGATGCTCACGTGTCACCACGTCTAATTATGGATATTTATGGATGTCTTTTTTGTGTTTCTCTCCTATTTTTGACAGGTACACTAAAGAAAGAAAGCACACTATGATCACATGGCTTTTTGCAGACGTTTTGGAGAAACTCGACTTTTTCTAAATTTGGTGGATCGCACACTTCTTTGGGGAGGGAAATGATCAAACTCTGATATAGGGAGACCTGTGCATCAACACAGGGGATGCACAGAAATCTGAGAATTACCTTGTGATTGAGAGTGAGAGTGAGAGTGAGAGTGAGAGTATGATTGAGAGTGAGAGTGAGAGTGAGAGTGTGATTGAGAGTGCGAGTGTGAATGCGATTGTGATAGCCCAGGGGTGGTCGGGAGGTAGAGGTTTCATCAAGAAGCTATTGTAACCATTGATTCACATCTATAATATCAGAATTCTTCCTTCTCTGCGTCATATTTGTTTCTACTCTTTTGCATCATATTTTCTCTTACCTTGTGCAATCTCTGCGTTCTTCTCTCCTCTGTTATTTTTGAGTGATCAAAAGATTGTGATTGGGGATAGATTGTGATTCAGGAAACACTACAATCCATCCATGCATACATATGTACATACATACATACATACATACATACATACATACATACATACATACACACACATACATACATACATACATACATACATACATACATACATACATACATACATACATACATACATACATTTACATACATACATACATACATACATACATACATACATACATACATGCATACATACATACATACATACATGCATGCATGCATACATACATACATACATACATACATACATACATACATACATACATGCATGCATGCATACAGACATGGATGCATGTCTAGTGCTAGAAAATAAGGTCAAGGCACATTCAAGTGAATGAATGGACCTCAGCCGCTTATACCACATCGCCCTACACTCTTGGGAGAGTCAAAGGAAACCATAATATGAGTCTCAACTAAACAAATTGGAGTGAATTGTCGATGATAGGCATGAGCACCACTTTGAGGTGGAGTTGAGGAATTAATTCCTTCATTTGGATACTTTGTATATGTAACGGATTCAAATGAGTCACATATTATTCCTCTATCCTTATTTTTTTCATTTGAATTATTTGTACATAAAGGAAGCTACCTCTTATCTAAGTTATCACTTTGCTACCTTATTTGTGCATATAGGTAGAGTTATTTCATTGTACATATCTATATATAGGTGCATACATTCAGTTATCTATTTTGTTAATTATTCCATTTATTCTTAGGAATAAATTCAATATGTTATGATTTTTTTGTTCTTCATTAGGTTTTCAAAGATCACATTATTCTAGGTTCCATCTCTCCAAACTCTATGTATAACATAGGTGCTAATTTATACATACACTTGCACTATCTATGTACAGAATGAGTAACTTATCTTGAATAGCTCAAGTTTTCAACCTCCTAGAATTCATTTGAAGCAATTCAAAGCTTTGTGGGAATCTTATAAAGTTTTTTTTTGCATGCAAAGCCTCTAGAACCAATTCTAAGAGGATTGAGAGAAATCAAGAGTTTATCCCATTGTGGGAGCCAAATGAGTGAGCATATGAAGAGTTATTTGTGCTTGTTTTTTCAATTTTATCCATCAATCTTAGCATAATTTAACTTGGAGAATCGGAACGCATCAAGAAGAGTTGCAAAATTTGAAGGAAACTTCAAGTTAAAGTGAACAGAACACAACCTTGGAGAAACTAGTGAAGAAAGTGGGATCCTTCATCAATACAAACAACTTCAAAGGTGTTAATCAACACAATACTTGGGAAAAGAGATAATATACATAAATTATATATTTTCATTATGTAAAGTGGTAGTATTTTTCCCAATCATCTATGGGTGATCGGAATTCTCAAATTGAGAAGCTTGAAAAGATCAACTATTAGCCATGAAAATTCAGAATCTAAAATTTCCTTATGATTGAAGGTCTTTGGGGAGAATCTATTCTCAAGGTTAAGGATTAGATGCAATTGGATCAACAGGATGTGTAGTAGATGATGATGACCTAGTTTCCCATACACCCAATGGGCTTAGAGAAGATGAGAAAGGAAAACCTTCAACAACCTTTGTATATGCTAGGGACTCTCTAGTAGATTTTTAGTTGCTCACATCATTGGCAACTGAAGAACTCAACCATGCAAGCAAAAATTGCAAAGGGAGACAAGATCAAATCTTCTATCCAAACAAAGATGAAAGAGGTCGATGTTTCATAAGTGATGAATGAGGAAGAGGTAGAAATAAATAGCATCAAGACAACCAAGGAAATCAAGGGGGGCAGTCTTCAAGAGAAAGAGGAAGGATCAGAGGTAGAGGACGCAAATTTGGAGGAAAAGTCTACAATAACTCTAGTGGATGCTTCATATATGGGAAGTTCGGGCATTATGCTAATGGTTGCTAAAAAATTCAAAGAGGTTGCAACTACAATAGGGAAGGATAATATTCTTACTCATCTAATATAAAGAATGATTATTTTCTTTCCATGAGACACTATAATAAAGAAAAAAACTTATGACTAAGCATATTACATAGATAGTGGGTGTATGAACCACATTTCAAGAAAAGAAGATTTGTTTAGAAAGCTTCAAGCAAAAATGTGAAGAGGATATGTGAAGAGTGAAGAAAACTCTAAGCATGAGGTACAACACATGGGAGATGTCAATTTTCAAGGCAATCATAAATCAAGTACTTATCGGTTGTATTACATGTTCCCACTATCACTCTATTGTTTAAGTGGTTGAGAGAGGTTATTGAGTGAATATCAATCGTAGAGGGCACTTTGTTGAAGAACCTAGGAATATATATGACCTAAACACTAGAGGTAAGAAGGAAGGAAGGATGTTTACTCTTGATGTAGGTCAAGCAAAGGGGAAAACTTCAATATTCATCACCTATATAGATAGAACGATTGGGGTTTTGGACCTATGGCACAAAAGATCTGGCGCTATCGACATCCACAGGATCAAGGACATTGAGAAGAGACACTTGTAAAAGGATTATCTCAATCTTCATTATAAATACTACATCAAATGTGTGATGCATGCCAATTAGGAAGTCTACTAGATAGACCTTTAAGAAGAGAAACTACATATCACGTGGAGTGCTTGACAAGGTACATGCATGTGTGTGGCCCAAAAAAGGAAGCTTTACATGTAGGTAATACTAGTAATCAATGAAGGTGTGGATATATTGCATCAAACAAAAGCCAGATGTATTCAACATTTTCAAGAGACTCAAGCTTCAAGTTGAGAAGGTGTTAGAGAGCTTCATCAAAACCCAAAGGTCATATGGAGGGAAAAGAATAGTTCTATTATATTTTTTATGATTTCTTATAGGACCACGAGATAATAGCGTAAGTAATATGCAAATATAGAGCCCAACAAAATGGGGTGGATGAGAGAAAGAAGAGGTATATGGTTGATCGATATAGCTAGGAGCCTGCTTAATCAAATTCATGTTCCACGATACATATAATGAATATGTGCCTATCATCAAGGATACATGAAACAAAACTAGAGGAATCATGGAGTGGGAAATATTTGGACCTTTCTCATTGCAAGACATTTGGATGTGTATGCTATACACATGTTCAATAGGAGTTAAGAGGTAAGCCAAATGCTAGAGCAAAGAGATGTATCTTCATTGGCTATTGTTTGGACTAGACATGATAAATATATCAAAACCATAAAACCAAAAATGTCAAGCTATATAAAAAATGTGGTCTTTTATGAGCTAAACCTTGGTATCTTCCCAAAGTTATGTTGCAAGAAGAGGATATAGAAGAGGCAAAGAGGAGGCATGAAGCAAGGATGCATGAAGGCTTGGATTTAAGTGGCTCACACAGTTCAACCATGGATGAAGTTTCAAGCATAATATCCCAAGGGAGTGGGACGTCTTCAATCAATGAATCAATCAACAATAGAAAATAAAAATCTAGACTTCTGGAATTAGTGAAGATAGGAATGAAGTAGAAGATGATGATGATCCAGTCCTTGATAAAGGTGCCATTTCAAATGTAGAGATCAATATTTCAAGGAAAATGATTTTCTTGCCACCTAATATGTGAGGAAAGGAATTAAATCAGGGTAAGGTATCCTATTATTCGGCTAATTTATGGAAGCTCCATTGCTAGACATTATGCATACATGTCAAATGTGATCAAGGATAGAGAACCATTTACATCTAAAGAGGCAAAGGAGACAAAGGAATGTTTAGAATCTATGGAAGAGGATATGAATTCTCTTGAGGACAAAAAACACAGATGTTAGTGCCAAAGAAAAAAAATGAATGAAGCTAACATGGGCTAAATGGGTGTACAAGATCAAAGGAAGTTCAAATGGTTCCATAGCTAAGTTCGAGTTAGGAGTTGTAGCAAAAGGGTTTTCTTGATTAGATTGCATATAATATATAGACCTATTTCCAAAATAACCACCACCAAGGCTATCGTTGTAGTATCTTCAACTAGAAATTAACCCAAAATTCAATTAGATGAGAAAATTGATGTTTTGAATGGTGATTTGTGGGAGACAGTCTATATGATAGAACCCTTAGGTTATGAAAACCCTAAACATTCATAGTATATATGAAATTCGAAGAAAACCTTTTATAGTCGCAAGTAAGCTCTAAAGACTTGGAACCATAGGCTATGTGAGTATCTTTGTAGGCCTTGATATCAACAAAGTGGTGAAAACACTTCTATAAACCATAAGAGAGGAGGAAAGATAGTCTACATGTGTAAGTATGTAGATGATCTAATTATAATAGGTAATGATGATGAAACTATAACAAAAATAAAAGCTAATATTGGAAATGAATTCAAGATCTCTTACCTTGGGATTTTCAAATATTCTCTTGGATGTATGCTATAAGGAGGTCATGGAAAAGTATAGAGATGTGAGGTTCTTTGCAAAAACTTGATCTAGGCCTACCTATTTCTTGTTTGGAAATATTAATGGAATTACTAAGCTTGGTAAGGATGCATAAAAATGACCATAATACTTTGGGGTGTTGTACTTAAAAAAATATTCCAAGACATACTATTTTCGAATTATGAACTTCTATTTCAGAGAAAACTTCCATTTATGGAAGAAGGCACTCAAAACTTCTATTTTAGAGAAAACTTCATACTATTTTAGAGAAAACTTCTATTTATGGAAGAAGGCACTCAAAAAAATGCTCACTACTCTTAACATTCAGTGAATTGAGTAAAATCCTTTTGCATAGCTAATAAGAAGTTAAATGATCTATCCAAAGTTATAGAATGAATTTAAACATCCTAGGATGAGAGAAATATACATAAAAGGTCACATATGTAATCCTAACATTTCAACACGAAGATTATGCATATAGAATTTCATAAATAATGACTTAAATCTATGCACATAGAGCTTCAATGAGTAAATCCATGTATACACAAGTTCAAAATGATGTTGTGTTCATGCCTCCTACATTTTTTGTGAGCTTGAGACCATGTATCAAATCCATATAGCTCTAGGAAGTAAGCAGACTTGAACAGTAGATAGTTAATAGTACACAATAGATGAAATATGATGATGAAACTTCACGTATATGTATTGATATGTAAAGTACAATGTTTTGGACGTGTTGGAGGAATCCTATGGCTACAAGGAAAGATCAATAATGACTCTTAAAGTGCACGAGAGCTGAGTTTGTATTACTTTATAATCACTTTTCCTTGAATCTAGATGGTTGTTGGTAAGTGACTTTACAAAAATCCAATCACCCATTTGAATTTCTTATTTGAATAGAACTACTTGCTTTGACACCTTTTATTTTTACTTTGACTCTCAACCTTAAGGTCTAAAGCCTCTTATACAATGAGTAAAACAAATTTAAGATTCTTTGAAGCAAGAACTAATAATAAATACAACTAATCCTCAATACCTACTTAATCTAGGGATACGGTCAAGCCCTTATGCTTTCCATATATACAAACATCTCCCCCGCAAGCCCAATATGATTGAGTCTTCATTCCTTTGCAATCTTTTGAATTCCAAAAATTGACTTGAATCTACCTAGCTTTACTCCATCCAAAGATTTAGTCATCATGATTGCACATTGTTGTTGTGTTGAAATGTAGTACATAAAGTTGAGTATATAAAATTCATAAGAGAAGAATTTATCATCAACCAATGAGTTTGCAATAAGCTTAACATTGATTGGTGGTACCCTTAACTTTTTAGGAGTATGTAGGGTATTCAACCATTTAAAGCAGATCAAGTAGAGAAAGGGACACCTCAACAACATGTTACATGTACAAGACATGTCAATGTAAGAAGTTCTCATGTAGTGTTGCAATAAAAGATAGAAGGAGACATCGATATGTGTAAGAACACATGTTCTAGCAAATTTAAGCTTTTAAAATTGTATCAATCAATGCCCTTATCTCATCGGCTAAAGTTTGCGATGGAGGTGTTGAACCTATAGATCAATCCCTTTACCATATACACTTTTTCCTTTTCATGAATCCAAGAGTTTAACCTTGAAAATTTTAATTTCTCTTACTGCGTCTATCATAAATCATCATTGAGAATTGTAGATTTATGCCGAAGTTGAAAAAGGAAGAACTATAACAAACACAATATGATATCATTTTCTAGTTGTTGTTGCTTGATTCAGAATCCTTCTTGATAAGGAATCACATTTCAATTGATGAGGAGTTGATTTCAAGTGAAGATTGGTAGGCTCAAGTGGTCTCCATACTAAAAGTAGCATACCAACCATCCATCCGAGACAACACAAATGGGTCATTCGATTCAACCATCTAAATACATCAAATAGAGAAAGGGACACCTGAGCCACAAACTACATCTACAAAGAGATGTCAATGTAAGAAGTTATCACATAGTAGCACAATAGAAGGTAGATAGAGACATCGATATGTGTAAGAACACATTATCTAGAAAATGAATAAATACAAGGAGATAGAGCACATAACAAAATATCATATTTTATATTGTGAGGGAATTACAATACAAAGGGTTCATCAAACTATGCACTCCAACACAAGGATCTTAGATAGTATGACATATTCATACACACATTAGAGGAAAAAATGAACCCTTCATGGGCCTTTTAAGGATTCCTAAGTTTTAGGGATTAACCTTAATCTTGTACTTTGTTAAGGGGAAAAAATTTATTTAATAGAGCACTTTTTAGTAGGTTAAAGAAGGATTTTTTTTTCAACGTTGAGCTAGGATCATTTCTCTATTTTGAATAAAGAGAGAGAGAGAGAGAAAGAGAAATCACTTTCCACATCATCAAATCCATCAATATATGTGAATAAAAAAATGACTATTCTAAAGAACTCTCTTTTTTTAGCTATTCTTTATTCAAAATGGCCCATACTTTCATGCATATGTCATAAGTCTAAAAGACACTAAAAAAACACAATTTTGAAAATCCCTCCAAAAGTTAAGTTCCACATCATCAAACTCATAACTATACTTATCGATATACCAAGACACACTTTTTCTTGCAAAAAAACTACTACACAAGTTATTCAAGCCATCTTTGTGCTTCTTTCTATTATGGTTCTTGAGTTTTTGAGCATCATGGTGCTCACATGTATTACAAACATGACACCATAACCTATGCATGCTCCTCATTCAACAAGTGTACATGTTTGTGTTCCATTAGCATTTGCACAACTAGAGATAGCAAATGACAAAGATTCTCAAAATGAATGATGTGCAACTAGAGAGAAGAATATTGATCTTTGGGTCAATGTTGTATTGTACCCCTTAATGTCTAATTTTCATAATATTTCCACATTTCTACAATTCCTTGGTAGTGGTGAAGCTGGACTACTAGGTTATTGCAAGGAATTGCCTAGCCATTCAACATCTATTGCAAATTATTGGATGCAACTATGTCATCACAGCCATTTGAATATAGATACTTTAGAAAGTGTTGTCAAATCTCTAGAGAGTGCAATAATATACTCCAACAAGATGTTGAAAGAAAAGAGAGCACAATTACAAAGTTAAAAGCCAATCTAACACAACTAAAAGATACTCCATTTGGTATGAGATACAGGAAAAAAGCATTATCATTCTTTGAAACTCTTTCAACTAGTGGTGGAGCATGGAAGCAACGTGTTTATGCAATTAGGTTTGTGTTTCACTTTTTTATTTATATTACAAGATTTTTAATTTGAGTTTCTTATTGTGGAGGTCACTTTTTGAAGATGGCAATGCTTCACCAACAATAGAGAATCAATTAAACTTGTTGAATCCTTGGCATCTCAGTTGGCAGCAGGCCCTGCTGGGAGAAGCGATTGGATGTTCTGCGACTCGTTGGAATGCCATCAGAGGGGAGGTCCTATGGAAAATCTGGCAGCAAAGATGTGCTCTCAACTGCGGTGACTCCCCCAAGGAGTGGTCAATCAAGAAATCGTTGTTCCTCCTTGGCAAAAGGATTGCTAACTGTAAGAAATCCCCCCCCTTCAGGCACCATCAAGTTCTCCTTTTGATCAACAACAAGCTTAAACCCAAGTGGGCCCCTCATTAGGGTGATGAGAGGGTGATTAACCTTCTTTGTAATGTCATCTAAGTCTGTAAAAGCCTCCCTTGCTTTGTGGGATTTGGGGGGTCCCGTGGGCACTAGTCCCCTTCTCTTGTACTTTTCTTTCTTTATTTAATTCAAGTCCGGGAGAGTAGGCTAATGCCGAACTTCCTTTATATAAAAAAACAAACATGTGCTTAGTCACCAATAGGAAATCACATTAGGACATGAGTGATTAAAGATTTTGCAAGAAACTTAGAATATAGTATTACTCTTAGGGAGGTGTAGATGGTATGTGATGAAGCATATATTAGTACTAGAGGATACACTACATTGTATAATCGTTTGAAGCAGGCAGTACAAAACAAAGGTATTTTGCAAAGTATTTCTCCATGCCCTTACAAGGTATCTCTAAAGAAGAAGATGAAAAATGACGATGTAGCTAATACGCTTGGCCATTACATGCATATAGAAGATATTATGACTGTATCCATTTATCATTCTGCTATATCTAAGAAAGAGTTGAGAAATTCATCTAGAAAAGGATTCATCTACACAAAGTACACCAACATATTTGTCAATTTGGAGCAGCTTCAAAGAGAAATGGTTCAATTTTACAAATCTACAATAAAGGTATATCCATTGCTATGATAATGACATTCATGGTATTTTTATGAATATAATGTTTGTTTTTTGATGTGAATTGTGATTCCAAAATCAATCTTATATTGAAACTAGATGAATGTCAAATTAAAGGGACAACATATGGAGAGACTTAGTGTGACACTCATGAATAAAATTGCATGCCATTATTCATGAAAGTGAAAACTCTACCCATCACTTTACATACAATGTTCAATCTGAGAAATATATATGGTGGTTAGGTTCTATTGAAGTACATAAAGAATCGAATGATGTTCTTTCATGGATTTTTAGTAGGACCCCATGGGTCACAGAGGTGATAACTTCTCAAATTCATTGTGCAAAACTCAGTGTATAAGGCCTATGTGATTTTGAGGTAAAGTGGCACTTGGGTGGAGAATTAAAGTCTCCAAAATGCATGTTAGGCTAGAAAAAAAGTGCATCTACTCTATATCCCTGTCCATATTGCATGAAGTTATAAACCAACAAAGAGAAAACAAAACAACATAGACAATTTAGATGATGACATAGATGTAGCTCCATCTACTGAATGAGATATACCTTTAATGAGGTGACCCATCTTAGGTACACCTAATCGTGGCATGTCAGATAAGGATTAGGATCCCATCATTTCATTTCCTTTAATTAATTCTCACTTTTGCACCTTGCATGCCTTCATGATAATTTTTTATACACTATTGAAGCTCCGTATAGAATACGCATTCGCCATGAGGCCAATTGATAATATGTAAAAGCTATAAAAAATTGGAGGAACTCCTTAATTGAATGGGTTGCCATGGTGGAAGCATAATCCTAGATGTTAAGAAATTTGGGGAATCTCAAGATAGTTTCCAACAAGTGTTAATGTTAGGGAATAAGGCAAGACATTTATTTTTTAAGAGGTACTAACACAAAAAATAATGAACAGTATGAGCTACAGAAATATCTATGCATGATCACGATAGACATTGATCCTCAAATTGATCTTTTTAATAAGAGAAAGAAGGTTTAGTCATGCTTAGATAAGTTGGTGGGTTTAATGGTGTCTTACTAGCTTGATTGATATTCAGAATAAATTGTTTTAGGATACATTAGTGGAGTTTACGAAGTGTTTCATTTAATCTTTGGGAGAGAGAAATATTACACACAACATTGTAAGTCTACTCGATCTTTCAAATTTCTCATTGCACTTACTTTTTTCCAATGTACTTCATAATTTTTAACATATTTCATTTGCACATGGAGCATTTTTCATGCATCGATTTGGGTCATTGGAGATCTTTAGTACCCAAGGAATGGATAAGTCACACTACAAGGCTAGAGGTGTGTACCTCAAAAACATGTGACATGATGGTGGTCCAATGCAATAAAAATATGTCAAAGAGATGTTTAATTGGAGGGGAAAAGTGCTCTAACAATCCTAGGGTGTTCCTACACATCACTACTAAAATATTTCAACAATAAACTATGGAAGATGAAGTTGGGCCTTCACATCGTGTACAATAGAAAAAAAAAATAAAAACCATGTTGTAGACCTGAATGACAACAACCTAAAATTCCTCCCAATGCAAGAGCCCCACAAAGACAATAGAGGCACTGTAGAGCATTTGCAGAGATATGACACTATAACATTTAGTTGAAATTCTCACACCACAAAGAGCATTTGCAAGACTGGTAAAGGAAGAACTACAAAGCTATTGTGCGGGTCTACAAATACAGGGAATAGCATTTGAGGCACTTCAAGAGGCAGTAGAGACCTACCTCATCTCCATGCTTGAAGATTCTAACTTTTGCACTATCCATGCCAAGAGAGTATACATGCAACCCAAAGTTATTCAGCTAGCTAGAAGAATAAGAGGAAGTAACCCATGACCTTTGTAATTTGTAGCTTCTAAGAAACATATTTTGCAATGTACTTCAGTGATGACTGGAACATTTGAGTTTTGAGAAGAGGGAAGTTAATTTTATCGTTTCCATTACTTATTATCTTTCCAATTTGATAATGTATGCTCTACTTAAGCCTCTCCATGGCTTAATAAAGCTTTTGTAAACCAAGGAAAGTCAAGATATGTAGTTATAGGTAGCTTTATCATGCTTTAAAAAATTTTCGGCTTCCATAAGGGCTCAAGGTGTACAAATAGAGTGCTTAGGGTTTATAGCAGTACTTCTTAACTTCATTTTCTTTGACTATGGACAATTAATGAGCATTCAATCCTTTCCTAGGCTTCAAAGTGCTAAAAAAAAACCAACCATGAAAAACAGGAATTGGCTCTACAAAATCTTTGCAGGCTTGAATCTTGCAAATATGTGGCTAGGGATTTTTTAGCTTTTGTAAACTTATGAAAGGTTGGATTTTTAGCTACACATAGCTAAACCAAGATTTCAAGAGCTTACATTAGTAATACAGGTTTACATTTCAATTCCGTGGGATTTATATCAATACTTGTTGGCATCATTCTATTTAAAGATGGACTATTTATGAGCCTACAACCCTTGTATAAGCTTCAAAATCCCAAAAAAGCCCCAACCACAAAAATACAGGATTCAATCCTACAAAATCTTTGGAGGCTTGAGTCTCTCCTTTCTGTGGATAGGGTTATTTTAGCACATTAATGCTTTTAGAGGCATAGAAATGGATTTAAAAAAATATTCATTTGCATACAAAGTGTGGTGGCTTGCATTAATGAACAGAGTTTACACATATGTTAGTAATATGCCAAAAGAGATTTGCAAAGTCCTCACAGTCACAAAAGACATATTTGGCATTTTTCTAATCTTACTTCAACATATGAAGAAGAGATATTTATTGATTCAAAAGCTTACATCAATTCTCAATTGCCTTGAATTTCTCAATAATTTTCTTTCTCCTTTGGAAAGATTGTGGCAACTAGTAGGTTAATATAGATTTAGAAATTACATTAGGGTCTTGCAATTGAAGACCCATGGCAATACCTATTTTTCCTACTACCTTCCTCTAAAATTAACTCTGAGAGAAGTTACAATTAGAGATTTTGTAACCAAAATGACACAATTAGTGCCTTGGGTAATTGTAGACAAACACAAAACTTTGCCCAAGGCCTTCAAGCACTAGGTCATGAAGTGCCCATCAGGAGTGTAATCTTTATGAATGATGACAAAATCATCCTTTAGAAACTTTCTAATGTAGTTTGCAAAGGATGAGCCACCAACATGAGAAGAATGATTGTCACTCTAGCACAATGGTGAGTACCAACGTGAGGAGCTCCACCTCATAAATGTCAATCCACAGAGACGTGAGGACTAGTATGAAGACTATGAGCAAGTGATGGCACAAGTGTGTGAGTGAAAGCACACAAGCATGCACACACATACACACACACTCGCACAAGGTAGGAGCAAAGAGTGGAACAATGGAAAGCTTCGATTACCAAATGAACTCACTTACAAAGCTGAAATCTACCACAAGCTAACCCCTAAAATGAGCTCTCCAGCCCTTTTTATAGTTTTTGAGTGGTTTTGGCCCTGTCCAGACCTAGTGTCCGACCTAGTTAAAAATTAGGTTCTCGGGCTTATTTGGGGGCTCAAACGGAATCTAAAAATTATGAAAATTGGTAGTATGATACATCTGATACTCCTCAAGCTCAAGGACTCCTTGGCTTGAACAAAATGGATTTGTAAAAATAGAAAATGGTATTTACAATGATTTTTAGTGATAAAAATCACTATTTTTATAGGGATTTCTTCTGAAAATTTGACAGGTGCTTCTTGGAGCTCCCTACTTGCTCCTTCTTCTTGTGTTACCACTTCCTTGATGCACTTTTATGCGTGTTCTTGACCTTGAGCTTCAACACTCCCCCCCTCTTAAGTCTGTCGTACCTGACAGACCCTTGTTGTAGTGGTTGTTCCATGTAGTACGTTGAGAGGTAGTGTCCTTTACATTCAACAGGAGCGATCCATCTTCCCAATGTGGCCTGATCGTTTGTCTGCTAGCTCTTGCAGTTTGTAGTCCCTTTGGATGTACTTCTTCTTTGTATTCCATCTTGATGGTGCATTTGTGAGCTTTCCAAAACTGCTAGTTGCTCAAAGGAGGTGGTTGATTATGAGCAACTCTCGGTGATGGATGGCTTCCTTGCTCTTGTAGTGGTCACCGTGATGTCCTCTAATTCTTCCAAAGATGGCGTTCATGGTTTTCATGGCAAGTACTTGTAACCCATAATGGATGATGGGTCAGTGCATTAGTGCATGGGTTGGACGAGATATGTGCCTTGTGCATGGCCTTGTAATATAGCCCTATGCATGCGTACTTGGAAAATGCATGGGAAGAAGTATGGTGCAAGAATTTGGGTCTTGAGCGGAGTGCTCAAGGGTATGCCGACGAAGAGGTTTTCTAATCTATCATGGTTATAGTGTTGTTGAAGCATGCATATCTTTCCATGTTGAAAGGTTTATTGATCTTCATCTCTCCGTGTTGTACTCCATCATGATGATTGACCCTCAGCTTATCTTTCGTTGTCGATGGTTCGCATTGCGGATTCGTCAAACACACAATACCATTTTTTTTTCTTTTGGTTACTATATATATATATATATATATATATATATATATATATATATATATATATATATATATATATATTTATTTATTTATTTATTTATTTATTTATTTATTTATTTATTTATTTTATTTATTTTTTATTTTAATAATAAGGTCACAAAACAAGAAGAAAGATGTTAGTATCAATAAAATATTTTACATATGTCCAATGTGTTGCATGTGCTTGGGATTCTCCATTGTGTTTATGCACGGCCGTGTAATGTGGCCCTAGATTAATGCATACTTTGGAAATGCATGACCTGAATGGTGCAAAAGACAAGGTTATGCCAAAGGCACATGGTTGTTGTTGGTCGGGGCTTTTTGATGTTAATTCTAGACTTGATGGAGTCCTTGTTTGGAGGTGTCGATTGAATCTTGCAATGATGTAATCCTCCTTATAGGGATCCATTTGAGAATGGTATGTGGCTTTGTGGAGATCACTTCTGGCCCCTTCATCGTGGAATGGTGTCTAAAAGTTCGTATCCAACATGGTTGGCTCTGTGATTTTGTGGAAGCTGCTAATACTTTTGGCTTCCAAACCCATACCCTTTTTGGTTGCCTTTTTATGATTGTCAAAGAGGTGGGTTGATCTGCTTTGGTTCTTTGTTCCTGGTGTTGACCCTTGCTTCTCCTTGGCGTCTTTGTGGAAGCTTTGCTTGGGAGGGAGATTTGTGGTGTTTGTGCATGTAAGAATGTCTTGGGTACCCACATTTGTAATCGCCCTTGTTGAGTTGTAGCTAACTTCTTAGGCACCCAAATTTGCATGTGATGATGGTCGGCCTTCATCAATTGCTTTGGTACCCAAACTTGTTGAAGACCTTGGGATTGAGCTTGTCCTCGTTTCTTGATGCTTCTTTTAGCATGGTTGGCTTGCCTCACTGGGAAGGGTTGTGGCAAAGCTGGTAGTTGTTCTTCTTTTCGTACCCAAATCTGTTGCATGCCTTGAGCTTCTTTCTTCTTGAATTTTGTCTGTCTAGTTGATATAGTAGATGTCTTTTTTGCTTGCCTCTTTGGTTGAGTTACACTCATATTAGTATGTGAGAGAGAAGAGAGGTTAGCGGGCCTATGAGCTTGTGCTTCCATGATCGAGTCCTTTTGCTTCGTAGGGTTTATGACACACACGACATTCTCTTTACAAAGATTAGTTTCGGAAGAACTAATAGAATGTGTGCTACTTGGCTTTGTGTACATGGAGTTCTCTAATTCTAATGTGATACATTGTTCAGGCGCCCCAACTTGAAGGAGTTGACGTCATAGGTTCAAGTTGACTGCATGGTCGTAAATCCAATCTTGACCCAAGACAAGTGGCTCTATAATGTCCTCATCATGACATACTAGCATTTTGACTTTCATTGGAACATCTTGAAGGTAGATGGGAAGTTCCACCTCGCCCAAACGGGGGGTTTCCACACCTCCCAAACCTATGAGATAGGCTTCTATGGGCTTTACATTCAAATGCAAGTCTTGGCAGTAGGATAGTCTAACTGCACTAGTTGCTGCACCTGAGTCAATCAATGCTCTCACAGTCCTTGCATTCTTCCCTTGTCCTACCGCTATGGTCACAAAAGGACGTCGATCAATTATTTGAGAAGCAATTGCACTTAATGTTTGACACATGGCCATGTGGTAGATGGGGGCCTCAAGATTGACATCTAGGCCTTGGCGTCTTAACTTGTTTCTCCTAATGTGTTCTCTAGCCTCTACCTGTGCTTCTTCTCTAATCCTCAACTCTTCTTCTTTTCGCTTCTTAGCAGTGTTGAGTCTCTGTAGCATATCCTCTGTAAGAGGTTCTTGATATAGCTTGACTCGACAACCACTGATATAGTTGGGCATGATATCACCTTCTAGTGTGGCCAATTGAACTGCACCGCTAGTGGAAATTCTATTAATGATCATGAGTCCATATCCTCTTTTTTCCCATTTACGAGCATGTTGCTTTAATGTATAAACCAACACTAGGTCTCCCTCTTTCAATCCTTTATCTTTGATATATGCATCAAAGTATGCCTTTTGCCTTTTCTTTACAGCATAGATGCCTGCCGCTGCCCGTAGTCTCATCTCACCTAAGCATTCTAGATCAAAGATCCTGGAGGATAACTCGTGTCCATCCCACTCATGCTCTTGTGCTACTTTTAAAGTTGGGATTAGGAAGTCCAATGGTAGCACAGCATTCTGTCCGAAGACCATCTGAAATGGGGTGGCATTGAGTACCGTTTTATAGGCAACTCGATAGGCCCAAACAACATGATGAAGTTGTTTGTCCCAATCAGAGCGTTTGTTATTTACGAGTTTTGTCAATACATTACATAGGATCTTGTTTGTGCTCTCAGCTTGTCCATTAGCTTGTGGATGATAGGGGGCAGACTTCTTATGTATCACCAAGAATTCTTGGAGAAGATTTTCAATGACTTCATTCAAGAAGTGTGTGCCTCTATCACTTACTAACTCTATGGGTAATCCGTATCTCGTGAACACGTTCTCAAATAAGAACTTTGCTGTTGTTTGAGCATCATTCTTCGTTGTGGCTTTGACTTCTACCCACTTTGTGAGGTAATTTGTGGCTACAATAATATATTCGGCATGGGAGTTTCTAGCTGGGGGATTAATAGGACCTACAAAGTCTATGCCCCACTTCGAGAATGCACGTCCTCCCATCATTAGCCTCAAAGGCATCTCATCTTTTTGAATTGGGTACTAGGCACGTTAACATGTATCACATTTCTTCACATAGGTATGTGCATCCATATGAAGAGTGGGCCACCAAAGTCCTGAGAATAGAATAGTCTTAATTACTCGATCAGGACCAAAATGTCCACCTGCAACACTGCTATGGGCAGTTTCTAAGACTTTCAAGTAGTCTGATTCGTGAACGCACAATCTTAAGTAACCATCTTTTCCTCTCCTATATAGGTTGTCTCCTACGAAGGCGTAGTCTTTAGCCTCTTGCTCCATGCTTCGTTTTCTTGCTAGACTAGCCTCCTTTGGTAAGGTTCCTGATCTCATGAATTCTACCAATGGAGCACTCCAGTCTGGAATTAATGACACGTGATAAAGGATGGCATGCTCCATTGGGGGTCGCTCTTTGCACAGAGGACAATTCTTAATCCACTCATGAATTTCTCTATCCATGCTAGGCCAATACACTCCTAAACATTTTAGATTTTGCAGTGTTCGTTGTTTAGAATAGTGATTCCCTTGAAATCCTCCATGGGCTTGTTGCAACCAACTAATATGTTCATCATCCTCAACACAACAAGCTAGAATACCTTCGGTATCTTGTTTATACATGCTTCCTGCCAATATTTGATATTTTTGTGATTTTACAATTTCATCCTTCTTTGTTTTTACATTCTTATTTGTGGGTCCAAAGGTTAGGACTGGTACCAACTTATTTGCCCATTTAGGAACAACTTCTAGATTGAACAGATAAGCATTGGGCAATTCATTAGACACGCCTTGCGGTGGCTCACCTGAAGTGATGCGAGAAAGGTGATCCGCTCTGAGGTGGGTCTTACCTTTCCTAACAACCACTTCAAAGTCATATTCCATTAGTAAGAGGAACCATCTCACTAAGCGTCCCGTATTGCAAGGTTTATTGACCAAGTACAATAAAGCTTGATGATCAGTGAAAAATTTGAACTTGTTGGCCAATAGATAGTGTCTAAACTTCTTCACAGCATATACCATGCCTAAACCTTCTCTTTCTCTTGTGGTGTAGTTTCGTTCAGCAGCATTCAATTGCCTGCTAGCATATGCTATAAGTAAATCTAAATTCCCTTCACCAGTTGGTTGTGATAGCACACATCCTATTGCATAATTGGATGCATCCACGTATACATGGAATGGCTTATTCCAATCAGGAGTGGTTAGTATCGGTGCTGTGCACAAGCGTCTCTTCAGCTCATTGAAGGACTTCTCGCATTCATCATTCGACTCAAAGTTTGTCAACGAGGCATAAAGCGTTTTGGCTATAATTGCATACATGTGAATAAACCTACGGTAATATCCACAGTGGCCCATAAAGGCATGTACCTCTTTAACATTCCTTGGCCTTGGCAACTCCGCTATGGCTTTTACCTCTCATCCGTTGAAATTCCATTCTTAGACACAATATGACCTAAGATTTTACATTGACGTACCATGAACACACACTTCTCTGGGTTCAGACACACTCGATATTCTCTACACTTGTTGAAGATCTGTCTGAGCTCAGGGATGTGGTATCTTCGCTCTTGGGAATGAGCACATAAATCATCCACATATACTTCTAAGCTCTTTCGCAAGAACTCTTTGAAGACATGACACATGAGTCATTGAAAGGTTGCAGGTGCATTGCTGAGCCCAAATGGCATCACCCGAAATGCAAAGATTCCCCATTCTGTGGCAAAAGCTGTTTTATGTTGATCTTCTGGGGCAATGGCTACTTGATTGTAACCTGAAAATCCATCAAGAAAGCTATAAACTTCCTTGCCTGCAACACGCTCCAATAAATGTTCAGTGATTGGAAGCGGATAACTATCTCTTATCGTGGCAGCATTAACTTTTTTAAGGTTAATACATACACATAACTTTCCATTCTTCTTGGGCACCACTACAATGGGGGACACCCATTCAGTATGCTCAATCTCATAGATGAATCCAGTTTCAATCAATTTATCAATTTCTTCTTTTATTTTGGCTGCATAAGTGTCATTATATGTGTAGGGCTTATGTTTGGTGGGCTTGGCATCTACTATCATGGGAATCGTATGAGAACAAAATTTCGGATCTACTCCCTTCAAGTCTCTGTAGTGCCATGCAAACACGTCCCTATATTCCCTTAACAAGGCTACCAATTCTACTTCCTCTTCTTTACTTAGGTCATCTCCTATGTATGTACATCTCTCTTCATTCTCTTCGATGGTGACATCAATTTTTTTGGTCTTTTCTTTATTATCATATGCTTCTCCTGTTGTGGCCTCTCTCTTAGGCATTCGTACCAAAATTTTTCGGTCTTCCACTTCATATTTCTTGAATTTTTCTGGTACTTCAAATAATTGTTGTTCCTCTCCTTGTTTCACTACTTTTCGTTTCTTTTTCTTTTGACTACCTTCACTCCCATCCTTTGAGTTTACCGTTTTGATGCTTGTGAGAGGTTCTTCTTCTTTTTGTGTAAATACTCCTATGTCTTCAAGATAGTGCTCCTCTGAAATAAAGCAGCTATCCATCACAATGGACTCTAGATCATCATCGTTCTTTTCTTCTTTTATGAATTCACTAGGGTCACATTCTTCTAGCAAGGGCTGACACATGAACACTGAAATATCATATCCCCCCTCATCACAATGAGGTGTCCATTGTTCTTCATTGACAGCAATGTCCATGGTGGCTAGGATTTCTGCCCAACCATGAGGCTCAAATTCCTCATCTAGAAATATCATCGACATATAGGCTGGGTCTCTAACTGGTCTATCTCCTTGAGAAGTTCCTTTTTCTCTAGCCTTTAAGCGTTTTTCCTCTTCCTTTGCGACCTTGCACATCCACAAATGCGTATCTTCATGCATCCAGGATGTATCAGATGAACTTTTAGAATGCACAGAGATTGAATCTTCTTGCTCCTTGTGGATAGGATTCCACTGTAGGGGTGGTACATCTCTGAAGGTGTAATCCTTCAAATTGACCTTGGTTGTGACCCCTAAGTGTTGCAAGTATAAGGAGTTGGTTCCCTAATCCTGTACCACTTGCATTTTTCGTAGGAAAGGTCTTCCTAAGATCATCTCGTAGACATTATTTTTTTCAAAGTTACATATAGCAAAGGTGTGCTCAAGCTCTACACCACAAGTGGTTAGAGTTATCCCTTCGAGCAATCCTAGAGGTCTTTCAAAGTGACCGTTGGCCATTTGAAGTGTCATTCTAGTTGCTCTTAATGTGGGCTTGCCCCATCGCTTCCACAAGGAGGTGGTTGCAATAGCAGCACCAGCACCTGCATCTATGATCGCTTTGGTTTTGTAACCTTGGTAGGTGATTGGAAGATAAGTATTACCTTCTTCACCTTCACTCATGTCCCCTATTTTATCAAGAGGTATCTCTGGAACTTTCTCTTTAGAGCCTGCTTTTGGCATTTTGGAATCAATTTTGGGAACCTGATCCTTCATGTGCTTCCATAGCTCAGGTTTTGCTTTGAGCAGCTCCTCTACCGTGAGATGACACTGAACCTTAGTGTTCTTCACTACGTCTGTGTTTCTTGGAATCACCGAGTCTTTATTTCTGATCACTATTGTGGGAGCTCTAATCTGGACAGATTCAGATTCCCATGGGCCCGTGAACTATGGCAACTCTTGTAAGGAATTAGATTTAAAATCTAATCGTTCATCTTCTTGTTGCTCTACTTGGTCTCCATAAATAGATGGGATGTCTTGTGGAAATTGATCATGCAGATCATCAATCTCAAGAATAGGAGGAGGATTATCCTTCTCTTTGGCCCATTTCTCTTCTTGTATTTCTTGCAAGAACTTTTGAGAGTGTTGTTGAATTGAAAGAGGCTCTCCATCAACTATGGAGTCAGGAACATAGACTTTCTTTGGTGATGAGTTTTCTCTTTCAATAGTTAGTTGAGCCTGTGGAGGTAAAGAAACTTGAGGTTTATTTACCAACTGCTCTAATCTTTCTAGTAAGCCTTGGAAGTGCAAACCCGATGTAATAGCATTCGTTTGATTGAATGATTGATTGGCCTCGAACATAGCTTGAGCTAGTTCCACCATTTTACTGCACATTTTTGTCCGTTCAATCTCTAAATCTGCTCTAGGGTAGCTCTTGTCTAGGTTTGCAGGTGTTGGCCCTTCTTGAAGTCGAGCCTGGTATGCCTCGAACATCATGTCCAAGTCTTCTGGTGTTGGATCTGCAAGAACAGACCCTGATTGTGGCGGTCTATTTACACTGGTTGGTGGGTGGGGATGAGGTGGTGTGGATGGATTTTTGAGCTTACAGGGGCTTTGAGAGGCAATATCTTCTATTTTTGTTTTTGCATCTTTAAGGCTTTCTTCTAGTTCGGATAACTTCTTGGTCCACTTATGATTGGCCTTCTCTCTAGTGTCCTTCCATGTTCTTGTTTTTCTCGTACTAGGTTCTCTTGACTCACTTGGCTCTGATTGCTCAACTGGTTTAGGTTGTTGTAAGGCTTGTGCCCTAGTAACTGCATGTATGGGAGCTACTTTATCGCTATCAGAACTTGAATCCCCCACTAAGCCTACTACATTAACAGGTGTAACCTTTGGTGCACCAGAGGGATGTCTGGGGCAATCTCTCAGGAGTTGTTCTTTGCCACACTCCAGACAAACGACTTGTATTTTGATGTTCTGCCCTTGTGTTGGAGTTAGTGGTTGGGTTGGTTGTTGTCCTGGTATAGGTTGAGGTTGGCCATATCCTTCATGTTCATATGGTCTAGTTGCTCCTCATGGTTCTGGACATGGGCTATACCTAGGAACTTCTCTTCCTTGTTTTGTAGGAGGGTACCAATATGGTCTATAGTGGGGTGGTACAAATGGTCGTGGCCGTCTATTCATTAGATAATTTTCAGTGTTGTAGTTGGGGTACTTCGGCTCACTATAAGAGTACATGTTAGGTGCTTGAGTTGGTCTTCTATCATATGGGTAAGGTTGTGATAATCCTAATGCTTCTTGGTTGCAGACATGAGATGGATGATCCCCACCGCAAAGTGTGCAACTTCCTAACATTGGCACTCTCAAGGAGGAGTTTTGGTAGTTCCCTTGTCCTTGTACCCCTAATTTCTTGGCCACTAACTCTGTCACCTCCTCCACATAACTCGAACTTGAAGTTTCATTGCTCCTTGTATCCTCTGTTCTCGTAGGATCTTGTGTCATTTTGAGATCATCAGCTAAGTTGTCTTCCAAATCTATGCACTCCTGAAGACACTCACTTAGCGTTTGCAGTCGTTTTACATATACTAACATTCTCATTGTTCCATTGGTTAGACCTTCTAAAAATAACGATATCATTTTTTGCTGAGAAGGTCTCTCCCAATTAAGTGACATTTTTGACCCACTTTTCTATGAACTCAGCACGTAGTGTTAACCCCTGAGTGCTGAGTCCCTGACTTGGTTGTGTAGTTGACCTTAGTTTCAAGTGATTTGGTACTTTATCTATCTCTTCCTAAGTGTCAATTTGAGCTTAGGTTCATAAGCCTTGTCTACAAGTCCAAAATTGTTCTTTGAATTGCTCAAAATCTTGTGGAACCCCTTGCTTCCTAGTCCAACGTGAGGGTCAACTTAAAAGTACCCTATCTAATAATCATGGTATTTATTTTACCATAGCCAATCGATGTTTTTGTTGTACTCTCCATGAGCTTTCCAACGAACCAAAGATCACTCCGAACGGATTTCGTATGAGAAAGTTATGCCAATTCAGGGTTCTAGGGTTAAAATAGGGAAACAGGACATGTCAGGAAATGCTTCAAAACAAGCGATACACGATACTTGGTCAGTATCGCGATACTTGAAGTAGGCGATACACGATCTTCAACAGGTATCGCGAGCAAAACTCCACAATACACGATACTTGGTCTATATCGCGATACTTGAAGTAGGCGATACACGATCTTCAACAGGTATCGCGAGCAAAACTCCACAATACACGATACTTGAGATATCACGATACACGATACTCAGGAAACACGATACACGATACTCCACAGGTATCGTGATCTGAGACCTTATGATACACGATACACGGGAACTATCGCGATCGGGGATGACCACGATACTCGATACTTGAGTAAACACGATACTCGATACTTGTTAAGTATCGCGATCGGGCAAACACGATACACGATATTTGTGAAGTATCGCGATCAGGGATCTCACGATACTCGATACACGACAAGTATCGCAAGGAAATTCAAGACGATACTCGATACACGTCAAGTATCGCGATACTAAACCACAGGAGATCACGATACTTGTCAGGTATCGTGATACCTCAACTGCGGGAGAAACACGATACTTGGATTTTTTGGAGTCCAAATTCAAAACGTTTTGCAAACATGAGTACCTTGTGTCATCCTTGTCACTCCTATGTGTCTGTAGGTGCCAAATCTTCCTTCAAACCCACGATATTGCACTCACGATACTTGGCGCAGGTTTTATCACTTCACGAAAATGGCCGCTCGGATTCTTGGTATTTAGAGAGTGTTTCAAGAGTTTTTCTTCAGCGATTCAGTTTCGCACCCCCTTCTAAGCTTCTTGTCCACAACCACAAGTAAAAAGCAAGGTGAATGTACTCTAAAAAATGGAAAAAGCTGAGAAGATGAAGGTGGGTGGAGATGGTGATGATGATGAAGATGAAGAAGAAGGAAAACTCAAAAACTGAACTCAAATGATGATTTTTTTACCTTCCAACGTCGCTACTCTACGTCTTACCATCACACGCTCATCCTCCAAGCTCTCTCCCCGGCAACGGCGCCAAATTTGGTGTCACTCTAGCACAATGGTGAGTACCAACGTGAGGAGCTCCACCTCATAAATGTCAATCTGCGGAGACGTGAGGACTAGTATGAAGACTATGAGCAAGTGATGGCACAAGTGCATGAGTGAAAGCACACAAGCATGCACACACATACACACACACTCGCACAAGGTAGGAGCAAAGAGTGGAACAATGGAAAGCTTCGATTACCAAATGAACTCACTTACAAAGCTGAAATCTACCACAAGCTAACCCCTAAAATGAGCTCTCCAGCCCTCTTTATAGTTTTTGAGTGGTTTTGGCCCTGTCCAGACCTAGTGTCCGGCCTAGTTAAAAATTAGGTTCTTGGGCTTATTTGGGGGCTCAAACGGAATCTAAAAATTATGAAAATTGGTAGTATGATACATCTGATACTCCTCAAGCTCAAGGACTCCTTGGCTTGAACAAAATGGAGTTGTAAAAATAGAAAATGATATTTACAATGATTTTTAGTGATAAAAATCACTATTTTTATAGGGATTTCTTCTGAAAATTTGACAGGTGCTTCTTGGAGCTCCCTACTTGCTCCTTCTTCTTGTGTTACCACTTCCTTGATGCACTTTTATGCCTGTGCTTGACCTTGAGCTTCAACAATGATCCCCAAGGGATCTTGAAGTGAACTTGTCTGCTTCAATGGCTTTCTATTGGATAAGAAAATGATCAGTTTAAGTTCCAATCTAATTAAGTTAAATTATTCAATTAGTTAATACCTCTTACATCATGAATGTTGTCTTCTTACTTCCCTCTTCTAGGGGCATCAAGATTTATGCTAGAGTGGGCCATCCCACTCTGCTTTGCTACAAGGGATGTAGGTACTTTGTTCTTCATTAATCTCTCTCATACTATGTTGTACTCTTCTTTAGTAGTGTAATTGTTATCATCTTTCAAAATATCTTCACACGCCATCGCTATGGTGTCTGCCACAGAATCACCTAGTGGGATAAATTTCTTTTTGATATCAGATGTATTATCAAGTGGAACATGAGACATTGTGGAGAAAGGACTTAGGCATTCATCAAGACGGGGTTACAATTCCTTCTCAATATCATGAAGAAAAAAAAATTCATCTCCATCCACAAGGATGATGGAGAGAAATTCAATTTTTCCACATCTCATATTGTCGGCTGAGAGGGGTTGAGATTTGATGGTGGGGGCTCTTCCATGCTTGATTTCTTGCACAATTTCTCCTCCACACCACTAGGGAACTCTCATTGCACTATTCCACTCTCTTTGGCTAAGCTAATGATCTCTAGTTGAGGGTCATTTTTTAATGCTCAAATCCCCCTATGAAAAGATTGGGGAGATCCATAGGTGTAGGCTCTAGCTCCTCATTGATAATGAACATTGTTGTGGAAATGTAAGAAAGATACCTAGTAACCATCCTCTTCTTTTTGTTAAGGTGTTTTATTAAGGGATTCATTTCATCCAACAAGTACCTTGCATTTTAAGCAATTACCATGAAGCACTTAAGGCACTTCATAAAAGCTTCATCACGTCTATGAATGTAGAGAAAAAAGACACATGAGACCCACTTACCCTCATAAGGTGGGATATCTGTAGAATAGCCCAAGATGTAGTACTCAAGAAACTCTATGATTTCCTTGAGCACATTAAAATTGAGTTGGGCTATCTTTTCAAGATTTGGGACTCTAGATAGAAGGTCATACAAGTGTCTTTGACCTTTGTACTTAGTTGATTCCAATAACTTATTGAAGAATTAGGACATTTGGACAAGGGCTAGTAGGGGTGGAGGTAGTCATTGCATGTAAATGCAATATGATTGCTATGGTCTGCTTGCTCAAGGAGTGCTTCTAGCTCTTCTTGGTTACAAAAGTGAGAAATGAGAGTAGATGACTTGTGTCTATAATAATTTCAATTTTTTTCAAATGAGTGGGACCCATTTGAAGATTTAAGGAACAACTCTAAATATAAAAAACATGCACAAAACTCCAAAAAATAATTGAATCATACAAACGATTGAATAGATAATCATTTAATATGATAAGAAATACCACATCTATAGAGTGGAAAAAATAGAAATCTTGAAACTTTAAAGTTGTAATACTACCATGGAAAAATCAATGATTGGATAATTTGTACATCATATTGAGATAAAAAAGGTTTGCAATGTTCATTTCATGCATGTGCATAATCCTGACATAGAGGAAGGATTATGAGAATGAAAAATGGGTTATGTGTACACTCCAATACTAAGATAATTCATGCTCTATGACAATGAAAGTTGAGTTCCATCTACACTGCAGTCAAAAAGGAATTAAATTTTATCCTCCAACCTCTTACCAATTTGTAGGCAAATAAAAAACATTAAATATCTAATTTGAATATAATAATTTGTATAAATAAAGGAAAAAGTACCCTAATTTTTTACCTTATGCCCTTGTATTTTGAATTGTGATCGATGCACATCCTCAAATCCCATTATTAGAAAATGTTCTCTCACATTGCCAAGGGTCCATTGATGATCCACTGAAACAAATTCCATTTCTTTGTTGGACAGATTTATCTTTAGGTCAAATGAAATTAAAGAACCCTAAGAACTTTGTAATGGTATCCATTCACCAAGTTTACACATCCAATGATCATAATAGAATCTAATATACAATGAGTTATGGTGTTCTAGATATCAAAATCCTATGGCTGTTACACCAATTTTACAAAGGTATCTATCCTCTTTGTTGCATCCGTCTACAAATCCCTAATTTTCACCTAGTAAACCCTGCACTTGCTAATATGTGATATCTTTACACATCAACATTTTCGAAGTCCCTAGAACTGTGAATATCTAATATAGATGTACAAAACAATGAATAAGAACACACCAATGTAATCCTACATATCTAGAAGCTCTTCTGAATTTCAAAGACTTGTGTATTACATTATTCGAAAAAAAACTTATCTTTCATGGTAGAAAAAGAATTGTGAGTTTGTGTTTGAGGAACCTCTTCATAGCCATACTCAAGATGTTCACATCCATAGTACATGCATTATTTGAGAATCATCCCTCTACCATAGAGCTCTTTGGTTTTTCTTTCTGATGCACATATTTCTTGGATAATCACATCAATCACTCGACCCAAAACATCAATCAAGTGCTTGTAGCACCAAAAAGTCTATGCACTAGATGAATTAGTAGTTGGACCTAGATATCAAAAAAGGAAGTTGACAATTTCTTCTCCATCAAACAAAGAATATCTCTACAGTCAAGCTTCTTTTGTGGAATTAAATGCTTTCCGATTTCTTACGATGTAATAAATCTACCAGTAAAATAAAAAAATAATTCGAAATATTGTTTGGTTTAAAAGTATAAATTTAATTTTATATTAGAAATACACGTGTTAAATAGCTTGCAAGTGATCAATGCAATATATCACATCTCAAACTCCTCTTGTTGTACATCCATCAACAACAAGAGATGAAACATACTTCACATATGATTATATTGATCAAAAATACATTTTATAGATCAATTAATATATATAAAGAGTGAGATATTTTTTTCCTTCACAAAGTTGTGACAGTCATGTGATTTTAAATTGGATAAGATCAGAATTTCAAAACTAAACATACGAGAAGCTCTATATCATATAGTTGTACAAATAGATTGAATTATATTACTTCTAATCTGTATCTCTTTTACTGTAAGTACCGATGAAGCAAACTCATGGGTATGTTATCTATTTCGAGAACAAGCCGATCATTGTCTTGGCTTTGAATTTTTGTATTTTAAATTGTTTGTTACTTCTTTAAATCCTTCCAATACTCCAAAGTATACCATATTGAAGGAGTTTCTACTACTGAACATTTTCCCTTCCTTCTCTTATGCACATTGTTATCATCATCATCATTGAATATTTTTTGAATAATATGTCCAACTATCCACTTCAAACACCAATCTATAGGTTTCATTGGTATTGGACACTTACCCTCTTTTATTTTTCCATTAAATCATATAGCTTCTTTTCTTTATTGTAAATAATGATCATTAAATAAGAATGATCCATGTCAAATGTCATTTTTTTATTGAGATTCTTATAGTACTTTGATGTCCACCAATCACCACAATGTGAACAAGCATTATAGCTCATAGTGGATATCATTGCATAGAAACAAATGCATTAGAAAATAATAAAATTTAACTATTACCTAAACAAAAACCTATATCTTGGAAGTCATGGATGGTCTATGCTACAATCTCAATACCAATGAAGGTATTTGGCCATTCTCTTTAGACATGTCCATGATGTCTATCCCTCTCCAAAATTCGTGAAGATCATCTATAAGAGAAGTGATTGTTGCGTTTCTCAATCCAAATGAATTTTGAATATTTAGTACAAGTAAGCTTGCACTTAATCATGTCAATTGGCTTATTTCATAGATATGATTTAGATCTTCTTCTCAAATATATTTCTTCTTGATATAGATATTGTTCTCATTGTCATTGATACCAATCCTCAATAACATTAGCCATGCCATCATCACCACTAAAGATATCTTCATGTTGATGTTGATGTTTCATAACATATTCTTTTTTAATCTTACATATTCCACAGGATTACTCCTAAATAGGATCCTCATGGACTCTTGTAATAAACGATTTTGTAAGCTAAGTTTTGAATGATGAGCTAGAACATCATCAATATGATAATCTAGAATCTTCATCTTGAAGATAAAACATTACATTATTAGTATTGTTGTATTCCAAATTAGGGGTATTAAAATAAGCTAGATACATGAAAGTGAAACTAACTTCAAATTACAACACAACTATGAATTGTTAATTGACTTACATGACTTAAATTATAAAACATAATTATGAAAATAAATATCTCATCTTTTTTTCTTTTTCATTTTTTGTGCCTCCGACTTCCAAAAATGCAATGGGACTTTTTAATCTATAGCATGGATTCTCTTATATGTATATGCCATCCATAACTCACCAAAACCTCACCACCAACATGTATTGATCTATAACATTCAAAAATATGTATCTTGGTACATCTATACTCATATATTATGGATCATGCATGTTCTCTTAAGTAGTGCAATTGTGATGCATAATGGTGGGTCCTCCTTTGCAAGATCTCTACAATGATGCCCTCATAGTGGACAATGCTCCGGATGATGAGAATGATGCTCCATAGAGACTTCTAGAGAACATTGAACTACATAGTACATAGAGAGCATAAATTCAGACTTCCTCGATTTTACAAATGTGGTCAAGCTTATAGTTTGTGGCTAAACAGGCCACTATATCTTTCATTACAAAACACATACAAAAGTGTGAGAGGGCCATTTGGCCTTCCACATGGGCACTAACGATAACATTATCTTTCTCTAACACTATGCAATTGGTCCTACGATTTCTTCCACAATTAATATTGATTAAACTTGTCATGTTCCCTTGAAAGTAAGGTCTTCATGAACATAGTCTTTGGTATTTTGCATGTCTAATCCTTCCACTAGAAAGTGAGGATGTATTGAAACATACTCCATATGTACTCATGCTTTGAATGTGGCATGCAAGTGGATGCCCATATATAAGTCCATAAAATGACATAAGAGTGACCACACGATCATGTAAAACATGCAAATCCTCCATAATAAAGAGGCCAAGACCTTCTCTATGGATCGTGCATGGAGAAGTCATATAGCAATTGCCTCAAGAACTAAAAACCTTCCCTCATTTTCAAGTTACAATCAATATCATTCTCCATATCTTCTTTCATCAAACACCCCACTAAAGGTTGCAGATGATCTGGCAATGGAAAATCTCTAGCTAGCCTTGTTATAATATTCATAAAATAAAAAAATAATTGATTTTTCATGAGTGATGAGATAGAGTATGTACTATATGTGCATGTATGTATGTAAGTAAGTATTTATGTATGTATATATGTATGTATGTATGTATGTATGTATGTATGTATGTATGTATGTATGTATGTATGTATGTATGTATGTATGTATGTATGTATGTATGTATGTATGTATGTATGTATGTATGTATGTATGTAGGTATGTATGTATGTATGTATGTATGTATGTATGTATGTATGTAGGTATGTATGTATGTATGCATGTATGCATGTATGTATGTATGTAAGTAAGTATGTATGTATGTATGTATATATGTAAGTATGTATGTATGTATGTATGTATGTATGTATGTATGTATGTATGTATGTATGTGCGTATGTATGTATGCATGTATGTATGTATGTATGTAGGTATGTATGTATGCATGTATGTATGTATGTATGTATGTATTTATGTATTTATGTATAATTCATTGATTGTACTTTTTAGGTACGTAAGTACTCTCTTAGCTGCATCCATGTGTGGTCCTCTTGGAGAATGCATGAAGTGGCTTAGCACTCATACACTATATGATATATCTGCCCTTGTATGAGTAGCATATATCAAGCTACCTACAAAGCTTTAGTATTGTTTAAGATCTTCAAATTTTCTCATGCTCATAAATACTAAATTTATGATTCATTTCCAAAGGTCTACGTAGTGGTTTAGCATTCTCCATCTTGAACTTTAGAAATAGATCTTGAATGTATCTCCTTTGAGTCAAATAGATTCCTTGATCTCCATGAATGACGTGCATACCTAAGAAGAATGTGAGCTCACCTAAATCATAGATTCTGAATTCCTCTTGCTTATGTCGTTCGATCCTTTTTAGACCATTTAAGTCATCTCTTATCATAATTATATCATCTACATATACACATAAATAGATAATTTCATTGTGATTTTTCTTGATGAACAAAGAAGGGTATGCATTGCTTGACTTGAAATCTTGATCTTGTAGACAGTTTAACAATAAGAAATTTCAAGATCTTGGAGCTTGTTTTAATCCATAGAATGCCCTTTTGAGTTTGCATACATAAGATGTATAATTAGGGTTTTTAAATCCTATAGGCTATGACATGTATACCTCTTCACTTATCCAAGCCTTGAGAAATGCATTCTTCACATCTAGTTGAAGTAGCTTCCAATTTCTTGCAATTGGTACACTTAGCAATGTCTTGATTATAGTCATCTTGGCAACTCGTGAGAATTTCTCCTCATAGTCTATGCCATGATTTTGAGCACATCCTTTGGAAACTAATTTGATTTTGTGCCTACAAATCAATCCATCTGAATTTCTTTTCAACTTATAGACCCATCTCCAACCTATTAGGTTCTAATTAGTTTGCAATGGGAACAATTTCTAAGTGTCCATTTCTTTTAAGGATTCTATCTCCTCTTTCACAACTTTCTCCCAATTAGGGTTACACTTAGCTTCTTCATATGTTGAAGGCTCCTCTATTGGATGAGATTTGAGCACATTGATCCAAACTTAAGTGTAAACTTTGATGCTTGGGGCCTATTAAGAAGCATAATTAATGCCTCAGATAATATGAATATCGACCCTTGATTGGTCTGGAGATGCCCAATCTATAGGGCTTGCATTGGAATTATGGAGAAAATATGAGCTCACTTAACAAGAAGTGGTGCTTGAATTGGGCATGGATCTAGTGGGAGTGTAAATGTTTCGATCTGTTGCACCCACTTATTGAGAAAAGTTGTTTGTATGCTGAAGATTCTCCATAGAGGTGTTTGAACAAATGTCATACCCAATAAGACTTGTGGAGCACCCTTGTAGTGTAAGAGATGCAATAGTGGAAGAGAAGATATGGCCACCTCTTCTTTTCTTGTCCCAAGGGTTGGCAAACATGGTTGGGGCTTTGTTTTATTTTGAACCTAGATATTTGCATTAACTAGAAATAAGCCTTGCTCAACAAACTGATTGGGTTCTCATTAGCTTTGTGGAATGTCATTAGAAATGAAACTCTATGGAAGATCTGGGAGGAGAGGTGTACCATTAACTTGAACAAACCTGCCAAAGCATGGTCTATTGAGAAATTGAGAAATTAAGGAATCTCTTGTCCATCTTGGTAGAAGGATTCTAAAAAGTCCCCCCTCTTTAGACACCAAAGAGAGTTTATCCTCAAAAATGACAAGATGAAATACAAGTGGATCCCCCAAAAAAGGGGATGAAACAGTTATCAACCCTCTTTGTCATTCTCTCTGAAGCTAGATTTTTTCATAAAACATAACTACCATATCTAAGTGTGAGTGAGTGTGATGAATCTTTTTTCCTTCATACACTACTACAAACCAGGCTACTTATGATTTAAGGTCATCATTCTGAGAACTATAACACCTCAAAAACATTGACTTTAGGGAACTGTAACACCTCAAAATCGCCCCTCACAATGCCTTTTCTTTTCAGAATTTTAAGCACATATCACCTCTATCTATGTATGTCATCTGTTCTCGCTTCTCTTTATCCTATTTTAAATTATCCATCCTCTCTCTCTCTCTCTCTCTCTCATACGTGCATGAATTTAGCTCTTCCCATCTCTTCTCCACACACATAATGTTCCACTGATATGCTCTTTTCTATCTCCTACATACACAATTCGCATCACTTTTCTCTTCTTTTTGCTCTCCTCCCATATACACACATACAACCACATATACACACATGAATACATACGCGGATACACGTATACAAACACATTGATTCATAGACACGTATACATCCATACATACATACACATATTTACATAAATATGTATACGTACAAATACATGAATACATACACACAAACACACACATATATAGTAACATGCATATATGTCCACATGCATACATAGATAGATATATCGAACCACACACACACACACACACACACACACACATATATATATATATATATATATATATATATATATATATATATATATATATATATATATATATATATATATATATATATATATATATATATATATGCATGTGTACATAGATGCACACATATAGGCATCCATGGATCCATACATGCGTGTATAAATGAAAAAAATAGAAACATGCATACACACACACGTACATGATCTGCGTGCATACATGTATGCACATAGGCATATATACTCATGTACACACATGCACACACATACATATACATACTTATGGAGATGCATACATGTTGATGCTGCATGAGGCCTGCACCTTCATGTTTTGATTTAGGGGGTATTTTCACACCCCTAAGAAGCTAGGTGAACACTACAAGAAAACCTACTATTGGTAATAGTAATAGATAAAGTTTCTTTGTAGGTTCTCTTGACTTAATGCTTGCACGCATTTGGCCTCTTAGTCTCAAGTGAATAGAAAAGGTTCACTTTCCAAGAATCTGCATTAGCAAGTCTTGAGTCCAAATCTAGGATGATAACTTGAGCATGTAGTGGTTTTCTTCAAGGTAGGGTGTAGGGAAGTGAGTTCTGATCAATTAATTTCAGCTTCCTTGGTATATTATTTTGGAGACTTTATAACATGAATATATATAGATAGAGTTAAAATCCCATCATTGATTGTAACATTATAATCATTAGGTGTATTGTTAATGTGTCAAGGCTATCTATTTCATATTAAAATAGAACATACTCATTGGATCAAAGTTGAGCTAGTAGGATCACCAAAACTGTGTTCGTGCTACCCCAGGACCACACCTTCACCTTTTGTTTTAGGGGGTGTTTGCAAAACACCAAGCTAGGCAATATCATAGAAATGACTACTACTACTACTACTACTACTACTACTACTACTACTACTACTACTACTACTACTACTACTACTATTGACGTGTAGAATTCCTCTGTAGGTTCTCTTAACTTAAAGATTTCATGCTTAAGGGCTAGGTAGTCTACAATGAGCAAAGAGGATCCACTTTTTGAGAATCTCCAATAGTAGGTTCAAAAACAAATGTAGGTTAGAGAGCCTGAGCATGCAATGGTTCCTTTCAAGCAGGGGTGTAAGCAAGTAAGTTATCATCAATAATTTTTTACTTCCTTGGTAGATTATTCTAGAGATTTTCTAGCATGAATATATATATCATTATGCATACAATTATGCATGAAGGCTACATGCCAACAAAAATAGCTTCCAAAAAGATCAAGGTGGTTTGGGGATTCTAGACATTGAAGGAATGGCAAATGAATTGATAGCAAAATGGTTATTTAAAGCATGGAGCAATAGTGATGCCTCTTGGGCCAAACTGATGTTTAGGAACAAGGGCGCTCTTAGCCTTTTGGGCCTCCCGGGGTGGAAGGGTCTTGATCTACTCACTCTTTTGTTTTCCCCCTTTCCGATGACTCCTAGAGGCTCGAGCTTGGTTTGCTCTCTCTGCAAGAGTTGGAACAAGGTGAAATAGTTTGTCAAGATCAATGAAGATTGGAAATGGGTGATCGTATCAGCAAAAATGATTCGATCTAGTTCCCTATCAAGGCCATCAAAGGTGTGGAGTCTTGGAACTTCCAAAAAGCTAGGAAGCTTTAGAACAAAGGTTTCTATTTTGAGGAAACACCTTTGGAATCAAGAAATGTTCCAATGGATTATATTTGAGGACATTGAGCGAGTAAGGAGAGTGGACTATGAATAATGGTACATGTTGAAAAGCAGATTCAATGCTTGGGAGTGCCCAAGGACTCGTCTCCTTATTGGTCAAGAATCCCCTCACCTTGAGGGTCTTAGATAGCACAACAACAATAGCCTTGATAAAATTTTGGGATTCAAGAAGAGTGTGGACTTTCATGTCATGCTTAATAGGAAATGGTTTCTAGATTGGTTAAGATTTAAGTGGGATTTTAAGTTCCAATCCCTTTGGCATCCCCTCATTGAGATAAAAAAGCTTGTGCTTATGTGGAAAATCCTCAACAAAGGAATATGGACAAATGTAAAGGCTAACAAAATTTATGGAGCCTCTCTATGGTGTAAATGATGCCTACATGGAAATGAGGTCTTGGGACAACTCTTCTTTTATTGCCCCAATCAATATCATTTGGTGGGCCCTTGGGATTAACATGATGATGTAGGGACAGATCAATTGGAAGCAAGCATTGCTGGGTGAAGTGATCGGATGTTCCTTAGCATTGTGGAATGCTATTAGAGGCAAGATCCTCTGGAAGATCTGGAAAGAGAGGTGTGTTGCCAACTTTGAAGCCCTCCTAAAGAATGGTCGATTGAGGAATTTCTTTTCCTTTTTAGGCAAAATAATTTTCAATTGTGAGAAGCCCCCACCTTTTAGACATCATAGAGTGTTTTGTGTTATCAAAGTTCTTTGTAAAGTTCTCTAGTAATGTATAAGCAACCCTTGCTTTGTGGGATTTGGGGGGCTCCATGGATACAAGGCCCATTCACTTGTACAATTGTTCTTTCTACTAATTAAAGTTTGGGAGAGTAGGTTATTACCAAACTTCCTTTTGAAAAAGAAAGAACTTCCAAAGTATTGTAATAAATATGCATTAACAACAAATATTACTTGTATTAAGATGGATCATAGAGAATTTTACATATGACATCTAAATGGGTACTAGATTGAACATTCAGGTAGTATTAGATTGTTGTTCTCTATAAGTAAGTCCCATTTATTCACAAATTTGTACTCTCATCAGATCTAAGATCATTTTAAGCACCACTTCTTGTTAAGCAACCAATGGGAGTCCAAATTTCTTTGATACTAGGAGGCATCTCCATCTTGTTGTCATTATGCCATCTCAAAATCTCTAAGTAGGGGGACTTCTTGCCAATCAAAAGGCATATCTTTGCTTCATCCCAAGCATTATTTCTATTTCTTCGCATGCATGAGTCTTCGACGTTAACTCTACATATTAGATGAATGTCCACAAATTTGATCCAATGTCTTCTATCTTAGTTCTAGAGGTGCTTACACATATGAAATCCATTGTTCCAAAGTGTTTGAGCTCTTTAAAGGCACTCATACTCAACTCTCATAATTCCAATAATCGAGAACTAGAGGTAGTCATAGTGTTTAATGACAAAGGTCCACTTCCATTCATTAATGTTGTAGAAGGGCTTCATCTTGTTCCATCCCTTCCAAAGGAGCATACGAGATTTGAGCCCTTAGGAATTACTAGTAGCAAAGAGAACAAGACAGTGATTAATTCAAGCCCTCGCTACCTTGGGACACCTGCAAGAAAAACATCACTGTTTTTGAAAAAAGGTTTGGCTCATGAACCTTTGTTATTATTCAAGCTTTTAGTATCCATTAAACAAGGAACGTGTTACCTAGAGCTTCATATCCAGAATACCCAAGCCACTATAATCCTTTGGATCAGAGCACATTTTCCATTTGAGTTTTGGCACACCTCTTCCATTGGGGTCTCCTATCTAGAGGAAATTTCTACAGATTCTTCCCAACTTCAACAACTCCTTATAGCTAGGCCCCTATAATCTCAAGAAGTAGATGATAAAGGAAATAAATGTCATGATGATCACCATCACCCACCCAACCGCATTAAGTTGCACACCCTTCTAGTAACAAATATTGTTGTCTAGCTTGGCCAACACCCAATCCCATCCTTGTCCCAAAGATACATCAAAGCCCATGGAGATGCCAAAAAACAAAATATTTGATTCCCATAGAGAATTTTACACCCTTTTCCAAAGAAAAATTCGGAAAGGGCGGGTGCCACATATGGACTTGTAGGTAGTTTCAAAGTGGTTTACTCTAGAGCTTGAGGCTTCACAAAACATGTCAAGGAATTGCTAGAAGTTGGAAAAATATTTGGAAAATATATCAAGAAAACATTTTTGTTATCATTGAAAAGTCCCAAAACCATTGAGCATGGCTAAATGGGAGAGAGAGAGAGAGAGAGACTCCAAATATGATTCTACCACACTTGATTATCCACAAGGCAACTCAGACTCAACAATGATTGCAAAAAGCAAGCGGACAACCTTGTTTGATAGAGCACTTTAGGCGAGTGGTTGGGGAGACCTTGCCATTAATTCTTAAGATAAGGCATTTGAATGATCTTAGTAACTCCTAAATTCAGACATTTTATTAAAGCACCAAAGCTAAGAGCCTCACACCACACTAAACAAAAAGGAAACGCCAAATCATCACACCTCACAAACTAGGGATCTTGCATTTGCACAAGGAATCAATCGCCTCAAGGATTCCTTGAGTAGTCAAAGGAGAATCGAGAAAGCACTTAATATCAATTTTTATATTTTTATTTAAATAAAGGAATTTCCACCTGAGCCAACTCTCCAAGACTTGTATTAATTAAAAGAAAAGTACAAGTGAAGGGGACTAGTGCCCACGGGACCCCCCAAATCCCATAGAGCAGGGCTATCAATTGACCACTCTTTGGGGGAGTCACCAAAGTTATAAGCGCATCTTCCCCGCCATATCTTCCATAGGAACTCCCCACTGATGACATTCCAAAGAGTCACGAAGCAGCCGATCGCTTTTTCCAACAGAGCTTGTTTCCAACTGATATGTTTCTAAATTCTAATTCTCTTTCTGACAATCTGTCAGAGCCTCTTGGAGTTGGGACAAGTAAACAAGATGTGAGCAACATCTTCAATAGATCGGCAGTAGCACTTGCACTAGGGAGGCACCCAACAAATTCTGCTAGCCTTTAGGTTGGTCCAAATTCTGTGATGAAGAATTTTCCATTGATTATCAAGTCAACCTCAACAATGTGTGTGTCTGTGTGTGTGTTGTTAGAATTTTAGCAATCTCAAGTGTGGGAGCTCATGCTAAATTGAAGTGCCATATCACTCACACTTTTTGGTAGGATATACAACCACATTTCCACAAGTTTTCTCAGCCCTTTACTCACCTAATTGATGGAGAAAAGTTGGGATCATTTGGAGGGCCATTTTGAATTCAAATCTACAACTACCTTTTTGAGCATTATATAAGCAATCACATGGAGCAACGTTGTATCCATCCTCCTCTACCATTTGAGCACTTGTAGGCTCTCATTAGGAGTTTTTACTCCAGGTCTAAGATAGCCCCTAGGTAAGCAAGCCCCGTGCTTGCTGGAATTTTCTCATAGGAAGTGATCTTTAATCACCCATATCTCTTTGTGTAATAGTCCGATTCATTTGCAAGTTAGTTCATTTTGTTCCTATGATTGTAAGCTTTCTTTTGGATATAATATTAATATCATGTGTTCATTAATCATGAGTATATTGAGCTTGAAATATCTCTGGTCTTATCTCTGCATATTCCCAAGTATATGTGTATTGGAAGGTACACATAGGTGCAAGATACCTGTTTGGAAAATTTCTAGTCTATCTTGTGAAGGGAGGTTGATACCTCTTACATTATCCAAATTGATTGATCTTTAGCTTGTTGGAAAGTGCATACTATCTATTTGTAGTATGCAAATTTTCATAGGTTTAGTATTCAGTTCCAGAGAGCAATTCAATTTTTGGTGGACTGTGGTGGTGAACTATTTGGTCCTAGGAAGGGCCTATCTTTCTTCTGCTACAATTAGGAGTGGATATACTCCATCAGTGGTATTACAGCTCATCATTGAGTATTAAGGACATCAAAAGGAGGCCTTGAATTTGCTTGAGAGCCAAGGGTTGAAGCAAAGACTAGCAAGATTTGAAGAAGGATTTGAATCAAGGGGGAGCTTCTATCATCATCGAAAGTTCACGACAAATGGAGAATCTTGTGGGAAGGTAACATATCATTCTTTCTCACATCTATCACAATCCAAGGAAGGATTACAATCCATATATAGTCTCATATACAATGGGAGACTATAATACTCAGATTGAGAAGCTTGAAAAGAGCAATTACCAACTTTGGAAGTTTAAAATCTCTAACTTCCTCATGGGAAAGGGTCTTTGGGGGTTGATTAGTGGTACTGAGGTGAATCCATACATAGATCCACATACACACACTGAGAATCAAAGGAGAGCCATTAGAGAATGGAAAGAAAGGGATAGGAGAGTGATCTTCATTCTTTCTCAACACATATGCAACTCCATGATAGGTCATATCCAAGACTTAGATACATCTAAGAAGGTTTGGGAGTGTTTAGAAAGGTTGTACTCTATGTGTACAAAGGCTAGAAAAAATCAGCTCAAGAATGAACTCAACAACCTTGGGAAGTCATCAAATCATAGCACTAATGACTTCATACTCAAAGTAAAAGAGATCTCGGATGCACTTGGTTCAATTAGATGTGTTGTAGATGATGACCTAGTTGCCCACACACTTAATGGGCTTAGAGCAGATGATAAATGGAAGGCATTCACAACCTTTGTGTATGTAAGGGATTCATTACCAGATTTTGAGCAACTTACTTCTCTTATGGTGACTGAGGAGCTCAACCATGGAGGCAACAAGTCAAAGGGCAGCCAAGACCAACTCTTCTATGTAGGCAAAGGAGGAAGAGGAAAAGGAAATAGATGTGCTTCAAGAGGAAGAGGTAGAAGCAACTACCAACAAAGTAGCCAAAGCTATCAAGGGATTCAATCAAGCCAAGATGAAGGTCAATCATCAAGAGGAAGAGAAGAGGAAGAGGAAGAGGAAGAGGTAGAGGAGGAAGATATGAAGGTCGAGGCTACTCCAACTCAAATGGATGCTTCAATTGTGGGAAGCAAGGACACTATGCCAAAGATTGTTTGCAAAAGCAAGGTGGGAACAATTACAAAGGGCAAGGCAATTATGCTAACTCCTCAACAAATTCAAAAAATGATCATTTGTTAGCTATGAACCATAGAAGTGAAGGTCAACCACATGATGAGGTGTGGTATATAGATAGTGGTTGTAGTAACCACATGTCAGGTAAAGAGGAGTACTTCAACAATCTTCAAGCACCCAAGCAAAGATGCTTTGTGGAGATAGGAGACAACACAGATCATGAGATACAACAAATGAGAGATGTGAATCTTTAAGGAAAGCACAAAGCAACAGGACTATCTGAGGTATTGCATGTTCCTACTATTACAAAGAACTTAATCTTTGTTGGACAGATGGTTGAAAAGGGATACCAAGTCAAGTTCAACCACAAAGGATGCTTTATTGAAGACCCAAAGAATGGCTATGACCTCTGTTGCTACATCAAAACCCTAAGGTCCAATGGAGGGCGAGAATACTTCTCCCATGCTTTTTGTGATTTCTTCCAGGACCAAGGTATAAAAAGACAAATCACTTGTAGGTATACTCCCCAACAAAATGGGGTGGCAGAGAGAAAGAATAGGTGTATTGTTGAAATTGCTAGGAGTATGTTAAATGAAATGAATGTACCTTTAACATATTGGGCAGATGATGTATCTATTGTTGTGTACTTGATGAATAGGTGCCCCACATCTGGGGTACATGACATGACACCTGAGGAGGCATGGAATGGAAGGAAGTAGACCTTTCACACATTAGAATCTTTGGGTGTGTATGCTACACACATGTGCCACAAGAGTTGAGAGGTAAGATGGATGCAAGGGCTGAAAGATGTATGTTTATTGGTTATGCTATGGAACAAAAAAGTTACAAGTGCTAGAACCCTAATACAAAGGAGTTAAAGGTATCCGGAGATGTAATGTTTGATGAACTCAAACCATGGTATGCTTCCAAAGTTCCATTGCAAGAAGATATTGAGAGGCAAAGAGGAGGTATGAAGCTAGGTTTCAAGATAGCTTGGAAATTAGTGGTCAAGCATACAAAGGAGTTCAAGCATGGATTCGACCCATCAATCAGTGAATAGAGGAAAGGCAAGATTGGTAGAGCTTGATGAATATGGAGATGAAGTTGAAGACTTTGAAGAACCTATGTTACAACGGGGAGCTACATCAAAAGCAGAGATCAAGGCACCAAGGCAAAGAAGGTTCATTCCACCAAAAGGAGAAGAAAGGAGGTCAACAAGGGTAAAACATCCAATCTCAAGGCTTGTCTATGATAGTTATATTGCTAGGAATTATGCTTTCATGACTAAGGTTATCAAAGATTATGAACCTTCTATGTATGTGGAGTCTAGTTCCAAGACAAGAAGGGATGAAGGTAATTGGCAAAAAATGGGTATATAAAGTGAAGAGAAATTCTGATGGTTCAACTCCTAGGTACAATGCAAGGCTTGTGGCAAAGGGATTTGCTCAATCCTATGGGATTGACTATGAAGAAACATTTAGCCTAGCTGCAAAGATGACCACAATTAGGGAAATCATTGGGGTTTCCACATCTAAGAGGTGGCCAATATATCAATTGGATGTAAAGAATGCTTTTCTTAATGGTGATTTGCAGGAGACAGTCTACATGACTCAACCGTTAGGGTTTGAGAACCTAAATATTCAGATTTTGCTTGTAAACTTAGAAGAGCATTGTATGGTTTAAAGCAAGCTCCTAGGGCATGGAATCAAAGGCTTGTGGAGTATTTTTGCATGTGTGGATACAAGCCAAGTGATGGAGATCCTTCCTTATACCTCAAGAAGGAAGGAGGACTAATTGTCTATGTATGCATATATGTGGATGACTTGATTATAACAAGAAGGGATGATGCAGGGATCACATGGATCAAGGCCAAGCTTGGAAATGAATTCAAGATTTTAGATCCTAGAGTTCTTAAATACTTTCTTGTGATTGAAGTTATTTATGTGGAAAATGGTATTTACTTTTCTCAAAGCAAATACTTGCTAGATGTACTTTATAAGTATGGTATGAGTAGATGTAAGCCACTCACATAGCCTATGGATCCAAACACTAAGTTATGTGCAGGTGAAGGAAAACCTCTTGAAGATATTTCAGCATATAGAAGCATGATTGGAAGCCTTAATTATGCCACCATCACAAGACTTGACTTGTCTTATGTTGTAGGAGTTCTTTCTCAATTTCTAAATTCACCAACTGATGTTCATATGAATGCATCCAAGAGAATGCTTAGGTACATCAAGCACACTATCAGCCAAGGGTTGTACTACCCTTATGGAGATGGATTACAACCTCAAGGCTTTAGTGATGCTGATTAGGCTGGTTCAAAGGAGGATAGAAGGAGCACATCTGGCTATGTCTTCATGCTAGGTCAAAGAGTCATTTCATGGATGTCCAAGAAGGAACCTACAGTTGCATTATCATCTATTGAGGTTGAGTACAGAGCTTTAGCACTTGCTACATGTGATATCATGGAAGTCAAAGAGTTTACTCTATTTGGAGATAACATGTCAAGCATTCATCTAGCAAGCAACCCTATGTTCCATGCAAGAAGCAAGTGCACATAGAGATCCATTATCACTTCATCAGAGAGAAGGTACTAGCAAAAGAAGTGGGCATCAAGCACATCAACACCAAGGATCAGCTAGCAGATATGATGACCAAGTTTATGCATGCAAGCAAGTTGGAGAAGTTAAGATCAACCTCAACTTGAAGGAGATCAATGGAGACTAACACTTGAGCTTGAGGGGGAGTGTTAGAATTTTAGCAATCTCAAGTGTGAGAACTCATGCTAAATTGAAGTGACACATCACTCAAAATTTTTGGTAGGATATAAACCCACCTTTCCACGAGTGTTCTCAGCCCTTTACTCACCTAATTGATGGAGAAAAGTTGTGATCATTTGGAGGGAAATTTTGAATTCAAATGTACAACTACCTTTTTGAGCATTATATAATCAAAAACATGGAGCAAAGTCATAGCCATCCTCCTCTACCATTTGTGCACTTGTAGGATCTCATTAGGAGTGTTTATCCCAGGTCTAAGCTAGCCCCTTTCTTGCTAGAATCTTCTCATAGGAAGTGATCTTTGATCACACATATCTCTTTGTGTAGTAGTCTGATTCATTAGCAAGTTAGCTCATTTTCTTCCTATGATTGTAATCTTTCTTTTGGATATAATCTTAGTATCAAGTGTTCATTATTCTTGATTACACTGAGCTTGAAACCTCTCTGGTCTAATCTCTCCATATTCACAAGTATATGTCTGTTGGAAGGTACACATAGGTGCAAGCTACCTGTTTGGACGATTTATGGTATGTCTTATGAAGGGAGGTTGATACCTCTAACATTATCCAAATTGAGTGAGCTTTGGCTTGTTGGAAATCCCATACTATCTATTTCTACAGTGCAAACTATCATAGGTTTAGTCTTCAGTTTCAAGAGCAATTCAATTTTTGGTGGACTGTGGTAATGAACTGTTTGGTCCTAGGAAGGGCCAATCATTCTTCTACTACAATTAGGAGTGGATATACTCCATCATGTGTATGTATTTGTGTGTATGTGTTTGTACTTATATTATTATATAGAGCCATAAGTATTTATTTATTTTTATGTATAACTATATATATTCAACTATATATATATATATAGATATATATATATATATATATATATATATATATATATATATATATATATATATATATATATATATATATATATATATATATATATATATATATATATATATATATATGTGTGTGTGTGTGTGTGTGTGTGTGTGTGTGTGTTATAAAATTTTAAAAATATTATAACTATATATACATACAAATATAGATACATATAAATATGTGGATATATACAATTATATATAAATGAATGAATATATATATAGTGATATATATATATATATATATATATATATATATATATATATATATATATATATATATATATATATATATATATATATATATATACTCACACACATGTATATATGTATATATCTATGTATGTATGTATATATATATATATATATATATATATATATATATATATATATATATATATATATATATATATATATATATATATATACTCACACACATGTATATATGTATATATCTATGTATGTATGTATGTATATATATATATATATATATATATATATATAAATATATATATATATATATATATATATATATATATATATATATATATATATGTGTGTGTGTGTGTGTGTGTGTGTGTGTGTACGTGCGTGCGTGTGTGTGTGTGTATGTGTGTGTGTGTATACATGCATGCATGTATGCATGTATGTATGTATGTATGTATGTATGTATGATGTATAAAAAATGAAGTCTATTCCCCAATGCTCTTTGTTAGAAGATTCATTATGTCTATCACTATCCATAAGATGATTAGAGCCACCACTAGCACCACTCTCAGCTTGTGCGGATTTTCAATCCTCTTCCTCCTTTCCTACAAACTCCATTATATCTATCCGATCGTGGTTGGCTTATCATATCAATAAGAAAAATAAAATATAGTATCTAAGATCTTTTAAAGCTTAAAAAAAATAAGAAATATGTAATACATACAAAAATATGTGCTCTCTCCTTAAGTGTTTTACCAAGAGCTCTATAATCGAAGTGGGTCTCATAACCTATCTCATTGTGCATAGGTTCTGGACCAAAATACTTCACCTACATTAAGAGAAATCAAAAGATAGATTGATTTATCACTCAATAAATGTATTAAATATTTATTAAACTTGAAACTGTAGTAGTATTTATGAATTTATGAATGTAGAAATGAACCAACCCATCAAGTCTTAGATGAGCCTTATATGTAAATTTATTCAAATAAAATTCTACACAAATAAGATAATATTTCTAATATATGAAAGCTATTGTTCTCACCATGTGTTGAGGGTTGTTAGTTTGTAAAGGTCTCCCTTTGTGAAATTAATACCATGTCTCCTATAGCATGCTAATCTTTCACTTCCTTGAATCTACCATGAGATATCTTCTATAGTTCATTTTTCATATGATAGTAGACATTATAATAATAAAGCATTATATTCTGGATACATTCACATGCACAAAATCCATTCAAACATACATGAATACATATATATGTACATAAATACATACATACACATACATGCATACATACATACATACACACATACATACATGCTTACATACATTCATACATACATACACACACATAGGTACATACATACCTACATACCTTCATACCTACATACATACATACATACATACATACATACATACACATACCTACTGTAAGACAATAGTTACGCAATATAACATAGGAGCAATAGCAGAGAAGATAACAGATATAGGAGAATCTCAACAATTTTCTACTAGCAGCAAGTACAAAGATGATGGCGTTGTCCACCCGTGCGCTCTCAAGGTAGAGCTTAAATGGTGATCTAGACAACTCTAGATAGGGAGATACAAGGTAGAGGTATGTTGGCTCAACTCAGTGTCTTAGGTAGTGCAGAAGTCATGTATATATAGGATCATGGGTGGCCTGCCATGGACGGCTATACATGGGCGATAGAGCATGGGCGGCCACCGCCTGCGTAATTGCCATACATGGCTTAGACTGGTTGAACCGACCTAACAAATATAAATGATTTCTGACTCCGACAGGGAATATTCCATGGAATATTCCCTTTACCGTCGCGCCGGGGGCGCCCCGGACCCCCACCAGGGGGCCCGCTGGCCCCCTGGGACCCCCCAACCAGGGGGCCCGCTGGCCCCCTTGGACCCCCCAGCCGGGACTGCTCACCGCTGCCCCGGACCCCACAATTGGGGACCCTGGTAACTCCCTTTCCTTATAATACCTTACATGGTCCAATATGACCTTCATCCAACATTCAAGTTGGGATTCCCATCAATTGGGTAATGCACGCTTGGCTTCTCCTCATAAAGGGGGCCTTACAAAATGTGCATACAATCATGAGGGGTAGACATTGATCATATACTAACACCCCCCCTCAATGTTTACCGATGATAAATCAAGTAGGTCTTGGTCCTATGCCCATCTGTTGAAGATGCTTGTTGAGCTGCTCTCTTCCAAGTGCTTTAGTGAATATGTCAGCACAATTTGCCTCTGTTGGGCAATATTCTAGCTCCACAATTTCATCTTCAATTAGCTCACGAATGTAATGGTACTGTACTTCTATGTGCTTGGTGCGAGCATGAAATACTGGGTTCTTTGCAATAGCCATACAACTTTGATTATCACACTTGAGTACAGTTGGCATATTTGATGGAAAGCCTAGATCTGCAAGAATTCTCCTTAACCAGACTGCCTCACAAGAAGCAAAACAAGCTGCTTTGTACTCTGCTTCAGTGGAGGAGAGTGCGAGAGTTGGTTGCTTCCTACTTACCCAAGAAAATATTCCTGAACCAAGTGAGAAACAATATCCAGAAATTGATTTTCTAGAATCACAATCTCCAGCCCAATCCGAGTCACAATATCCTTGGAGTGTATCACCTGTGGTTTACAAAATACCAAAATCCAAGGTTCCTGCAATGTACCTTAGAATTCGCATACCAGCATTCTAGTGACTCTCCTCAGGTTTGTTGGAAAACCTGCTTAACACTCCAACAGCATAGCAAATGTCTGGTCTAGTGTTGCATAGAAAAATAAGACTTCCAACGAGCTTCCTATACTTCTTAGCATGTACATCAGGCATGTTATCATCCATAGATAGCTTATGATTTACCTCCATAGGTGTGCTAATTGGTTTGCAGTCCATCATTCCAAATGCCTTGAGAATTTCTTTGGAATATTTTTGTTGTGAGATGAAAATGCCATCCTTCCTTTGCCATACTTCAATTCCCAGACAAAAATGGAGTAGACCTAAGTCTGTCATTTCAAACTCAGTTCCCAAGCTGATCCGAGTTTGATTGATGAGTTCCTGATGATCTCCTGTAATGATCAAATCATCTACATATACAATGACAACAACTAGCTTGCTATCCCTTTTCGTTACATACAAGTTAGCATCAGAAGTACTTCTTTCAAAACCCATATTTTTGAAAAAATGATATATTCGTTGGTACCAAGCTCGTGGAGCTTGCTTAAGTCCATACAAAGCTTTCTTCAACCTGCAAACTTTATTTTCTGAATTGGGCACCTCAAAACCTGGTGGTTGAGATACATATACCTCCTCCTTGAGGTGACCATTCAAAAATGCAGATTTGACATCCATCTAGAAAATAGGCCAGGACTTTTGTGCAGCTACTGCAAGTACCGTCCGAATAGTTGTCATGCGTGCTGTTGGTGCAAAAGTTTCTTGAACATCAAACCCTTCAATCTGTGAAAAACCCTGTGCAACTAATCGTGCCTTATACTTTTCTAATGTTCCATCAGCTTTATACTTAGCTTTCCAAATCCATTTAGTACCTATTACTTCTTCTTTGGCGGCAAGTCGACTAGATCCCATGTATCATTTTTGAGTATACTATCATACTCAGACTGCATTGCCGCTCTCCAACCTGGATCATCAATGGCTTCTTCAATGGTGGTAGGTTCCTTTATCGAACCCATGATATCTGCCATTAGAGCCATGTTGACAATGTGTTCTGAGGCTCTTCTTTGCTCCTCTATTCTCTTTGATCTTCGTAATCCATCTGATGATGATTCTGGTACATCTACATGTGGATTGTGATCATCAAAGAGCTGTTGTGCCCACTTCGGTAGTGGCTTACGCTGTGCAGCTACAACTGGTTGGCTTTTTATTGAGGAAATTTCTCCATCAGATGTTTCCTCCTCCTCAACTTTAACCTGTCTTTTGATAGGCACAAGGTGAGATATTTCTCCGTTTGATGAGATAGTAGATTTACCTTTATCTTCTACTAAGTGTGGTCGTTCATCAAACAGCACATCTCGGCTGACAAAAATCTTCCTTGCCTCAGGATCCCATAACCTGTATGCTTTAGACTCTTCACTATATCCTAGGAAGACACACTTTTTGCTTTTTGAATCCAACTTTGATCTTGTTGAATCAGGAATATGTGCATAACAGAAACAACCAAAAATTCTGAAATGCAAAACCGAAGGCTTTTTACCAGAATATGCTTCTTGAGGAGTCATCCCCTTCAGTGCTTTTGTGTAGCTTCGATTGAGGATGTAGACTGCTGTATTAACTGCTTCCACCCAGAATGAATCAGGCATGTCTTGAGCCTTCAACATACAATGAGCCATTTCAACTACTGTCCTATTCCTGCGCTCAACAACGCCATTTTGTTGGGGTGTATGAGCTATGGTAAGTTGCCTTTTCACACCATGCTCCTTACAGTAATTGTTGAATTCTGTTGACAAGAATTCACCTCCTCTATCTGTTCTAAATTTCTTCAGTTTCCTTCCTGATTCATTTTCTACATACTTATGCCACGTTTTAAATTTTTCAAAAGCATCAGCCTTCTCTCGAATGAAATAAACCCACATCTTTCTACTATAATCGTCGACTAACAGCAAGAAGTAGAAAGATCCTCCTAAAGCAGGTGTAGACATTTTACAGCAGAGATCAGCATGTACCAACTCTAGAGGAGCTTGAGATCGATTGCTGGTCTCTCTTGGAAATGCCTTTCGTTGTTGCTTGCCCATCATACAAGCTTCACAAGGTTCCTGCAACTCTGAAAATGCAGGCAAATGAGCAACCATCCCTGTTCGTTGCATCTCCTTAAAAACTGCAAATCCGAGATGCCCAGATCGTTGGTGCCATAACCTGCTTACATCTTTATCTTCTGTAGCAGTTAAAGCACTTAACTCATACAAGTTATCCCGTCGTATGCCTTTACCTACAACATTACCTGATGAATCCATGATTTCCGCACCACTCTTATTGAAGTGAACTTCGAGTCCTCGATCTATTATTGCAAAAACTGACAACAAATTTCTTTTGAGTGTAGGTACATAGAGAACATCGGATAACTTTTTCTCAACACCTGGAGAAGTGATAAAAGAGATGGTTCCAGTTCCTTCAGCTGGACACTTGGAGTCATTTCCCACCACTACATTGATGGATTCCCGCAGAGGCACTAGGGAACTATACCAATCCTTTTTACTAGTCATATGGCGAGAAGCTCCACTATCTAAAATCCATGGCTCATCAACACGAGCTTGAGCAGATGAACATACCTCTTCAATAGCTACCCAAAGTTCCAGCTCTGTGTTGTTTGGAGACTCTTTGTTCTTCCATGATGATTTTACAGTCCCATTCCGTTCATCAGCTTGCTTCTTTCTACAATCCTTGATGGCATGGCCTTTCTTTTCACAATAGAAGCAACTTCCTGTGAACTTTTTCTTCTTTGGCTTCTTCTTTGATCCCTCTGAAGAGCCTTTACCTTTTGCATTTGCTGAGAATGCAGCATCAGTTGTACTTTGCCGATTCTTCAGCCGCATCTCTTCTTCTAAAAGCATGGCACAAAACTCTTCAAATGTAAGAGGAGTTGGCCTTACCTGAGTGTTAAGGGCTATTACTAATCCATCATACTTTGCTGGAAGAACACGTACAGATCTTCGAGCCAGCTCTTCTGGTGTTATAACAACACCAACTACAGCCAATTGATCTTGAAGATGCTTTATCCGTTTGATAAAATCTTCAGCCTTTTCAGAATCAGAATGCTTTTCATTTGCCAACTGATTTTCTAAATTCTGTATCCTAGTGTGGTTCTTGGTCTCATATTGTCGAGCCAATATGCCCCAAGCCTCATGTGCTTTAGTAGTATGTTGAACTAAAGTAAGCACAGAATCACTTACACTAGTCACAATCGCACATAATGCATCAGCATTCCGCCTCTTCTAAGCTCATAGAAGATCTGGATCTGGCTGAATCATCAATCTTGAATTTGCTGGATCTTCAACTAGTATAGGCTCTGGATCCAATCCCATCAGTCCCATGACAGTGTCAAGTAATTCATAGGAGTCCAAAATTGCAGAAATTTTGAACTTCTAGAGTGTATAGTTGGTTCCATCCAGCTTCCCTTCAGTGAATGTAGGTGGATGAATTCGAATAGGTGTAGCATTAACATTAGCTGAAGCACCAAGACTAGTGTTCGACGATGAAGCCATCATGTAATCACTCGAATAATCTACTGATATTCCAGTCTGCTACTAGGCTAAAATAATGATACTTCTCAAGCTATTCGAACCTTATAGCTCTGATACCATGTAAGACAATAGTTACGCAATATAACACAGGAGCAATAGCAGAGAAGATAACAGATATAGGAGAATCTCAACAATTTTCTACTAGCAGCAAGTACAAAGATGATGGCGTTGTCCACTCGTGCGCTCTCAAGGTAGAGCTTAAATGGTGATCTAGACAACTCTAGATAGGGAGATACAAGGTAGAGGTATGCTGGCTCAACTCAGTGTCTTAGGTAGTGCAGAAGTCATGTATATATAGGATCATGGGTGGCCTGCCATGGACGGCTATACATGGGCGGTAGAGCGTGGGCGGCCACCGCCCGTGTAATTGCCATACACGGCTTAGACTGGTTGAACCGACCTAACAAATATAAATGATTTCTGACTCCGAAAGGGAATATTCCATGGAATATTCCCTTTACCGTCGCGCCGAGGGCGCTGCCCCCGGACCCCCACCAGGGGGCCCGTTGGCCCCCTTGGACCCCCCAGCCGGGGCTGCTCACCGCTACCTCGGACCCCACAATTGGGGACCCTGGTAACTCCCTTTCCTTATAATACCTTACATGGTCCAATATGACCTTCATCCAACATTCAAGTTGGGATTCCCATCAATTGGGTAATGCACGCTTGGCTTCTCCTCATAAAGGGGGCCTTACAAAATGTGCATACAATCATGAGGGGTAGACATTGATCATATACTAACACCTACATGCACATATAGTACATACTCTATCTCATCACTTATGAAAAATCAATTATTTTTTATTTTTATGAATATTATAACAAAGTTGGCTAGAGATTTTCCATTGCCAACTCATTTGCAACGTTTAGTGGGGGTGTATGATCACAGAAGGCATGGAGAATGACATTGATTGTAACCTGCAAATGAGAGAAAGGTTTTTAGATCCTGAGGCAATTGCTATATGACTTCTCCATCCATGATCCACAGAGAAGTTCTTGGTCCTTTTTTATGGAGGATTTGCATGTTTTGCATGAGTGTGTGGGCACTCTTATATTATTTTATGGACCTACATATGGGCATCCATTTGCATGCCACATTCAAAGCATGAGTACTTATGGAGTATGTGTCAATACATCCTCACTTTCTAGTGGAGGGATTAGAGATGCAAAATGCCAAAAAATGTATGTTCATTGAAGACCTTACTTTCAAGGGAACATGACAAGTTTAATCAATGGTAATTGTGGAAGAAATCATAGGATGAATTCCACATTTTTAGAGCAAGATAATGTTATTGTTAGTGTCCATGTGAAAGGCCAAATGGAACTCGGCCACTTTTGTATATGTTTTGTAACGAAAGATATAGTGGTCTATTTAGCCACAGACATTAAGTTCGATCGCATTTGTAAAACCTAGGAAGTCTGAGTTTGTGCTCTTTATATACTGTGTAGTTCAATGTTCTCTATAAGACTCTCTAGATCATCATTCTCATTGTCTGGAGCTTGGTTTTCCACTATGAGAGCACCATCGTGGAGTGTTGGTGGTGAGGTTTCGGCAAATTATGGATGTCATATACTTAAAAGAGCATCCATGCCATAGATTGAAAAAGCCCATTGAACTTTTTGAAGTGGGAGGCACAAAATATAAAAAAAGGAAAAAAATGAGATATTTATTTTGATAATTATTTTTTATGATTTAACTCATGTAAGTTAATCAGCAACTCATAGTTATGTGTTGTAATTTGAAGTTAGTTTCACTTTCATGTATCTGGCTATTTTAATATCCCTAATTTGGAATATAACAATACTAATAATGTAATGTTTTATCTTCAAGATGAAGATTCTAGATTATCATATTGGTGACGTTCTAGCTCATCATTCATAATTTAGTATATAAGAAAATTTATCATAAGAGTCCATGAGGATCTTACTTAACAATAATCCTATGGAATATGTAAGATTAGAAAAGAATATGTTATGAAACATCAACATCGACATGAAGATATTTTCAGTGGTGATGATGGCATGGCTAATGTTATTGAGGATTGGTATCAATGACAATGAGAAAAATATTTATGTGAACAAGAAATATATTTGAGAAGAATATCTAAATCATATCTATGAAATAAGTCGATTGACATGATTAAGTGCAAGCTTACTTGTACTAAATCATTAAAATTCATCTGGATAGAGAAATGCATATGTTTTCAAAACTATCAATATACATTCAATATATTAATTGTTTTAATTTTATATTATTACAATGCTTCTCTAATAAATTATACTCTTTTAATAAACTTGAAGGATAATATCTCATAAGTTCTTACCAAAAGGCAATAAATAGAATGATTAGTACTCTTGGACTTGATTATGATTCCATACATGCATATCTCAACGATTGTTATGAGCAAATGAAAAGTTAAAAATCTCATTGTATATTTTGCTTCTCTTATAGATGATATTCAAGAATTGTGGAGAGGAATAAACGTCATCGACATGTCTAAAGACAATGGCCAAATACATTCATTGATATTGAGATTGTTGCACGAACCATCCATGACTTCCAAGATATGGGTTTTTGTTTAGGTAATAGTTAAATTTTACTATTCTCTAATGCATTTGTATAATATGCATTGAATTGGTCATTTTTGTGATTTATAATGCCTTTCCGCATTGTGGTGATCGGTTGAGATCAACGTACTCTAAGGATCCCATTAAAAACAATTACTTTTGACATGGATGATTCTTATCTAATGATCGTAATTTACAACAAAGAAGAGAAGCTATATAATTTAATGGAAAAATAAAACAGGGTAAGTGTCCAATACCAATGAAACCTATAGATTGGTATTTGAAGTGGATACTTTGACATGTTATTCATCCAGAGTTAGAAATATTCAAAGATGATGATTATCGCAATGTGCATAAGAGAAGGAAGGGTAAATGTTCACTAGTATAAACTCCTTCAATATGGTATACTTTGGAGTATTGGAAGGATTTAAAGAAGTAAGAAACAATTTAAAATAGAAAAATTCAAACCTAAGACAATGATCAGCTTTTCTCGAGATGGATGACATACCCATGAGCATGTTTCATTAGTACTTACACTTAGAGAGATGGAAATTAGAAGCTATAAAATTTAATCTATTTGTACAACTATATGATATAGAGCTTACTATATTAGTTGATATATAAAATGTTTTTTTTTATCAGTAGAACCATATGTGAAGTATTTCATCTCTTGTTATTGATGGATGTACAACAAGCGGAGTTTGAGGTGTGATATATTGTGTCCATCACTTGCAAGGTATTGAACACTTGTGTATTTCTAATATAAAATTAAATTTATATTTCTTCAAACCAAACAATATTTCTAATTATTTTTTTACTTTAATGATAGATTTATTACATTGTAAGAAATCTGAAAGCAGTTAATTTCACAAAAGAATCTTGAATGTAGAGAGATTCTTTGTTTGATGGAGAAGGAATTGTCAACCTCCTTTTGAGATATCTAGGTCCAACTACTAATTTATCTAATGCATGAAATTTTTAGTGCTCTAAGCACTTGATTGATGTTTTGGGTCGGGTGATTGATGTGACTATTTAGAAATATGTGCATCAGAAAGAAGAACCAAAGAGCTCTATGGTAGAGGGATGATTCTCAAATAATGAATGTATTATGGATGTGAATATCTTGAGTATGTCCATGAAGAAGCTCCTCCAACACAAACTCACAATTATTTTTCTACTATAAAAGATAAGGTTTTTTTAAATAATGTAATCTAATTTTAGCTTTAAACACATTGTGTATAATAACAAATGCATGCAAAAATCAGAAATATGTGCATCAGAAAGAAAAACCAAAGAGCTCTATGGTAGAGGGATGATTCTCAAATAATGAATGTATTATGGATGTGAATATCTTGAGCATGTCCATGAAGAAGCTCCTCCAACACAAACTCACAATTCTTTTTCTACCATAAAAGATAAGTTTTTTTTAAATAATGTAATCTAATTTTAGCTTTAAACACATTGTGTATAATAACAAATGCATGCAAAAATCAGAAATATGTGCATCAGAAAGAAAAACCAAAGAGCTCTATGGTAGAGGGATGATTCTCAAATAATGAATGTATTATGGATGTGAATAACTTGAGTATGTCCATGAAGAAGCTCCTCCAACACAAACTCACAATTCTTTTTCTACCATAAAAGATAAGGTTTTTTTAAATAATGTAATCTAATTTTAGCTTTAAACACATTGTGTATAATAACAAATGCATGCAAAAATATATTGATGAGGATGAAGAGGAACTCAAAAGTAAACAAAATCTAAGAAATGAAATAAGATTTATATACATCAAACCCAAGATACATCTTTTGCCA
>CM035437.1:32593465-32795965 GCA_020310875.1 Ceratopteris richardii | reverse complement strand
ATGATTGCAAAACCCAATGAATGACAGTAAGTGTAAGGTTTGGATCATTATGCACATTCGGATATGTGAAGAAAACCTTGGACATTACAGTTCCATTGTATACCAAAGCACCAACCAAATGCATTTGCACAAGGACTTCATCTCCAATGTCCTTAGGGATGCAATAAAAATGTGGCAAACAAGTTTTCTTTTTATCCATACCATCGATCAACAAACACATATAACGCTCCGGATTTCTGAGTGCTTTACTTCAATGATGAATTGCTTTCTTTCTCTCTAAAGTTTGACTCTCATGATGGTTGTTAAGAAGGTTTTTAAAATTATCCTTTTCCTGTGGTGTTGTAGCCCCTTTTGCCATGTTTTTCAAAGTGGCGCAAACTGAACATTCACCCATTCTAACTTTACGAGGAATAGACACATTGTTAAACTCTTCCTTCCATAATCGAGTAAAGTGATGATACAACACATACTTCTCATTTCTATTTTCCATGTCTTCTCTATATATTTGAAATACCTCTCGACGAGTAAAGTGATCTGACAAGTGCAACCTTCCAGTTGTAGGCATAACCTCACAATGCAAGCTAAAATAGTTCATCATCCAATTCATTGCATGACGTCCAACAGATCCTTTGGTCCCAACATGGAACGTATCCAAAATGAGATCCCCATTCATAAGCCCCTATTGAACCCTATGTATTTTAAAATTTCCCACACCCATTGCAATTTTGCAGCCCTACAACATCGCATCCCTTGACTAAAGAAATATTCAAAAGCAACATGTGTTACTGACATGTTATCCTCGATCATTTGCATGTGAGAAACAAGGTATATATCCTGCCTTTCACTATCTAAATGCAGGAATTTCTCTCTTAGGTGCTTTAGTTTCTTCATTCCTAAATTGTACAAACATTTCAAACCACAACAATGCTTCACAATATCCAATGCAATCTGTCTATCTGAAGTAAGAAATTTAAATCTTTTTTGACTTACTTCACGAGGCCTTCTTTTAAAACATAGATTGAGCTTGCTTTGCTTTTCCGTTGCTCCACATGAACTTGAGTCAGAAGGGAGATCAATGGTTGGATCAGATGGGAGATCAAGAGGTGCATTTGGTTGAGCAGCATTGCACTGTGAATTGGATAACTTAAATGACTCAACAGAAAACATAGAATCATTAGCACGTTCTAAACCATAGGGATCATCACTTATGTGGAAAGGGTCAACTGAGAACAATGAATCCGAAACTGTATCAATATGAGCAGAGGAAGCTGATGCCCAAGCATCCACTGAAAAGATTGAGCTCATCTTCACTCAGTTCAAAGAAGACTCAAGATGAATGACCTTTTTAAATAAGTAGAAATCTGAGATCAAGTGAAGATGTCACATCAAATGTCACATCAAGTAGATATGAAATCAAAAGTTCATTAAAGTACGTTAAAGTGCATTAAACATCAAATTACATTAAAGCCTAAAATTAAAGTACTTAATTACTCAGATATACACTAATAAGGGAACCAAAGATTTGATTCACTTTTGAAAGATGAGATACACAATTGATTTCAAACTAGATATGAGTCATTGAGTCTTAGCATTATGAGTGAATCAAAATATATCCAAGTTGAGTTCCAATTGGATTAGATATTAAAATTGTTTGGAGTAGTGCCATTGAAGACTTTACAAGAAGAAATTTTATCTTTGGTTAAGATTTCAAGGATTAGGTTTTATTGTGGTCTTGGCTAGATCTCAAAGAGGTATATGAAAGTATATTCAGAAAGCATTATGTGTAAAAGAAGTACACGGAAAAGTATATGTAAGAATTATGTGTAAAAGCTATATCCGTGGCAAACCGCTCGTTACAAAAGATTTTCAAATGAATTTTGAATCTATGATTTTCCTGAACGTTGGATGCTATGAATAACTTCATTTGATTTTCTCTTTTCTACAAAGACAATGAGTGACGTTTGAAATTACCAACCTATTTTGTTGAAGTTACCAACCTATTTTGTTGTTCAAGATGTTTGAACCCCAAAGTTCTTTGTTGAACGTTTATTCATACATTGATTTTCCTTTTCAACAACGTGTTACAAGATAAATGTGAATATGAACTGAAGTGAGAAGGATAAGACTATAAAGATGTCATTAATCTCCCATATTCAACACAACTTAGACTTGATTTTTTCCCAAGCAAGAGATTCTAAGAAACAATTTATACATGAGATTAGACTTCCTCATGTACATACCATACTCTTGCCATTGAAGTGTAAATTACATGGAAATGTATATAAATAGTTGCAAGGTTCTATAAATATTTCACTAAAGTCGAGGTGAAACAGCCTATTTGTGTGAGTGGTATTTCCTGGTTAGATAAGTTGATAGATATAGTTAGCAACTGGATTCATTCAGTTAGATCCAGTTCGTCTCTGGTTCAAGTTACCCAATTGTCTATACATAGCAGAGGAGGAGATCATTCTCATTTTCAAAATCCACGAGAAAGAGAGAGCAACAGAGCACAGACAGCCATGGAGCACAGAGCTCACCAAACCAGCAAGGCAACTCTCATGGAGAAGAAGAATGTTGGCAAGAGTACCAAGAGGTAGACAAAATCATACCACAAAAAAAGATTCCTAAAAGATTCCTTTTCTATGTTTGTGTAAATAGTATGCTTTCTAAGTTTTTATTTTTCTTAGCTCATAAAATATAGATCCAATGAGGGTACAACTCGATGCTAGGCATCGACTTAATGGTGTAAGTCGATGTCAGGCATCGACTTTTAGGTGCAACTCGATGCCGCACATCGACTTTGGGGTCCAACTCGATGCCTGGCATCGACTTGCACCCTCAAGTCGATGTCAGGCATCAACTTTCACTTAAATTCGATGCCTGACATCGAATTGCACCCTCAAGTCGATGCCTGGCATCGAATGTGGCCTGAAAGTCGATGCCAGGCATCGACTTTAGGGTGCAAAGTCGATGCCAGGCATCGACTTTTAGGTGCAATTTGATGCCAGGCATCAACTTTGTGTGCAAGTCGATGCCAGGCATCGACTTGCACACAAACTTGATGTCTGGCATCGACTTGCACCCTCAAGTCGATGCCTGGCATCGACTTGCACCCTCAAATCGATGCCTGGCATCGACTTGCACCCTCAAGTTGATGCCTGGCATCGACTTGCACCCTCAAGTCGATGCCTGGCATCGACTTGGACCCTTGAAAAACACATTAATGTATGAGCTCATATTTCCAAGCCCTTTCAGGGATGCTGAGTCCAAAAGTGAGAGGCCCTTCAAGAAGCTGAAAGTGACAATGAGCTCTGTGGATCAGCAACATGACAGAGGCATTGGTCACCAAGCAAAACCAAAGAAAAACATTGCATCCTTATCCTCTGAGAAGGCCAGCAATCCGGTTGGAATCTCCTTTGGTGGACGGAGTAGCATCAAAAATTCCTAAGGATGATGCAACTAGGAAGGAAAGGTCGAGGGACGTAGAGGTCTTAAGGACAAATCATCCACTTCGGGACATGAAAAACCTGGAGTGGTGCCTTTAGTATGTGGAAGAAAAGGACGCAGTCCTACTTGTGTTCGCAGGGGCATACGGGAGAGGAAAGACCACGACAACATAGGGTTTTCAGTATGGCCTTGTGTTCAAACTGGATTATGAAGATGAGGATTTTGACAACCTCCTTGTCCTGGTAGAGACGTCAAAAGGTTTAAGAAATGTTATACGCAAGATGGATTTCTTGTGCCCAGAGTGCTGTGTTCTAGAGAGGCTTGCAGAGATATGCAGGGACTCAGTGAATCTTATCAAGGACTTGATGCCATGGATCGAGGGCAACGTCATGCCAATACAATAGAAGATGACAACCCCTGTAAAGGCAAGGGGTAAGCAGTGCGTGCAGAAAAAGTTCCTGAAGAAAAAGAAGAGAATTGCTGATGAGGAGTCTTCTGACTCAAGCTCTAGCTCTGAGGATATAATAGTTGCACCTGGTGGAGAGCTTGCCTCGGGTGTTCTTGGTACTGAGCAGAACAAGATGAGGGAGGACATAGCTAGAAGAAAAGTTGTGAAGAAGGGGCAGTTGTTCCACCTGCCAATCAATATCATCCATAGGCCACCAATGGATCCACTCACAGGGAGGAGGCCCCTTAAGATCAGGGAGCCACACAATTTGCACGTGCAGAATCTTAAGAAGAAAATGAAAATAAATCCTCATGCTATTGTTGTGCCTTTCCTTGTCATGGTGGATCCGAATGAGTGCAGCTCTGTGGAGGAGTTCAATGAGGGTCTGTTTGAGGATTATACATATTATGTGATTGGTGGTTCACACTCTGCAGAGGCCCACAGACAGCTAGTGAAGGAGCACCCCACCACATTCTTCTTTAGGTATGCAGAGTGAAAGATATATGTTGGTCTTACAACTGAGGAAGCCAAGCTTCTTGCTTGGGATCACAACAATGACAATGACTATAGGCAAAAAATGTCCTCCATAGAGAGAATTCGCTTCTTCCACCATGAATATGAAGATTGTCTCGTGAAAGAAGTTGGAAGAATACATCCCAATCTACGAAAGCAATGCCTTATTGAGATTGGAATTGCACTGGATGAGAATAGAAAGTCTGATGCTTTGAGAAAATATGATCCATGGTTTCAACTGGCATTCAGAACAGGTAAGGTTTGGGATCTGCAGGATAAAATTTTCACAATGTGGAAGAACAAGGAGGTCAAGGGCCAGAAGCAACGGAAGTCGAGGCCAGACCCACAGGTTGATCTGAAGGGAAAGGGAAGGAAAGTTGACCTCTCAATTGAAGAGGCTCTTGAGGACATGAAGCTGACACCATGGAGGGCCCTTCAAGGAATCAAGGATGATACATTGATTATATCAACTTTGTCAAGGGTAATCTCCAAGGAGTTAAGCCTGGAGGAGATGGTGACTGAGCTCAATAAGTATGTATGTTATTCTCACATCCTTTTTCCCTCCTCCCATGTTTCTGGTCTAGCCTAGTCTCTTTTTCATTTCTGTGACTGTATTCATAAAGTATACATGAAGATTCAGGAGGTGATGATGAAGAGGCTGGGTTGCTTCTCTTGGACAGAGGTCCAAGCAGACTATCCAACCACATCATCCTACAAAGCTTAATCAGAATATTTTATCCTGTTTCGTGATTGGGTAGGTTCTCTTTCAGAGAGCATGCCTTGTGACTCAGTGTTCTCTCTCTCTCTCTCTCTCTCTCTCTCTCTCTCTCTCTCTCTCTCTCTCTCTCTCTCTCTCTCTCTCTCTCTCTCTCTCTCTCTCTCTCTCTCTCTCTCTCTCTCTCTCTCTCTCTCTCTCTCTCTCTCTCTCTCTCTCTCTCTCTCTCTCTCTCTCTCTCTCTCTCTCTCTCTCTCTCTCTCTCTCTCTCTCTCTCTCTCTCTCTCTCTCTCTCTCTCTCTCTCTCTCTCTCTCTCTCTCTCTCTCTCTCTCTCTCTCTCTCTCTCTCTCTCCCTCCCTCTCTCTCTCCCTCTCTCTCTCTCCCTCTCTCTCTCTCTCACCCTCTCTCTCTCCCCCTCTCTCTCTCCCCCTCTCTCTCTCCCCCTCTCTCTCTCCCCTTCTCCCTCTGTAATAGGCCTCTTTTCTAGTGAAATAATTCATTTTGAACTTTCTGAATTTCATTGTGGGGATAATGCTTACAACGAATAATTAGGTCATTTTATGCATGTAGGAAAAATTTTGGGTTGACAAGTTTCATATTCTCTCTCTAGACCTTAATTGCATCATGTTTTCCAGTGGGATTTTGAAGGTGAAGATGAAAGAATTAAGGAAAACTCTGTATGAGGGAAAGGTAGAGCAAGTAGAAGAGAATAAAAGTGCCTGTGTGAGATTTTTGTGAATCATGTTTTAAGTACCTCGTTCAGGGTCCTACGTTTAGTTCATTGTAAGAAAATGCCTTGATTTTACTCTCTCTCTCTAGAATTTTAAACCTTGCAGGGCTCAAAAGTGGCATTTGGAGGTGGATTTGGACCTCGGACGTCTCTAACACTATTGTGCAGATCGGAAAATTGAATAAAAGTGTCTCTCACAAGCTTAACCTAATTCCTCATTGTTTTTGAGTTACAGGGCTTTGAAAAGTGCCGTTTTTGCCAACACTTAAAAAAAAAAAAGTGGGCTTGTCTAATTCTATTCGAATCCGTGATTCTCATGCTCACGTGTCACCATGTCTAATTATGTATGTTTTCGGATATGTCTTCTTGGTGTTTTTCTGCTATTTTTGACAGGTATGCTAAAGAAAGGAAGTTGTTGGAGATAGACGTCTGCGGAAGCACGCGAAAAGCACAAGGAAGAAGAAGAAGCTTGGAGCACAACACACAAGACTGAATGTATTACTAGAGAATGTACAAAGATAAGTAGCCCATTAGGGCAATAGGCGTATATACAAGCCGGGGGAAAAAAACCTCCTAAAGAGGGAAAAAAGTGCCCCGGCGGTCCTAGAGTGTTCACACACATCACTACCTAAATATATCAACAAATCCCCCCTGGGAGTGATGCGGTGAACAAGGAGCTGGCACTCATGTATAAGGAAGTGCCAAGCTATGTGGAAATCACTCCACAAAAGGAAGTAAGCCCAAAGCTTTGCGGAAAGCTTCAAACTTCTCCCTAGGCAGAGCCTTCATGAAAAGGTCTGCAATGTTCTCCTGCGTGGGCACATATGCCAAGCTGATCTCCCCAGCAGAGAACCTCTCCCTGACATAGTGATAATGCACCTCAATGTGCTTAGTGCGAGCATGGAACACAGGGTTCCTCGCAACTGCCAATGCGCTCTGACTGTCAGTGAAGATGGTGGTGGCAGAAGACTGGCCAACACCCAAATCAGCCATAAGGCGTCTGAGCCACACACACTCAACAGTAGCTGTGAAAGCTGCCCTATACTCAGCCTCACAACTGGAAGTGGCCACAGTAGGCTGCTTCTTGCTCAACCAAGATATACATGAGCTACCAAGCATGAAGCAAAAACCACTGGTGGACACACGAGTGTCATAGCAACCAGCCCAATCTGAGTCAGAAAAAGCATGCAAATCTGGCGGTAGTGATCCCCCCTTGGGATAAAACAACCCAAGTAGCCGAGTACCACTCAAGTAGCGAAAGATGCACTTAACCGCTTTCCAATGCATGACTCCTGGGCAATGCATAAACCTGCTCATCTGTGAGACAGCAAACTGAATATCTGGCCGAGTAATGCATAAGTAAATCAAGCATCCAACAGCCTGCTAATACAGAACAGCATCAAATGCATCTCCAGCATCATGAAGACTCAATCGTAAACCTGTCTCCATAGGAGTGGCAATAGGCTTACAGTCTTCAAGGCCAAAACGCTGCAATAATGTGTCTATAAAATTCGTTTGACACAAAGCCATTCCACCATCAACATGCATAAACTGAATGCCCAAATAGTGATGCAAATGACCCAAATCAGACATCTGAAATGAGGCATGCAAATCAGCCTTAAAATCAGCAATATGTGTCTCAATAGGACCAGTGAGCAGCATGTCATCAACATAGACAACAATGATCAGAAGCACATCATTAGCACGCTTAACATATAAGGTGCTTTCAGTTGGACTATTCTCAAAACCATGTGCAATCAGATAGGCATGTATCTTCTCATACCAAGCACGTGGTGCTTGCTTTAAACCATATAATGCCTTCTTTAACCTGCAAACCTCGTTTTCATGCCCTTTTTGCACAAAGCCACGGGGCTGAAAAACATACACTTCTTCATGCAAGTCACCATTCAGAAATGTTGTTTTAATGTCCAACTGATGTACATTCCAACTATGATGGGCTGCAAGTGCACAAATGCTACGAACAGTAGTCATACGCCATGTAGGTGCAAAGGTCTCATCAAAATCAATGCCTCTTTCCTGTGCATAACCCTTTGCAACAAGCCTAGCCTTATACCTGTCAACTGTACCATCAGGTTTACGCTTCAGCTTGTATACCCACTTAGTGCCAATGGCCTTTTTGCCAGGAGGCAAGTCACATAAAGACCATGTACCATTCTTCATTATAGCATCATATTCAGATTGCATAGCAGCCATCCAATTTTCTGAATTTTGTGCTTCATCAAAAGAAACAGGCTCATTCTCATCACAGAGACTAGATGCACCCATAGCATAGCAATCTGATGCAAAGGAGGCACTATGAGAGCCTGAACGAGTACGATATGACAAAGGTGCATCTAATTTGCTGTCATGCAAAGTCTGCACCAGCCATTTTGGCATAGTTTTTGCCTGCTCAATATCAGCTCTCTCATCAACAAGTGCATCATGTAAATTTGCATCAGAGATGGAATGATCTCCATCATCATATGAAACCTGCAAAGGTTGAGAAGTTGCCTCATTAGGACTAGCACTAGCCTGTCCACCTGTAAAAAGAGGCATCAAAGTATCATACATGTCTTTGGAGCTAACAGATGTCTCCTTAGTACATGAAAGCAATGGCTGAATAGCATCTTCCACAAAGACAACATCACGGCTAACCAGAATGCGTTTAGTCTGTGGATGATACAGACGATAGCCTTTACTTTCAGAACTATACCCAACAAAAATACATTTTACTACCTTATCATCCAATTTTCTGCGATGTTGTTCAAGCACTAATGCATATGCCAAACAACCAAAAACACGCAGATGAGCAACAGATGGCTTGCGGTCATGCCAAGCCTCATATGGAGTGATAGACAACGCTTTAGTGGGACACATCTTCAGTACATATGCTACACACATGATAGCCTCAAGCCAGAAACTATGTGGTAAAGCCTGACTTTTGACCATGCACCTCGCCATCTCCATGAGTGACCTATTCTTTCGTTCAGCAACTCCATTCTGTTGAGCTGTATACGGCACTGTACACTGGTGTTTTATCCCACGTTCAGCCAGAAATGCATTAAAATCTGAAGACATATATTCCCCCCCTCGATCAGAACGGAGGGTGCCCATTTTACATGCTGACAGATTTTCAGCCAAAACCAAAAACTGTTTGAAGCACATGAACACTTCCGACTTTGCTTTGAGTGGATATACCCATGCATGCCTGGAAAAATCATCAATGAAAGTCACGAAGTAAAGGTAATTTCCAAAAGAGGGTGTCTGCATAGGACCACAGACATCACTATGTACAAGCTGCAATTTCTGCGTAGCCCGAACTGAACCATCTTTTGGAAAGGAAGAACGCTGCATTTTGCCCAAAATACAGCCTTCACAAACATGTTTTCCAAGTGCCTCAAGTTTGGGCAAAGAGGACACCATTTCAGATTTCTGCAGGCGTAACAAACTAGCAAAATTCAGATGACCAAATCGTGCATGCCAAAGCTTTGCATCTGACATAGCCTGAGAATCATGAACTGCACATGCCGAATCATTCACAGATCTTTCATAGTCTATGAGCTTATACAACCCACGACATAAAATGCCAGAAGCAATAATCACATCGCCATTTGAGAGATCATGGATTGTACACCTGTCATCAACGAATTTCACAACCAAGCCAATCTTGGCTAATGCAAAAACTGATAACAGGTTCTTTTTGATCCCTGGCACAAATAAAGCATCTAACAAAGTGAAAGAACTACCATCAGCAGTAGTCAGAATGATCTTACCAACTCCCATAACAGGATAAGAGGAGTTATTGGCGCATGTGACAGTATTCCCTGTAGGGGCAGGCTCGAGTGAAGAGAAGAAACTGCGTTGCGAGGTAATATGTTTGGTCGCCCCACTGTCAAAGTACTAAACATCTGAGTCTACTGCAGACATGTACTGATCATGAGAAGATGGGTCAAAACTGCAGACACTAGTAAACGCCCATTCTTCTTCCTGCACAAGATTTGCAGACTCTGTTTTTGGTGTAGAGGCCTCTGCAACAACCATTCCAGCCTCTTTCTTCTTTGCCTCTCTAGCAGCCAGTTTTGGACAGTTCTTTATAATATGATCATTTCCTTTACAGTACTTGCAGAACAATTTCTGCTTTTCTGATTTCTTTTCATCTTTATCCTGGTTCTTCGATTGTGCAGCATTTGCAGATTTCTGCTTACTAGTAGAAGAGCTCCATTTTCCTTTGCCCTTCTGACTAGCCAGGAAAGCTTGATCTGCAACACGCATAATGGACCTGTTCTGCCTGGACTGATCTTCCTGCAACAGAACATAGACTAATTCCTCAAATGACAAGGCATTCGGATTGCCTTTCATCATCAACCGAAGAGTAGAGGCAAAACTCTGATATGAATCAGGAAGACCATTCAGAACGGTCTGCACAAGTGAGCTATCTGGTATAACCTCATCAGCAGAAATCAATTGTTCCTTCAGGTCTTTCATCTTTGTAAGAAAACTGTCCATAGAATCACCTTCATTCATGTGCTCACTCTCCAACTGTTTTCGGAGGTAAGCAACACGAGCCTCATTCCTAGCCTGGTACAAAGTGGTAAGTGTATCCCAAGCATCCTTTGCTGTTCTGCAAGAGCGAATCTGAGGAATAATGGCACGTTTGACAGACAAGGCTATCAATGCATGTGCCTGGGCATCTCTGCCATCCCAACGAATCTGCTCTGCAGTAGGTGCAACAGAAACAGCAACACGAACAGGAATCTGCGGAATATCATCTTCGACACCATCTTCATCAGCTTCAACACCTGTATTTGTAGTACCTGTCGTTACAGGTGTAACAGGACGTCTTTCAACACCCTGCACAATGTTCCACAATCCTTTTGCAACCAGTACATGTCGCATCATATAAGCCCATAATGGGTAGTTGGTACCATCCAACTTATCCTCAACAGCCAACATACGGAATACATCACTGCTTTCAGCCATGGCCGGTGACTAAAATACCTTGATGCACAAAATTGACTGTATCTCAAAAAGTTGAACAGAACTGCCCAGACGAGTTCTGCTAGACCTGTAGCAGACTTTGAGACGCTTAAATTGGCGAACAGAAACTAGTATATACCTTTGGCACAAAAGGACAAAATAGCCTGCACAAGCACTGCGATAGTGCGTTCGAAGGACGAAACGAGCGAATCTGAGACTACGAACGGAGGAGTGTCGACGGCGCCCTAGAAGAAGCGACGACCTGCTCTGATACCAATTGTTGGAGATAGACGTCTGCGGAAGCACGCGAACAGCACAAGGAAGAAGAAGAAGCTTGGAGCACAACACACAAGACTGAATGTATTACTAGAGAATGTACAAAGATAAGTAGCCCATTAGGACAATAGGCGTATATACAAGCCGGGGGAAAAAAACCTCCTAAAGAGGGAAAAAAGTGCCCCGGCGGTCCTAGAGTATTCACACACATCACTACCTAAATATATCAACAGAAGTATACTACGATCGCATGGCTTTTTGCGAAAGTTTTGGAGAAACTTGACTTTTTCTAAATTTGGTGGATCGCACACTTCTTTGGCGAGCACGACTGCAATCAAACGGAAAAAAAAGATAAGAAGGCCTGCGCATCAACACGGAGGACACACAGAAATCTGAGAATTACCTTGTGATTGAGAGTGTGATTGAGAGTGAGAGTGAGAGTGAGAGTGTGATTGAGAGTGCGAGTGAGAATGCGATTGTGATAGCTCGGGGGTGGTCGGGAGGTAGAGGCTTCGTCAAGAAGCTATTGTCCAAAGCTATTGTAACCATTGATTCACATCTATAATATCAGAATTCTTCCTTCTCTGCGTCATATTTGTTCTACTCTTCCGCATCAGATTTTCTTTTACCTTGTGCAATCTCTGCGTTCTTCTCTCCACTGTTATTTCTGAGTAATCGAAAGATTGTGATTGGGGATAGATTGGGATTGAGGAAACGCTACAAGGGGTGTCAGAGCAGAATCAATCTGCGGGAACAATGAAAGGTCTAACACAAAAGGTTCGTGAACAAGAGGAGCTTATTCAGAAGCTTCTTGGTGAATTGCGCAAAGAACGAGGGGGAAAGCAACCAGAAGGAGCAACAAATTTGTTTGTGGAGCTGAACGATGAAATAGATGAAGGTGCGGGAACATCTAGCGTATCTCGCAAAAAACAAAAACGCAATTCTGAAGATATGGAACCAGGTGAGTTTGCCCTTAACCAAGTCTACAAGAAGGCAAAGTTAAATGATTTTGATGGCAAGAAGAAGAGTGGCGAAGATCTTGAGGCATGGATTGAAGAACTAGAGGATTTCTTTGATCTTCGACAATTTAGTGAAGAGTCCAAGGCAAAAGTTGGGATCCTGCATCTGCGTGGGATCGCGAAGCTATGGTGGAAGTCATATATGCAGACTCGAACGCGTTCTCGTCCTGTTTTATGGAAGGAATTTAGAGAACAAGCTGAAAAACGCTATTGTTCTCCACACTACCATATGGAGAAGAAGATGGAGTTCTACAATTTCCGACAACACGAAAGTGACAAGCATAGCTTATCTGTTCATGAGTACAAAGAGAAGTTCCTATGTCTTCATAAATATGCATTAGAGGTTAGTGGTAATGCTCTAAAGAGTAAATTTATTGAAGGGCTTCGTGAGGAACTTCGCTATCAAGTCAAGGGATCTAGATGCATTGATTTTCTTGATGCTGTTGCAATGGCTGAGAACTTTGAGAAGATGGAGAAGTTCAATTTGCAGAAGGCAAATAGAAGCAGATTCATTGCAACGGGACATAGGCCACAAAGACCTTTTGCAATGAACATGAACAATTCAAAGAAAACTCCATCTTCTAACGACCAAGGTAAGAACCCTGCTCAGCCGGTGGAAAATCAAAGGAGGCATCAACCAATTGAGTGGAAAAAAGAGCCTAATTTTATTGAGAAGCAAAAAGACTTGGTCTGTGTTTTCGTTGCGGGGAGCAAGGGCATCGAACATATGAGTGCCTGAACAAGGCAGTCTTTTGGCCCGCACAATCAAAAGCAATAAACATCATCAAGGAGGGTACAATTATTGAGGAAGCAGATGATGGCGGTAAGTGCGCTAACTCTACTTTACGTTGCATGGTGGTTAGTTCTTTCCCAAAGGCTTCTGTAATCATGATTCCGGGTATGATTTCTGCGCATAAAACCAGATTTTTTATCGATTCAAGTAGTACCCATTGTTTTCTATCTTTCAAATTGGTACAGAATCTAGGGATAGCCCTAAATATGCAGATAACCAAACCTGTAGAGATGGCCAATGGACGATTACACTACACGAAAGGATATGTTGAAAACCTTGAATTTACTATTTCTAATAAACGCTTTTCTGGGAGCTTCCATGTAATTGAGATGAAACAGAGTGATGTAATCATAGGTATGGATTGGTTAGTTAAAAATTCTGCGACAATTAATTGTGAACAAAGAACGATCACTATGAAGCTAAATGATGAATCTATTCATATTCTAGGTGACGTCCTTAATCCTAACCCTACTCTTATTTCTGCTATGCAGATAATTAGATGTATACGTGATGGCTGCAAAACATTTGTAGTGTATGTGAACAATCTGCATCAGGAAGGTAACAACGAAGATATTCCAGATTACGTAGGAAATCTCTTGAAAGAATATGTCGATGTATTTCCAGAAGACTTACCTGGTATACCCCCACCTAGGCAGATTCACCACGCCATTGACCTATATCCAGGGAGTGAACCATATTCTAGAGCACCCTATAGATTTAACATTGATGAACTAAAGGAGCTTAAGATTCAATTAGATGATCGTTTCAAGAAAGGCTTAATAAAACCGAGTGTCTCACCTTGGGGTGCGCCTGTTTTATTTCAGAAGAAGAAAGACGGCTCTTACAGATTATGCATTGACTATAGGGGGTTGAATAAAAGAACAATTAAGAATAAGTATCCACTCCCTCACATAGATGACTTATTAGGTCAATTAAGTGGAGCGACCGTATTCACAAAGATTGACTTAAGATCTGGATATCACAAAATTAGGATCAAAACAGAGGATATTCCTAAGACGGCTTTTCGAACACGATATGGTCACTATGAGTTTATGGTTCTACCTTTTGCCTTAACAAACGCTCCTGCCACATTTATGTGCTTGATGAATAATATTTTTCATGATTACCTAGATGAATTCATCTTAGTCTTCCTTGATGATATATTTGTGTACTCTAAAGATGATTCGGAGCATGCGGTACATCTCAAGAAGACTTTGCAAACTCTTAGAGAACACACATATTAAGGATTTCTCTAAGATAGCTACTCCCCTCACCGAATTAACTAAAAAGAATGTAGGATTTGTGTGGAGTGATGCCTGTCAAAAATCATTTGAAACATTGAAACAAAAAGTCGTTGAGAATTGTGTTTTGAAAATACCAGAAATGGGAAAACCTTTTGTGGTTGCATGTGATGCAAGTGGTAGTCAGATAGGATGTGTTATTTCACAGGATGGCAGGGTGGTCGCATATGAGTCCAGAAAACTAAGAAAGCATGAACTTAACTATCCTACTCATGATTTAGAAATGCTTGCTGTTGTGCATGCACTTAAGCATTGGAGACATCTATTGTTAGGGGTTAAGTTTGAATTGAAAACAGATCATCAAAGTCTAAAATACATCTTCACTCAACCATTGCTTAACAACAGGCAGAAGCGTTGGATTGAATTATTAAGCGAGTATGATTTTGACATTAAGTATCTTGCTAGTAAGGAAAATAAGGTTGCTGATGCATTGAGTCGGAGACCTTTGTGTAATCTTGTTTCTGTAATAAATTCTGATTTTCTCAATCAAATTCAAGAAGAGATAAAACAGGATCCTTTTTATGCACCTATTTTGAATGCTTTGAATGCGAACAGGGGATCGACGTATGAGGAAAAATTTCATTTGCAGAATGGAACACTGTATTGTAACAATCGGCTATGCTTATCTTCTGAATCTCCACTAAAAGTTAGAATACTGCATGATTGTCATGATGCACCTTTTTTTGCACATCCAGGTTATTCAAGGACATATGTTAAAACAAAGTATTCTTACTTTTGGCCGCGTATGAAGCGCGATATTAGAAAATATGTAAATGAATGTTTGAAGTGCCAACAGGTGAAATCTGAGTTTAAGAGGATGCCAGGAATGCTTCAACCTTTGGATGTTCCAAATCAGAAGTGGGAGTCTATTTCTATGGACTTTATCACTATCTACCTATGACCAGAAGTAAGCATGATACCATATTTGTTGTAGTCGATCGGCTTACCAAGATGGCACACTTCTTTCCTATGAAAAAGACTGATACTGCTTTGAATGTTGCAAGAATCTTTGTAAAAGAAATATTTCAATTGCATGGAATGCCTAAAAGCATAATTTCTGATAGAGATTCTAGATTTACGTCAAACTTCTGGAAAGTGACATTTGAATCCATTGGAACTCAACTTCGTATGAGTACAGCTTTCCATCCACAAACTGATGGGGAAACTGAGAGGGTTAACAGGGTAGTTGAGGATATGTTGCGTATGTATGTGAATGAAAAGCAGGATAATTGGAGTGAATATTTACCCTTGGTTGAGTTTGCATACAATAGTGCATGGCATGCATCTATAAAAATGACTCCATTTGAAGCTATGTATGGTCATAATTGTTTGACTCCACCTTCGTTTTTGGGTTTTCCAAATAAAGTAGAAGTATCCAAAGAAATGCTTAATAAGATGGATGAAGAACTTGGAAAAATTAAGAAACATATAAGAGAAGCTCAGAAAAGACAAAAGAAGTTCTATGATTTAAAGAGAAGACCACTTGAATTCCAAGTTAATGATATGGTATTTCTTAAAGTTAATCCTCACCGATCTAACTTGTTGCTATGGAAGGATCATAGACTTTCTCCTCGATATGTAGGCCCTTTTAAAGTTTTGAAAAAGATCGGATCTCTTGCTTATTTGCTAGAATTACCTAAATATCTAAATGTGCATCTTGTATTTCATGTTAGCTTACTTAAAACATATGTGTCTAATGTTGCTCATGTTTTGCAGGACAATTATAAGCTGAAAGATGATGGCTCTTTTGAGCTTCAACCGGAAATAATATTAGATAGGAAGGAAAGATTTCTTAGAAATAGATCTATAGTAGAAATTTTGGTGAAATGGCATTCATACCTAGTAGAAGATTCGAGTTTGGTAAATTTAGATTACTTTCTAGCACATTATCCTTCTTTCCAACTCTGAGGACGGAGTTCTTAAAGGGGGGAAGAATTGTAATAGGCCTCTTTTCTAGTGAAATAATTCATTTTGAACTTTCTGAATTTCATTGTGGGGATAATTCTTAGAACGAATAATTAGGTCATTTTATGCATGTAGGAAAAATTTAGGGTTGACAAGTTTAATATTCTCTCTCTAAACCTTAATTGCATCATGTTTTCCAGTGGGATTTTGAAGGTGAAGATGAAAGAATTAAGGAAAACTTTGTATGAGGGAAAGGTAGAGCAAGTAGAAGAGAATAAAAGTGCCTATGTGAGATTTTTGTGAATCATGTTTTAAGTACCTCGTTCGGGGTCCTACGTTTAGTTCATTGTAAGAAAATGCCTTGATTTTACTCTCTCTCTAGAATTTTAAACCTTGCAGGGCTCAAAAGTGGCATATGGAGGTGGATTTGGACCTCGGACGTCTCTAACACTATTGTGCAGATCGAAAAATTGAATAAAAGTATCCCTCACAAGCTTAACGTAATTCCTCATTGTTTTTTAGTTACATGGCTTTGAAAAGTGCCGTTTTTTCTAACACTTTAAAAAACAAAACAAAAAAAATACGTGGGCTTGTCTAATTCTATACGAATCCGTGATTCTCATGCTCATGTGTCACCATGTCTAATTATGTATGTTTTCGGATATGTCTTCTTGGTGTTTTTCTGCTATTTTTGACACGTATGCTAAAGAAAGGAAGTATACTACGATCGCATGGCTTTTTGCGAAAGTTTTGGAGAAACTCGACTTTTTCTAAATTTGGTGGATCGCACACTTCTTTGGGGAGCACGGCTGTGATCAAACGGAAAAAAAAGATAAGAAGGCCTGCGCATCAACATGGAGGACACACAGAAATCTGAGAATTACCTTGTGATTGAGAGTGTGATTGAGAGTGAGAGTGAGAGTGAGAGTGTGATTGAGAGTGCGAGTGAGAATGCGATTGTGATAGCTCGGGGGTGGTCGGGAGGTAGAGGCTTCGTCAAGAAGCTATTGTCCAAAGCTACTGTAACCATTGATTCACATCTATAATATCAGAATTCTTCCTTCTCTACGTCATATTTGTTCTACTCTTCCGCATCAGATTTTCTTTTACCTTGTGCAATCTCTGCCTTCTTCTCTCCACTGTTATTTCTGAGTAATCGAACGATTGTGATTGGGGATAGATTGGGATTGAGGAAACGCTACAAGTGGTATCAGAGCAGAATCAATCCGCGGGAACGATGGAAGGTCTAACACAAAAGGTTCGTGAACAAGAGGAGCTTATTCAAAAGCTTCTTGGTGAATTGCGCAAAGAACGAGGGGGAAAGCAACCAGAAGGAGCAACAAATTTGTTTGTGGAGCTGAACGATGAAATAGATGAAGGTGCGGGAACATCTAGCGTACCCCGCGAAAAACAAAAACGCAATTCTGAAGATATGGAACCAGGTGAGTTTGCCCTTAACCAAGTCTTCAAGAAGGCAAAGTTAAATGATTTTGATGGCGAGACGAAGAGTGGCGAAGATCTTGAGGCATGGATTGAAGAACTAGAGGATTTCTTTGATCTTCGACAATTTAGTGAAGAGTCCAAGGCAAAAGTTGGGATCCTGCATCTGCGTGGGATCGCGAAGCTATGGTGGAAGTCATATATGCAGACTCGAACGCGTTCTCGTCCTGTTCTATGGAAGGAATTTACAGAACAAGCTGAAAAATGCTATTGTTCTCCACACTACCATATGGAGAAGAAGATGAAGTTCTACAATTTTCGACAACACGAAAGTGACAAGCATAGCTTATCTGTTGATGAGTACAAAGAGAAGTTCCTACGTCTTCATAAATATGCATTAGAGGTTAGTGGTAATGCTCTAAAGAGTAAATTTATTGAAGGGTTTCGTGAGGAACTTCGCTATCAAGTCAAGGGATCTGAATGCATTGATTTTCTTGATGCTGTTGCGATGGCTGAGAACTTTGAGAAGATGGAGAAGTTCAATTTGCAGAAGGCAAATAGAAGCAGATTCATTGCAACGGGACATAGGCCACAAAGACTTGTTGCAATGAACATGAACAATTCAAAGAAAACTCCATCTTCTAACAACCAAGCTAAGAACCCTGCTCGGCCGGTGGAAAATCAAAGGAGGCATCAACCAATTGAGTGGCAACAAGACCCTAATTTTATTGAGAGGGCAAAAAGACTTGGTCTGTGTTTTCGTTGTGGGGAGCAAGGGCATCGGACATATGAGTGCCCGAACAAGGCAGTCTTTCGGCCCGCACAATCAAAAGCAATAAACATCATCGAGGAGGGTACAATTATTGAGGAAGCAGATGATGGCGGTAAGTGCGCTAACTCTACTTTACGTTGCATGGTGGTTAGTTCTTTCCCAAAGGCTTCTGTAATCATGATTCCGGGTATGATTTCTGTGCATAAAACCAGATTTTTGATCGATTCAGGTAGTACCCATTGTTTTCTATCTTTCAAATTGGTACAGAATCTAGGGATAGCCCTAAATATGCAGACAACCAGACCTCTAGAGATGGCCAATGGACGATTACACTACACGAAAGGATATGTTGAAAACCTTGAATTTACTCTTTCTAATAAACGCTTTTCTGGGAGCTTCCATGTAATTGAGATGAAACAGAGTGATCTAATCATAGGTATGGATTGGTTAGTTAAAAATTATGTGACAATTAATTGTGAACAAAGAACGATCACTGTGAAGCTAAATGATGAATCTATTCATATTCTAGGTGACGTCCTTAATCCTAAGCCTACTCTTATTTCTGCTATGCAGATAATTAGAGGTATACGTGATGGCTGCAAAACATTCGTAGTGTATGTGAACAATGTGCATTAGGAAGGTAATGACTAAGATATTCCAGATTACGTAGGAAATCTCTTGAAAGAATATGCCGATGTATTTCCAGAAGACTTTCCTAGTATACCCCCACCTAGGCAGATTGACCACGCCATTCACCTATATCCAGGGAGTGAACCATATTCTAGAGCACCCTATAGATTTAACATTGATGAACTAAAGGACCTTAAGATTCAATTAGATGATCTTTTGAAGAAAGGCTTAATAAAACCGAGTGTCTCACCTTGGGGTGCGCCTGTTTTATTTCAGAAGAAGAAAGACGGCTCTTACAGATTATGCATTGACTATAGGGGGTTGAATAAAAGAACAATTAAGAATAAGTATCCACTCCCTCACATAGATGACTTATTAGGTCAATTAAGTGGAGCGACCGTATTCACAAAGATTGACTTAAGATTTGGATATCACCAAATTAGGATCAAAATAGAGGATATTCCTAAGACGGCTTTTCGAACACGATATGGTCACTATGAGTTTACGGTTCTACCTTTTGGCTTAACAAACGCTCCTGCCATATTTATGTGCTTGATGAATAATATTCTTCACGATTACCTAGATGAATTCATCTTAGTCTTCCTTGATGATATATTTGTGTACTCTAAAGATGATTCGGAGCATGCGGTACATCTCAAGAAGACTTTGCAAACTCTTAGAGAACACAAATTGTATGGGAAAGAGAGTAAGTGTTTCTTTGCTAAGGATAAACTTGTGTATCTAGGAAGAGTAATATCAAAAGAAGGAATCCTTATAGATGAAGATAAAGTAAAAACAATAGTTGATTGGCCGATTCCTAAGACTGTAAGAGATGTTAGAAGTTTTCTTGGGTTGGCACAATATGAAAGAGCACATATTAAGGATTTCTCTAAGATAGCTACTCCCCTCACCGAATTAACTAAAAAGAATGTAGGATTTGCGTGGAGTGATGCCTGTCAAAAATCATTTGAAACATTGAAACAAAAATTCGTTGAGAATTGTGTTTTGAAAATACCAGAAATGGGAAAGCCTTTTGTGGTTGCATGTGATGCAAGTGGTAGTCAGATAGGATGTGTTATTTCACAGGATGGCAGGGTGGTCGCATATGAGTCTAGAAAACTAAGAAAGCATGAACTTAACTACCCTACTCATGATTTAGAAATGCTTGCTGTTGTGCATGCACTTAAGCATTGGAGACATCTATTGTTAGGGGTTAAGTTTGAATTGAAAACAGATCATCAAAGTCTAAAATACATCTTCACTCAACCATTGCTTAACAACAGGCAAAAGCGTTGGATTGAATTATTAAGCGAGTATGATTTTGACATTAAGTATCTTGCTGGTAAGGAAAATAAGGTTGCTGATGCATTGAGTCGGAGACCTTTGTGTAATCTTGTTTCTGTAATAAATTCTGATTTTCTCAATCAAATTCAAGAAGAGATAAAATAGGATCCTTTTTATGCACCTATTTTGAATGCTTTGAATGCGAACAGGGGATCGACGTATGAGGAAAAATTTCATTTGCAGAATGGAACACTGTATTGTAACAATTGGCTATGCTTATGTTAGGCTCTTGAGCCCAAGGGAAAAAATGATTTTACAAGACTTTATTCGGTTTAAATCCCTCGGAACCGGTCTACTTGGATTACCTAGAGCCCACAATTATCTCACAATGGATTCTTCTTATGCCTATGCACTAGCTCATATATTCCCGGCAAACGCACCAAATGTTAGGCTCTTGAGCCCAAGGGAAAAAGTGGTTATACGAGACTTTATTTGTTCAAATTCCTCGGAATCGGTCCAATTGGATCACCTAGAGCCCACAATTATCTCACAATGGATTCTTCTTATGCCTATGCACTAGCTCATATATTCCCGGCAAACGCACCAAAATGTTACGCCTCTTCGTCCAAGGGAAAGATACATATATATTCTGCCCAACTCCTGGAAGTCAGTCGAGTCGTATTGCTTGAAGGTCGCAATTATATCTTCAATATGTAATTTCACTCCCTCAACAACTACCTCGTACACACTCGTACTTATGTACGCTTGCTCTTCCCAGATCCTTTTCACTCAGGCACATGCCTATGTACACTTACATCTTCCACCTCCCCGTCCATATAAACCCAAACCTACGTGCATTCACTTCCTCATATACTCTCCCACATGGATGAACCACTCAGGGCCTCGTGTTTAGTATTTGGAGAAATGCATTGCACAACAAAAAAACGCTTCTACTCAAGCAGAAATAAAGAAATAGCATTGTTCGTGCAACTTACTGTAATTATATGCTGAAATTCTCCTTCTACTCCTGTTCGTTACATGCGATATGGATTAATGAGAAGCAACTTCGAACTTAAAAACATTCATTGACAATGCAAGATTTCAGAGATTCAGGATTCAGCACCATGATCCCTCCTTATACAAGTAAATGAGATAAGTGTCTTTGTATCGAACATGTTCGTCAATAAGAAACCAGGGTCGAGAAGAAAGTCTACCAAGGAATACAGAAACTATTGAAACTGAGTTCTGCTTGTACCTTCCTTTTTGTCGCTTCGACAGTGTCCAATAATTTGAGAAAGACCAAGACACACATACTGTGGTTGTATGAGCATTTCAAGATGATCGTCTTGCCTTTTATCACCCAATAATTATCTAGCTCCCATAGATGCTCAACTACTTGTCCTTGTTCTCAAGAGTCAGGAAGTAGAGGGAACATTATGCTTTCAGAAAGAAAATCTGGCAACTGCTCGATCAATGCCATTTCCCTGACCAAAAAATTGCTCTGCGTAGCAGACACTTACATAGCATACCGTAGTGGGAACTCTTAAAGCAGTTACAAAGCATGATTGATATGCTTCAAATGAACTGCTATAACTATTACTATGACACAATTCCTGGTGTTTTGGCATTCATAGTCTACTGAGTGGATCTATTCCGCATCATATTATGTTTCAGAAGTAACTTCACCACAAGTGAATGTTCACGAGCATAATTTCAGGACTAGTACTCGAGGAGTATTGACGTGATCGAAGACTGACCATTGTTCAATGGTTTATGTCACACCTTCCCCATCTTAACAACTTCCCCAAACCAGGGGCCACCTTTTATCTGAAGATGAAAAAAATTGTGATGCTACTGGCATCCCATTTTCTCAATGTATTGGGTCTCAAAACATATTGTATTCCATCAGACGGCAGGAAACATATTTCATTCTTTGAAACGAGAACAAGTTTACACTGGACGTGCCTCCAAGTACATACGACAACACTTAGTTCTAAATGTTTTTGAAAAATACCTTTCATATTCTTGAGGCACTTCCTCTGCATCTAGTGGGCATCACACTTGAAACACCACACGAACAAGTCGCTGAAAGTCCTGGCTGCAGATTGATCTGTGACAGCTTGAAGGTACGAACCATAGTTTCAGAGGCAGATGGAGAGCACATATCCACTTGACTACTGTTCGATGTCACTTGGTGTCACTCCTGAAGACGATGCCACCTTCCTCCCTGTCTTTCCTCATCCAGCGCAGCAGCCAAGGCCTATCCTTCCTTTTGGGAATCAGAAGATATCAGCCGTCCTGTTGAAATGCCAAATCGGAAGCTACTCCCGCACCACCCGATCTTTCTTTTCCTTCTCCATAGAGAGTGCTCCCCATGTACCCCCTTTTGTATGTTGATCTGCCAGCCACCGAGCGTGTCTCCCAACTTCCTCTCTCCTCTTCATGCCCCTCCCATCAAGCATAGAACAGCCACTTCATCCATGTGTTGCGCCCCCATTTCTCAGCCCGCTGGAACGAAGAAAAACCCCCCCCCCCCCCCGCCAGAGAAATCTGCTCCTTTCCTTTTTGATAAAAAACCTTATCCCCGCAGCGACCATGTATTATCACCAGAGAGTTCAATACCCGAACCACCGTACAAACGATGTTATGCACTGATGGCTTCAGAAGATATTCGGTAAAGCGAATTTGTATGCATAGGACATTCTCGATCTTTAATGCCACTCTATTGAAACCTTGGCAAAAGAAAAGCCATGGTGCGTTCTTGACTCTATTGCATCCTTGATCACCCAGCTTCCCTGCAGAAGACTTGAAAAGGTACATATTACCCTTGGATGCAATTGGTTGCATAGTTACATTCCGTGTAATGGTTGCATGTACATATATATGTATGACATGTATAATAGATGGCTTTATTCTTAGCAAGATCTGTGCAGATTCACATGATAAGAGATAAAACCTTCCATACACCACCAATTCGAAACTCAAAGCTTGGAATGAGGACCCAAAACCCTATAGCAGATTCCTGGCTAATCCAACCATGGGGCATACTTATTTTATTCTCACGGGAGTACTGATACTTGTCATCCACCTCCCCTGTCAAAATGGGATTCTCAGGGTTCAAAAGTAGAACAGCTTCAGGATAACAAAGTTGTTGACAACGGTCTGGAAGCCTGTCATCTGGAGATGGCATTACTCTCTGCTTACTATTGTCCAATGCCATGTAATGGAACCTCTACTGCTCTTGATCCTTGTGTCCACATTTGAGTAGATCTTATCATCACCGGCCATCTATTCTCATTGCAGAACACCTATGTTCAAACAAATATTCACTAAAATGGGGCGTGTTAGTGCATAAAAATCAACCAGTTCATGAGCTAACATACTCCCCTCTTCTTATTTGCGAAGTCGTCCTCGACGAGCCAAATTGTTCCTGCGCTCAAATCATCCAACATGTGCTGATCACTCAATCAAATACAAATCTTTACCTTGCATGACCATACTCTTCTTCTTCCTCAATGTAGCACCTGAAATCATACTCATACAATCATTTGTTAGTACCAAAATCCAATCATTTCACTTACCATCCTTGTCCACCCTCTCGCATCTTCAGTGACATGTCCACCTGTCTGCAAACTTCATTAAAACATTAGAACCTTTCTTCATCAAATCACACTATGTACAACCAAAATGAAAAGACAATCATATCCTTGATCCACATCACACATATATACTCAGCACACACATCATGATCCCGCATCACACATGCATTCTCGTCACACACAACATACATACATGCAAGCAGAAGACATGTCCACATTCGCTCTCGTCACCCTTCTCGACTACTCATTCAACACGTCACAAATCTTTGTTCCACATGCATACTCAACACACTTTCCACACACACCATCAAAAACCATTTCCGAGTTCCGTTTTCGATACTTTTCCTGGTCACACGATCGTTTTGCTGATTCCTTTGTCTCATTTCTAACCGAGTTCTCTTGCCAATTTCCCATTTCCTTTCCACCTAGGGTTTTCTATTCCCACTTACCTTTTCATCTACTCTGTGCTCTTTTGTTCATCAATCAGATCCTATGCTTGGTCGCCACCACCTCTTGAATCGATGGACATGCGGCGAAGACCACTCAAGCCTAACACGAGCTCACTCTAACAAGATCACTCATCGTCGACGCGATTCCGAACTTCACAAGTCATTGCACCACCTAAGAGCCAAACTGAACACTTCTGGAAGGTTTGCAGACAAACAATGCAACTAGCACGATTGGATTCCTCAAGTCCAAGCTCTCCATAGACACATCGCAGCCAAAACCCTAGCCGAGCTTAAACTTCAATTTGACATGTCTCATCGGGAGCCCACACATAACCCAAATCCCCACAACACAAACACATATATTCCCATCCGAGCATCATGCTCTCTCACCTCTCTTATGTCCCCCCTCGAGCGAGGAATTCTTCTCATTCATTTTTTCCACATTTTTTCATCATTTTTTTTTTTCACATATTTACTCACACTTGCCGGCCTACGCTGAAGCTGGATGCGACTCGTGGACTCGACCACCCGATCGAGTTTGTTCCACCCATCTACCAACCCAATGAAGCGCACGACACACAGACAGCTAGCCCTATGCGAAACCGACGTCGGTTCGTGGCTTTGACCACCCGGCCAAAGTGGGTCCACCCACCTATCGGCCCACATAGGCGCGTAGCCACACTCACACATACACAAACATATATTTTTTTCATTTTCTTTTCATTCCCGCATCTCGAGAATTAGGAGACAAAAGAAAGGACTTTTTCCCAACCCAACCAATCACGACACACACATATATCCCCTCGTGGACATCCCAATGAGACATATCTCCTCTCTGCTGCTACTCAAGCCAAAATCCAGCCACTAATGCCATGGTCAACCCGTCCTCGCAAAACCCGCACACACTAACCACCTCGTCGACCTGAAACCTCTGAAAGTGTCACTTCAGTTCCTAAGTGTACAACACACTTGGTCCATCCGTCCTCACATCTCAGACTTGTAATCCGCAAAGCAAACCCTAGTCAGACTACAGCCGTCCTTACCGACATCCATTGCCTCGTCTATTTCTTTTCATCTCCAACCTCTGCCTCGCAGAGCTTCCAACTGACCCGACAAATGACCTGAAAAATTACCATTGCTCATTGTGCTCCTCAATGATTCAAGCCTCGCCGCTAAGTCCCTTAATCCTTGTTTGTTGTGCTCAATATCACTTTGATATTGGAACAAGTCACAGTCGATGCCTCGGAACCGATTCCATATTTGCTCCATCTCCTTATCGTCTCTCACCCTTTTTGCAGATTCGAGGGGAATATCCTCCCTCTTCTCAACTCGAACAGTCAACTTCTCGACTTCCTCTCTAATCGATCTTTCCTCCCAAATCCTACTCATATTTTCTTCATTTAGATCATCTACCTTCTTCAACAATTCATTCTTCATTTTTTCTAACTTCGTTCCGAATGCATCCAACCTATCCAACACCGCTTTTAGCTCTTCCTCCAATTTTCCTACTTTTGGGTCCTCTACCTGTACTCGCATCTCATCGTCTTTCCGATTCATCCACCTACCGAGCTTGCTACTCAGCTTTGCATTCTCTTTCTCTACACGTCTCACTTTCTCATCACTCTCTGCTTGGGCACTCTTCATTCTTTCTAACTCCAGGTGGAACTCCTCACATGCCTTACCCGCTTGGTCACTGTATCGACGGATTATGCTTTGTACCTTCTCAATTTCATGCTCCATTTGTTCGACTCTCCTCATTAGGTCATCCTCGTCTCTTGAGAGCTCTTCTTCGATCGCAACTCCAAAGCAGTCGGCTACCATCAAGCCGGATCTCAAGTCCCAGACCACGTTTCCACTTTCGGGCCTCACGAGGACTTTCCTCAAACTTTTGTTCGCTTTCAACTTCTTATTTCTATTCTCCACAACTTGCAGCTGCTCTACACACTTTGTGACGACCTCTCCTAACCTCGCTTGACTTTCCTCAAGCTTCTCTACCTTGGTTCTCTCGCTATCCCGCTCTACCTGAAGCAAATTGATCTGACATTCCAAGCTCTTTACGAGGTCCAACAAAACTTGATTCTAGGATTCTCTATCCGTATCTCCGTTCACTCTTGCGGTCTCCGTTGAAGAAGCAACTCCACTCATGTCAACTTCCACATACAAAGAAGACAAACACCTATCCGATTCATTTGTTGCGACCTTTACGCCAGTCACCTCTTTTGAGCCACACACGTGCTCGCATAGTCTCTTTTTCCCACAATCATCACATGTGGGGACAAAATCCAACGGAGTGCATACACGAGGGCAATATTTGGCTATATGCCCAATCTGCTCGCAACACCAGCATCTCACATAATTTGATATCGGGCCAAATCGCCACCCTCGGTTCACATGATGTCTCATGGTCGGATGAGAATATATCCATCTATTTTGTCCAAAATTCGGTTGCCTCATGTTGGTCTTCTCAAAACCACAGGTTTGCCTTTGTTGGGCCATTTCTTTAATGAAGATCAAAGCAGATTTGGGATCGACTTGGCTGTGCCACACGGTTGGGGCACCAAGCGAACTCGTAGCACTCTCGATGAGATGTGCTAAGCCAATTCCCGGCAAACGCACCAAATGTTAGGCTCTTGAGCCCAAGGGAAAAAATGATTTTACAAGACTTTATTCGGTTTAAATCCCTCGGAACCGGTCTACTTGGATTACCTAGAGCCCACAATTATCTCACAATGGATTCTTCTTATGCCTATGCACTAGCTCATATATTCCCGGCAAACGCACCAAATGTTAGGCTCTTGAGCCCAAGGGAAAAAGTGGTTATACGAGACTTTATTTGTTCAAATTCCTCGGAATCGGTCCAATTGGATCACCTAGAGCCCACAATTATCTCACAATGGATTCTTCTTATGCCTATGCACTAGCTCATATATTCCCGGCAAACGCACCAAAATGTTACGCCTCTTCGTCCAAGGGAAAGATACATATATATTCTGCCCAACTCCTGGAAGTCAGTCGAGTCGTATTGCTTGAAGGTCGCAATTATATCTTCAATATGTAATTTCACTCCCTCAACAACTACCTCGTACACACTCGTACTTATGTACGCTTGCTCTTCCCAGATCCTTTTCACTCAGGCACATGCCTATGTACACTTACATCTTCCACCTCCCCGTCCATATAAACCCAAACCTACGTGCATTCACTTCCTCATATACTCTCCCACATGGATGAACCACTCAGGGCCTCGTGTTTAGTATTTGGAGAAATGCATTGCACAACAAAAAAAACGCTTCTACTCAAGCAGAAATAAAGAAATAGCATTGTTCGTGCAACTTACTGTAATTATATGCTGAAATTCTCCTTCTACTCCTGTTCGTTACATGCGATATGGATTAATGAGAAGCAACTTCGAACTTAAAAACATTCATTGACAATGCAAGATTTCAGAGATTCAGGATTCAGCACCATGATCCCTCCTTATACAAGTAAATGAGATAAGTGTCTTTGTATCGAACATGTTCGTCAATAAGAAACCAGGGTCGAGAAGAAAGTCTACCAAGGAATACAGAAACTATTGAAACTGAGTTCTGCTTGTACCTTCCTTTTTGTCGCTTCGACAGTGTCCAATAATTTGAGAAAGACCAAGACACACATACTGTGGTTGTATGAGCATTTCAAGATGATCGTCTTGCCTTTTATCACCCAATAATTATCTAGCTCCCATAGATGCTCAACTACTTGTCCTTGTTCTCAAGAGTCAGGAAGTAGAGGGAACATTATGCTTTCAGAAAGAAAATCTGGCAACTGCTCGATCAATGCCATTTCCCTGACCAAAAAATTGCTCTGCGTAGCAGACACTTACATAGCATACCGTAGTGGGAACTCTTAAAGCAGTTACAAAGCATGATTGATATGCTTCAAATGAACTGCTATAACTATTACTATGACACAATTCCTGGTGTTTTGGCATTCATAGTCTACTGAATGGATCTATTCCGCATCATATTATGTTTCAGAAGTAACTTCACCACAAGTGAATGTTCACGAGCATAATTTTAGGACTAGTACTCGAGGAGTATTGACGTGATCGAAGACTGACCATTGTTCAATGGTTTATGTCACACCTTCCCCATCTTAACAACTTCCCCAAACCAGGGGCCACCTTTTATCTGAAGATGAAAAAAATTGTGATGCTACTGGCATCCCATTTTCTCAATGTATTGGGTCTCAAAACATATTGTATTCCATCAGACGGCAGGAAACATATTTCATTCTTTGAAACGAGAACAAGTTTACACTGGACGTGCCTCCAAGTACATACGACAACACTTAGTTCTAAATGTTTTTGAAAAATACCTTTCATATTCTTGAGGCACTTCCTCTGCATCTAGTGGGCATCACACTTGAAACACCACACGAACAAGTCGCTGAAAGTCCTGGCTGCAGATTGATCTGTGACAGCTTGAAGGTACGAACCATAGTTTCAGAGGCAGATGGAGAGCACATATCCACTTGACTACTGTTCGATGTCACTTGGTGTCACTCCTGAAGACGATGCCACCTTCCTCCCTGTCTTTCCTCATCCAGCGCAGCAGCCAAGGCCTATCCTTCCTTTTGGGAATCAGAAGATATCAGCCGTCCTGTTGAAATGCCAAATCGGAAGCTACTCCCGCACCACCCGATCTTTCTTTTCCTTCTCCATAGAGAGTGCTCCCCATGTACCCCCTTTTGTATGTTGATCTGCCAGCCACCGAGCGTGTCTCCCAACTTCCTCTCTCCTCTTCATGCCCCTCCCATCAAGCATAGAACAGCCACTTCATCCATGTGTTGCGCCCCCATTTCTCAGCCCGCTGGAACGAAGAAAAAAACCCCCCCCCCCCGCCAGAGAAATCTGCTCCTTTCCTTTTTGATAAAAAACCTTATCCCCGCAGCGACCATGTATTATCACCAGAGAGTTCAATACCCGAACCACCGTACAAACGATGTTATGCACTGATGGCTTCAGAAGATATTCGGTAAAGCGAATTTGTATGCATAGGACATTCTCGATCTTTAATGCCACTCTATTGAAACCTTGGCAAAAGAAAAGCCATGGTGCGTTCTTGACTCTATTGCATCCTTGATCACCCAGCTTCCCTGCAGAAGACTTGAAAAGGTACATATTACCCTTGGATGCAATTGGTTGCATAGTTACATTCCGTGTAATGGTTGCATGTACATATATATATGTATGACATGTATAATAGATGGCTTTATTCTTAGCAAGATCTGTGCAGATTCACATGATAAGAGATAAAACCTTCCATACACCACCAATTCGAAACTCAAAGCTTGGAATGAGGACCCAAAACCCTATAGCAGATTCCTGGCTAATCCAACCATGGGGCATACTTATTTTATTCTCACGGGAGTACTGATACTTGTCATCCACCTCCCCTGTCAAAATGGGATTCTCAGGGTTCAAAAGTAGAACAGCTTCAGGATAACAAAGTTGTTGACAACGGTCTGGAAGCCTGTCATCTGGAGATGGCATTACTCTCTGCTTACTATTGTCCAATGCCATGTAATGGAACCTCTACTGCTCTTGATCCTTGTGTCCACATTTGAGTAGATCTTATCATCACCGGCCATCTATTCTCATTGCAGAACACCTATGTTCAAACAAATATTCACTAAAATGGGGCGTGTTAGTGCATAAAAATCAACCAGTTCATGAGCTAACAGCTTATCTTCTGAATCTCCACTAAAAGTTAAAATACTGCATGATTGTCATGATGCACCTTTTTCTACACATCCAGGTTATTCAAGGACATATGTTAAAACAAAGTATTCTTACTTTTGGCCGCGTATGAAGCGGGATATTAGAAAATATGTAAATGAATGTTTGAAGTGCCAACAGGTGAAATCTGAGTTTAAGAGGATGCCAGGAATGCTTCAACCTTTGGATGTTCCAAATCAGAAGTGGGAGTCTATTTCTATGGACTTTATCACTAAGCTACCTATGACTAGAAGTAAGCATGATACCATATTTGTTGTAGTCGATCGGCTTACCAAGATGGCACACTTATTTCCTATGAAAAAGACTGATACTGCTTTGAATGTTGCAAGAATCTTTGTAAAAGAAATATTTCAATTGCATGGAATGCCTAAAAGCATAATTTCTGATAGAGATTCTAGATTTACGTCAAACTTCTGGAAAGCGACATTTGAATCCATTGGAACTCAACTTCGTATGAGTACAGCTTTCCATCCACAAACTGATGGGGAAACTGAGAGGGTTAACAGGGTAGTTGAGGATATGTTGCGTATGTATGTGAATGAAAAGCAGGATAATTGGAGTGAATATTTACCCTTGGTTGAGATTGCATACAATAGTGCATGGCATGCATCTATAAAAATGACTCCATTTGAAGCTATGTATGGTTATAATTGTTTGACTCCACCTTCGTTTTTGGGTTTTGCAAATAAAGTAGAAGAATCCAAAGAAATGCTTGATAAGATGGATGAAGAACTTGGAAAAATTAAGAAACATATAAGAGAAGCTCAGAAAAGACAAAAGAAGTTCTATGATTTAAAGAGAAGACCACTTGAATTCCAAGTTAATGATATGGTATTTCTTAAAGTTAATCCTCACCGATCTAACTTGTTGCTAGGGAAGGATCATAGACTTTCTCCTCGATATGCAGGCCCTTTTAAAGTTTTGAAAAAGATCGGATCTCTTGCTTATTTGCTAGAATTACCTAAATATCTAAATGTGCATCCTGTATTTCATGTTAGCTTACTTAAAAGATGTGTGTAATGTTGCTCATGTTTTGCAGGACAATTATAAGCTGAAAGATGATGGCTCTTTTGAGCTTCAACCGGAAATAATATTAGATAGGAAGGAAAGATTTCTTAGAAATAGATATATAGTAGAAATTTTGGTGAAATGGCATTCATACCCAGTAGAAGATTCGAGTTGGGTAAATTTAGATTACTTTCTAGCACATTATCCTTCTTTCCAACTCTGAGGACAGAGTTCTTAAAGGGGGGAAGAATTGTAATAGGCCTCTTTTCTAGTGAAATAATTCATTTTGAACTTTCTGAATTTCATTGTGGGGATAATGCTTAGAACGAATAATTAGGTCATTTTATGCATGTAGGAAAAATTTTGGGTTGACAAGTTTCATATTCTCTCTCTAGACCTTAATTGCATCATGTTTTCCAGTGGGATTTTGAAGGTGAACATGAAAGAATTAAGCAAAACTCTGTATGAGGGAAAGGTAGAGCAAGAAGAAGAGAATAAAAGTGCCTATGTGAGATTTTTGTGAATCATGTTTTAAGTACCTCGTTCAGGGTCCTACGTTTAGTTCATTGTAAGAAAATGCCTTGATTTTACTCTCTCTAGAATTTTAAACCTTGCAGGGCTCAAAAGTGGCATTTGGAGGTGGATTCGGACCTCGGACGTCTCTAACACTATTGTGCAAATCGAAAAATTGAATAAAAGTGTCTCTCACAAGCTTAACCTAATTCCTCATTGTTTTTTAGTTACAGGCCTTTGAAAAGTGCCGTTTTTTCTAACACTTAAAAAAAAAACAAAAAAAATACGTGGGCTTGTCTAATTCTATTCGAATCCGTGATTCTCATGCTCACGTGTCACCATGTCTAATTAGGTATGTTTTCGGATATGTCTTCTTAGTGTTTTTTTGCTATTTTTGACACGTATGCTAAAGAAAGGAAGTATACTACAATCGCATGGCTTTTTGCGAAAGTTTTGGAGAAACTCGACGTTTTCTAAATTTGGTGGATCGCACACTTCTTTGGGGAGCACGGCTGCGATCAAACGGAAAAAAAGATAAGAAGGCCTGCGCATCAACACGGAGGACACACAGAAATCTGAGAATTACTTTGTGATTGAGAGTGTGATTGAGAGTGAGAGTGAGAGTGAGAGTGTGATTGAGAGTGCGAGTGAGAATGCGATTGTGATAGCTCGGGGGTGGTCGGGAGGTAGAGGCTTCGTCAAGAAGCTATTGTCCAAAGCTACTGTAACCATTGATTCACATCTATAATATCAGAATTCTTCCTTCTCTACGTCATATTTGTTCTACTCTTCCGCATCAGATTTTCTTTTACCTTGTGCAATCTCTACGTTCTTCTCTCCACTGTTATTTCTGAGTAATCGAAAGATTGTGATTGGGGATAGATTGGGATTGAGGAAACGCTACAAGTGGTATCAGAGCAGAATCAATCCGCGGGAATGATGGAACGTCTAACACAAAAGGTTCGTGAACAAGAGGAGCTTATTCAGAAGCTTCTTGGTGAATTGTGCAAAGAATGAGGGGGAAAGCAATCAGAAGGAGCAACAAATTTGTTTGTGGAGCTGAACGATGAAATAGATGAAGGTGCGGGAACATCTAGCGTACCCCGTGAAAAACAAAAACGCAATTTTGAAGATATGGAACCAGGTGAGTTTGCCCTTAACCAAGTCTTCAATGAAGCAAAGTTAAATGATTTTGATGGCGAGAAGAAGAGTGGCGAAGATCTTGAGGCATGGATTGAAGAACTAGAGGATTTCTTTGATCTTCGACAATTTAGTGAAGAGTCCAAGGCAAAAGTTGGGATCCTGCATCTGCGTGGGATCGCGAAGCTATGGTGGAATTCATATATGCAGACTCGAACGCATTCTGGTCCTGTTCTATGGAAGGAATTTAGAGAACAAGCTGAAAAACGCTATTGTTCTCCACACTACCATATGGAGAAGAAGATGGAGTTCTACAATTTCCGACAACACGAAAGTGACAAGCATAGCTTATCTGTTGATGTGTACAAAGAGAAGTTTTTACGTCTTCATAAATATGCATTAGAGGTTAGTGGTAATGCTCTAAAGAGTAAATTTATTGAAGGGCTTCGTGAGGAACTTCGCTATCAAGTCAAGGGATCTCGATGCATTGATTTTCTTGATGCTGTTGCGATGGTTGAGAACTTTGAAAAGATGGAGAAGTTCAATTTGCAGAAGGCAAATAGAAGCAGATTCATTGCAACGGGACATAGGCCACAAAGGCCTGTTGCAATGAACAGGAACAATTCAAAGAAAACTCCATCTTCTAACGACCAAGGTAAGAACCCTGCTCGACCGGTGGAAAATCAAAGGAGGCGTCAACCAATTGAGTGGCAACAAGACCCTAATTTTATTGAGAGGGCAAAAAGACTTGGTCTGTGTTTTCGTTGCGGGGAGCAAGGGCATCGCACATATGAGTGCCCGAACAAGGCAGTCTCTCGGCCCGCACAATCAAAAAATAAACATCATCGAGGAGGGTAAAATTATTGAGGAAGCAGATGATGGCGGTAAGTGCGCTAACTCTACTTTACGTTGCATGGTGGTTAGTTCTTTCCCAAAGGCTTCTGTAATCATGATTCCGGGTATGATTTCTGCGCATAAAACCAGATTTTTTATCGATTCAGGTAGTACCCATTGTTTTCTATCTTTCAAATTCATACAGAATCTAGGGATAGCCCTAAATATGCAGATAACCAGACCTCTAGAGATGGCCAATGGACGATTACACTACACGAAAGGATATGTTGAAAACCTTGAATTTACTCTTTCTAATAAACGCTTTTCTGGGAGCTTCCATGTAATTGAGATGAAACAGAGTGATGTAATCATAGGTATGGATTGGTTATTTAAAAATTCTGTGACAATTAATTGTGAACAAAGAACGATCACTGTGAAGCTAAATGATGAATCTATTCATATTCTAGGTGACGTCCTTAATCCTAAGCCTACTCTTATTTCTGCTATACAGATAATTAGAGGTATACGTGATGGCTGCAAAACATTTGTAGTGTATGTGAACAATCTGCATCAGGAAGGTAATGACGAAGATATTCCAGATTACGTAGGAAATCTCTTGAAAGAATATGCCGATGTATTTCCAGAAGACTTGCCTGGTATACCCCCACCTAGGCAGATTGACCACGCCATTGACCTATATCCAGGGAGTGAACCATATTCTAGAGCACCCTATAGATTTAACATTGATGAACTAAAGGAGCTTAAGATTCAATTAGATGATCTTTTGAAGAAAGTCTTAATAAAACCGAGTGTCTCACCTTGGGGTTGTTGGAGATAGACATCTGTGGAAGCACGCGAACAGCACAAGGAAGTAGAAGAAGCTTGGAGCACGACACACAAGACTGAATGTATTACTAGAGAATGTACAAAGATAAGTAGCCCATTAGGGCAATAGGCGTATATACAAGCCGGGGGAAAAAAACCTCCTAAAGAGGGAAAAAAGTGCCCCGGCGGTCCTAGAGTGTTCACACACATCACTACCTAAATATATCAACAAATCCCCCCTGGGAGTGATGCGGTGAACAAGGAGCTGGGACTCATGTATAAGGAAGTGCCAAGGTATGTGGAAATCACTCCACAAAAGGAAGTAAGTCCAAAGCTTTGCGGAAAGCTTCAAACTTCTCCCTAGGCAGAGCCTTCGTGAAAAGGTCTGCAATGTTCTCTTGCGTGGGCACATATGCCAAGCTGATCTCCCCAGCAGAGAACCTCTCCCTGACATAGTGATAATGCACCTCAATCTGCTTAGTGCGAGCATGGAACACAGGGTTCCTCGCAACTGCCAATGCGCTCTGACTGTCAGTGAAGATGGTGGTGGCAGAAGACTGGCCAACACCCAAATCAGCCATCAGGCCTCTAAGCCACACACACTCAACAGTAGCTGTGAAAGCTTCCCTATACTCAACCTCACAACTGGAAGTGGCCACAGTAGGCTGCTTCTTGCTCAACCAAGATATACATGAGCTACAAGGCATGAAGCAAAAACCACTGGTGGACACACGAGTGTCATAGCAACTAGCCCAATCTGAGTCAGAAAAAGCATGCAAATCTGGCGGTAGTGATCCCCCCTTGGGATAAAACAACCCAAGTAGCCGAGTACCACTCAAGTAGCGAAAGATGCGCTTAACCGCTTTCCAATGCGTGACTCCTGGGCAATGCATAAACCTGCTCATCTGTGAGACAGCAAACTGAATATCTGGCCAAGTAATGCATAAGTAAATCAAGCATCCAACAGCCTGCTGATAGAGAACAGCATCAAATGCATCTCCAGCATCATGAAGACTCAATCATAAACCTGTCTCCATAGGAGTGGCAATAGGCTTACAGTCTTCAAGGCCAAAACGTTGCAATAATGTTTCTATATATTTCGTTTGACACAAAGCCATTCCACCATCAACATGCATAAACTGAATGCCCAGATAGTGATGCAAATGCCCCAAATCAGACATCTCAAATGAGGCATGCAAATCATCCTTAAAATCAGCAATATGTGTCTCAATAGGACCAGTGAGCATCATGTCATCAACATAGACAACAATGATCAGAAGCACATCATTAGCACGCTTAACATATAAGGTGCTTTCAGTTGGACTATTCTCAAAACCATGTGCAATCAGATAGGCATGTATCTTCTCATACCAAGCACGTGGTGCTTGCTTTAAACCATATAATGCCTTCTTTAACCTGCAAACCTGGTTTTCATGCCCTTTCTGCACAAAGCCACGAGGCTGAAAAACATACACTTCTTCTTGCAAGTCACCATTCAGAAATGCTGTTTTAATGTCCAACTGATGTACATTCCAACCATGATGGGCTGCAAGTGCACAAATGCTGCGAACAGTAGTCATACGGCATGTAGGTGCAAAGGTCTCATCAAAATCAATGCCTCTTTCCTGTGCATAACCCTTTGCAACAAGCCTAGCCTTATACCTGTCAACTGTACCATCAGGTTTACGCTTCAGCTTGTATACCCACTTAGTGCCAATGGCCTTTTTGAAAGGAGGCAAGTCACATAAAGACCATGTACCATTCTTCATTATAACATCATATTCAGATTGCATAACAGCCATCCAATTTTCTGAATTTTGTGCTTCATCAAAAGAAACAGGCTCATTCTCATCACAGAGACTAGATGCAGCCATCGCATAGCAATCTGATGCAAAGGAGGCACTATGAGAGCCTGAACGAGTACGATATGACAAAGGTGCATCTAATTTGCTGTCACGCAAAGTCTGCACCATCCATTTTGGCATAGTTTTTGCTTGCTCAATATCAGCTCTCTCATCAACAAGTGCATCATGTAAATCTGCATCAGAAATGGAATGATCTGCATCATCATATGAAACCTGCAAAGGTTGAGAAGTTGCCTCATTAGGACCAGCACTAGCCTGTCCACCTGTAAAAAGAGGCATCAAAGTATCATACATGTCTTTGGAGCTAACAGATGTCTCCTTAGTATATGAAAGCAATGGTTGAATAGCATCTTCCACAAAGACAACATCACGGCTAACCAGAATGCATTTAGTCTGTGGATGATACAGACGATAGCCTTTCCTTTCAGAACTGTACCCAACAAAAATACATTTTACTGCCTTATCATCCAATTTTCTGCGATGTTGTTCAGGCACTAATGCATATGCCAAACAACCAAAAACACGCAGATGAGCAACAGATGGCTTGCGGTCATGCCAAGCCTCATATGGAGTGATAGACTGCAACGCTTTAGTGGGACACCTGTTCAGTACATATGCTGCACACATGATAGCCTCAAGCCAGAAACTATGTGGTAAAGCCTGACTTTTGACCATGCACCTCGCCATCTCCATGAGTGACCTGTTCTTTCGTTCAGCAACTCCATTCTGTTGAGGTGTATACGACACTGTACACTGGTGTTTTATCCCACATTCAGCCAGAAATGCATTAAAATTTGAAGACATATATTCCCCCCCTCGATCAGAACGGAGGGTGCCCATTTTACATGCTGACAGATTTTCAGCCAAAACTAAAAACTGCTTGAAGCATATGAACACTTCGGACTTTGCTTTGAGTGGATATACCCATGCATGCCTGGAAAAATCATCAATGAAAGTCACGAAGTAAAGGTAATTTCCAAAAGAGGGTGTCTGCATAGGACCACAGACATCACTATGTACAAGCTGCAATTTCTGCGTGGAAGAACGCTGCATTTTGCCCAAAATACAGCCTTCACAAACATGGATTCCAGGTGCCTCAAGTTTGGGCAAAGAGGACACCATTTCAGATTTCTGCAGGCGTAACAAACTAGCAAAATTCAGATGACCAAATCGTGCATGCCAAAGCTTTGCATCTGACATAGCCTGAGAATCATGAACTGCACATGTCGAATCATTCACAGATCTTTCATAGTCTATGAGCTTATACAGCCCAGGACATAAAATGCCAGAAGCAATAATCACATCGCCATTTGAGAGATCATGGACTGTACACCTGTCATCAACAAATTTCACAACCAAGCCAATCTTGGCTAATGCAGAAACTGATAACAGGTTCTTTTTTATCCCTGGCACAAATAAAGCATCTGACAAAGTGAAAGAACTACCATCAGGAGTAGTCAGAATGATCTTACCAACTCCCATAACAGGATAAGAGGAGTTATTGGCGCATGTGACAGTATTCCCTGTAGGGGCAGGCTCGAGTGAAGAGAAGAAACTGCGCTGCGAGGTAATATGTTTGGTCGCCCCACTGTCAAAGTACCAAACATCTGAGTCTACTGCAGACATGCACTGATCATGAGAAGATGGGTCAAAACTGCAGACAGTAGTAAACGCCCATTCTTCTTCCTGCACAAGATTTGCAGACTCTGTTTTTGGTGTAGAGGCCTCTGTAACAACCATTCCAGCCTCTTTCTTCTTTGCCTCTTTAGCAGCCAGTTTTGGACAGTTCTTTATAATATGATCATTTCCTTTACAGTACTTGCAGAACAATTTCTGCTTTTCTGATTTCTTTTCATCTTTATCCTGGTTCTTCGATTGTGCAGCATTTGCAGATTTCTGCTTACTAGTAGAAGAGCTCCATTTTCCTTTGCCCTTCTGACTAGCCAGGAAAGCTTGATCTGCAACATGCATAATGGACCTGTTCTGCCTGGACTGATCTTCCTGCAACAGAACAGAGACTAATTCCTCAAATGACAAGGCATTCGGATTGCCTTTCATCATCAACCGAAGAGTAGAGGCAAAACTCTGATATGAATCAGGAAGACCATTCAGAACGGTCTGCACAAGTGAGCTATCTGGTATAACCTCATCAGCAGAAATCAATTGTTCCTTCAGGTCTTTGATCTTTGTAAGAAAACTGTCCATAGAATCACCTTCATTCATGTGCTCACTCTCCAACTGTTTTCGGAGGTAAGCAACACGAGCCTCATTCGTAGCCTGGTACAAAGTGGTAAGTGTATCCCAAGCATCCTTTGCTGTTCTGCAAGAGAGAATGTGAGGAATAATGGCACGTTTGACAGACAAGGCTATCAATGCATGTGCCTGGGCATCTTTGCCATCCCAACGAATCTGCTCTGCACTAGGTGCAACAGAAACAGTAGCACGAACAGGAATCTGCGGAATATCATCTTTGTTAAGCCGGATACTAGCCGTTGGCCGGATACAATGCTCCTAAATCTGGATTTAGAGTACTTTAGTCTAATGTGATACTTAAAAGCACTCTACTTCGTAGTCACGTGGGTTCTTGGGAGTGGTAGGGGTCTGTTAGACAGAGGCCCTATACTATTTTCCCAACTCTCATACAAGTATTAAATACTCTGTCACGTCTTAGCTCAGTACTGAACACTGTTAACTACCCGGCCTACTGGACGTTAGAAATTCCGGACTGGGTCTACTATAGTGAAAAAAGCAGTAGTCCGATCTGACGTAAACTACTTGGCTATTTTACTTCATTCACCAGATTTTACTCAAGATGCACCTCTTCTTGACTTGGGGTTACACCGAACAATTATACTCAAGGTATACAACTTGCGGTATGTAATCAATAACCGAACCGTAACAATCTTATCACTAGCTCCAAGGCGCACGGGCTCTTACAGATACCAGTCCTTCTGGGAACAGAATCCCCAGAACACACAGACTATTGTATCGACTTCAATTACTTCACAGAACCTTAATAGACCAGCAGTGAGATCACTCCATACTTTCTACTTTGCCGACATATGCTATCCACACGACACACTTAACCATTACCGAACAACTTCGTAACACACTGCCACTTGTTCGTAACTACCTTTTAATATACGAACAACTACTAAGCAACGCACCGGAACAGGACAGAAACATACAGATTCGAAATAGGCACTCAACCATACACTGCTCTTCCCAAGGTGGGCGCTTCACAATAAAATAGAAGATACACTTAAACGACAGACCCGAATCGAAAGATAACTTAAACAAGACTCTGCAAACCCCGAATGGGTGTTCTCACAGACAGACTAGAAGATGCACTTAACCAAACACAGCAGTTCCCCAGAATGGGCGCATTCACAGACAAAATCGACACTACAAGTCCCGAATTGGGCGTGTTCACAGACAGAATCAAAGATGCACTAACAGACAGAATCGACTAGACGATACACCTTAACAAACACAGCAGTTCCCAAAAATGGGCGTCTTTTGCCACTCTTTTCTCATCTCCTTATATAGAGGATTTTTACAGTGGTCAGCGAATCTCTGCGCATTTCTCGAAAGGCTCTTGCTATTTAAGGCACCTGTCCTAGTACAACTGTCCTTATTCGGCGGCCGTCTAACACTGGCATGCCCGGTGGACTCGAACCCGCAAGTTCCTATGTTTCGGCTACAATACCTTCTATATACATATTCCGGGCGAGCCTAAATGTCCGGGTGATTTTCTTTTTAATTGTTTCGATCATCTGAACTAGGGTGGTGGGTTCTAGTAATTGGGTGTCCGTTCTAACAGAGCTCAGGGCGATGGCTTGGTTTAATAAAATTTCGGCCTGGTTTTGTAGGAAGGCCTCCTGTAAGTAGAATTCGTTGGATAATGCAACATCACGGGATGTCTGCATTTCGGTGACCTTCTGCTGCATATCCACGACCCGGTCCTTCTGGTTTCGCAATTGATTATCGAGTCGCTCGAGCTGCTGGTTCTGAAATTCAATTGTCTTGTAGTAGGCTCAGAAGTTGCTTCGGTGGATACTCGTTCGGTTTCAGTGCGATTTTGGCGGTCGTGGTTGTGATCGATCGAGGATTCATTGTGAATGGAGGTGGCGGTGTCGTGGAAGGTTTCGTCTTGGTCGTCGTTGCGGTTGTCCTGATTCTTGTCGGCAGATTTCGGTGCTTCACTTTCCGAAGAGCTGATGCGGATGCGTTTTCGGCGGAAGAGTTGGTTGATTTCTTCTTCGTCTTCTTCTTCATCGTCATCGAGGGGTTGCACTGAATCTTCATTCCTGAGGACGGGGCCTCGGGGTGGTGGTTGTGTGGCGAGGATGGTTGGGAAGAGGAAAGACAGGATATGGGGAAGGCGAGAGCGCGGGGTGGTTCCTTTATTTACCTGCTTTATTATGGCTACACATTCTTTATGGATTCGCTGGAAAAAGTATGAGGCAAAATTTACTGGTTCGCGGGCTGCTAAATCTATGGCGGAGTAGAAAGGGCGAGAGATGCCGTAAGTGCATTTCTGTAGGTTAAGGATGGTGACTAGAAATTGTAGGGCAGAGCGTTCGGGTTCAGGATGGCAGAGGATCGCGAATTCATGTGAGGAAGAGCGAGGGAATAACGCTATCATGCGGGCAAGGCGGAGACTGGGGCCATTTTCTTGACCTTGCGGGGTGAGGTGGAAAGCTTCAGAGAAGGCGGGGAAGGTGATGACGGTTCTGGAGGGTAACGAAGGGAAAACCCACTGTCGTTCGGTGGCAGGGGATTGGGCGATGGCAGAGATTATTTGTGCGAAGAAGGGATGGGCTTCCACTGAGTGCCAGGGCAACTCAGCGAAGTTGGCCAACCCTTGGCAACGCAGGTATTCTCCTACCTCGGTAGGGATACCATCGTAGAAAGCAGTGTAGTTTGCGAGTGCTTCCATGGTAATTGCTAAGACAGACTAGGAACAGTACTACAGAACACAAGTTCGAACAGATTACTACAGTAGCGATTTTTGACATTGTCGAAGGGGTTAAATAGGAACAATGCGGTGGGGTGGAAAAGGGGTTTGGGTATCATTGTGCAGTGCGGGAATGATATTTGTTTTCATGCAGGCATGCGTATTCGAGTGACTGGTAAGGGGGCAGCGGATATGAAAAGATTTTCTAAAATACGGCTATTTATAAAAGGAAAAAAGAAAAAAGGGGAAAGATTAAACAAAACGCGGTTCACTGCCGAAAAATTTAATGCGGGCTAGGGGCGTGATGATATGGCCGCAGCTTCGACCCATTGATTACTTTCGGGAGGGGATTTCCGGTCAACGTAGTCAACTGAAAAGTTGCGGGACCGACTTGTTCTGAGATTTTGAAAGGCCCGAACCATCGAAGTTTAAACTTTTCGGCGACTCTATCCGACTTTGCGTTGTAGAAGAGTATGAGCTGTCCTACCGAAAAGATTGGAGTTTTCAAATATCGATCGTGTGTCTTGGCTTGTCTGAGTTGTACTTCGCGCATGGTTAAAAAGTTGAGCCATCGGTGCTCATCAAGTTCTCTGAGTGCATCCATTCGTGCTATCAGTGAGTTTTCCGTAGCATCTTCTGAGTGATTGCTACACGCAGGCTTGGGATGACTACTTCCAAGGGTGCTATTGCGTCTAAGCCATAAGCTAGTTTGAAAGGTGTCAAGCCTGTTGTTACCTTATATGTAGTTCGGTATGCCCATAAGACTGCAGGTAGTAATTGATCCCATCTTTCCGGTGCTTCCATGATTAGTTTCCGGAGGATATTCAGTAGTGATTTGTTTGTACTTTCGGCCAAACCATTGGCACGAGGGTAGTACGGCGAGCTGAGTTTGTGTGTCACCTGGAAGGATTGGGTGAGTACCTTCATTAATTGATTTACAAAGTGAGTACCTTGATTTGAGACAATTTCCAGTGGTAAGCCGAAACGTGGAAAGACATCATTCAACAGACATTTTGCTACTGCCACCGCTGTAGCCGACCGTAAAGCCCATGCTTCTACCCATCTTGTTGCATAGTCTGTACAGGTGAGTATATATCTGTTGTTACTGAAGACTGCTGGATGTGTAATTGGTCCTATAAAATATAATCCCCATTTCTGAAATGGTTCTAATGGCATAATTGGCTGTAAGGGAAAGAAGTGCCGTTGTAGCGGTTGTCCAGACCTTTGACAGTTATCGCAGTGTTTGACAAATTGGGCCACGTCTCTGTACATAGTGGGCCACCAGAGACCACTCTGTAGAATTTTTCGATGAGTCAAATCTGTGGCAAAGTGACCACCAGCAGGTGTCGAGTGAGCCATTGTGATCACTGAGTTAATTTCATGCGGAGGAACACAGCGAAGTAGGATTCCGGTGTGGTCTACATAATATAGTTCTCCAGCAATTAACCAAAATCCGCGGCTAAAGACTGCAATTTTTCTGCATACTGGTCTTGAAACTTGAGATGGAAGGCAACCATCAGTGAGAAAGGTCAAGATCTGATCATAATATGAAAATGGAATAGGCGGGTCTGCAGATTCTTCGGTAATTGGTTCTGATACATAAATTGCGGGTGTTGTGTCATCTATACCCACCGGAAATTCGCCGGAATCTAAACGGGATAAAAAGTCTGCTAAGGCGTGTGAACTGCCTGGTCAGTGAATGACCTCATAATCAAATTTTTGCAATAGTAAGACCCATCGTGCTAATCGGCCTCCTAGATGTTGTTGCCGAACTAGATAGACAAGTGCAACGTGATCTACATGAAATGTGAATTTTCGGCCTAGCAAATAATGTCTAAATTTTTTGACGGAGTATACCAGTCCTAGACATTCCCTTTCTGTTACAGAGTAGTTTTTCTCAGCAGGGGCTAACCTTCGACTTGCATAATACACTGGTCTGAACCATTTATCAATTTGTTGCATCAAAACACTTCCTATTGCTATATCTGAAGCATCAACAAAGATGTGAAATGGGTGATCCCAGTCCGGTGGTTGTAAAATAGGAACTTGTGTTAATAAATGCTTTAAACGATCAAAGGCTATCTAGCATTCTTGGGTCCATTCAAATTATCGGGGTGTTTTACTGATTAGCTTGTTTAGTGGTATTGCCAAATGAGCAAGCCACCGTAAATGTCTTCCATGCCATCGTACTTGGCCCATAAAGCGCATAACTTCTTTTGGCAAAACTGGCACCGGAGCTTCTAATACTGCCAAAATCTTATCTGGATCGACTTGGATACCTTGTGCAGATACAATGTGGCCAAGTAACTTGCCACATGAGACCGCAAACACTGATTTGTTTGGATTCAAACAGAGTCTATATTCTCTGCATTTCTGAAAGCAGCACCGTAAATGAAATAGATGTGCTATCATCTTACCGAAAATTGAAAAATCATCGAGGTATACTTGCATAAACGAAGTAAGATAAGGAGAAAAAATCTCTTGCATGCATCTTTGAAATGTACTTGGTGCGTTTCTCAAGCCAAACCACATCACCGTACAAGCAAAGACACCCCAATTGGTAATGAATGCGGTTTTTGGTATATCTGCTTCGGCCATTCTAACCTGATTGTAACCGCTGTATCCGTCTAAGAAGGAATACATTTCATGACCTGCTACCCTATCAAGCATGGTATCCAGAAAGGGGATTGGGAAAGGATCCGGTACTGTTGCTGCGTTTAATTTCCGGTAGTCTACACAGATTCGTAGTTGCTTATTTTTCTTTGGCACGATCACAATCGGTGAAATCCATTCAGCATGTTCTACTGGTATGATGAATCCAACTTTTAATAATCTGTCAAGTTTGGCTTTTACCTGAGATGCATAATTGGGATTCATCTGATAGTTGGGTTGCCTATTCGGTTTAGCTTCAGGCTTCAGCATGACTCTGTGCTGATAGATGCGTGGATCTAACCCCTTCATATCTTTGTATTCCCATGCAAAGACGTCTGCGAATTCATGAAGTAGTCGAATCAAGTCAGCTTTAAATGATTCCGGTAAGTTTTGCCTTATCTTCACCTGTCGTGGATGCTCTTCATTTCCTAGATTGTACGTGGTCAAGTGGTCCTCGGGGACATAAAACTGTTGCGATTTCCCTGGATCGTCCGTTGACTTGAACAGTGATTGTAATTCATCATCATGTGTGGGGACACTACCTTCATGCTTAATTGTATTAGTGATAGGTAAGATTGTACATACCGAGGTGTTCTAATTATCTATCACAGACTGTAGATCAACAGTCCCTACAAACATTAAATCAGCATTACTCTTCAGAAATTCCTCTTCCTCATCATCTGATAGTCTATCTAACATGTTGACGGGCTCAGCAAAATAGGGTCTGGCGTGAAGTTCGCACGGTTGTATAGCATCTAATTTTACCACATATCTACGGTTGGAATCTTTGAACGTAAGCTCTTGTGCGGACCAGTCTTGTATTACCTTTGCATGCTTCAGCCAAGGTCGGCCGAAAAGAAGGTTGTAATCCAAGGTTGATTCTGGTAGATCTAGTATAACAAAAGTCATTGTAAAGGTCGTACCTTGTAAAGTGATGGGTACATTTTGCACTAGTCCTACAGGGTGGACTCTAGATTGATCTGCCATTCTAACAAAAAATTGCACTGGTTCAATTTCGGTCCATCCTAACCTTTTGCATAAAGATGTTGTTGCAATGTTCACACCAGATCCTCCATCAATCAATACCTACGTAATTTTATGATTCTTGTACCATACTGTAATCAAGGGAACCGAATGATCAACGGTAGAATCAGGTTCCGGTTGAACTACTGTTGTTGCCGGAATACAAGAGGGCACCGGACTGAACTGTTGCTGGAACTGTTGTCGAATTCCAGGTACTAATGCCAGAAGTTGACCGAGAGGCAAAGTGATAGATGCCTTGGATAAAATTTCCCAGGCTTGTTGAGGTTGGTTGTCTTGCTCCTTTGGACTTGAGGTTTCCGCTGGTGTAGAAATTTCTGCTATTATGTCTACTGCTGATGATGGCTCCGCTGTTGTTTCCTTTTGTTGCGTTCCTTCCTTTGATGAAGCCTGAGTCACCGGAATAGGTTCTGGGAACACTGGTGGTTCTGTTGCGGTCCAATGACTAGCCTTGTTATACATCCTATGTTGTTCTCGTATCCCTGGTTCGAATACTTCTGTTGCTGTCTGCAGCTGTTTACCTGATCTGGTCTGTACTGTAGCAGCTTGCGTTTCTACTGGTGTAATTTGTACCATGTTGGCCATTGGGTTTTGCCGCTCCTTCTTCCTTTGATCGTACTCAGCTGCATCTTTGCAAAATCTTCTGATGTATCCGTATTCACCACAAAAATGACAGCGTGGCGGTGGTAAATTGGGATTTTCCGATGGTGGTGGTTCGTTCTGCCAGCGGTTTGCATTATAGTTATTGTTTCTCTGTCCTCGGTAGTTTCGATATCCTTGCGATTGATTGTTTCTCAGTTGCGGAGGTACATAGTGATTCGCTGCCTGTCCATGCTCTTGAATAACAGCATTGACTGTTGTTGTTCCCTGTATTCTGGCATTGTAAACACAATTTCCGATGGTGTGTCCGGCAGTGTTGCAGATAGCGCAGAACGTTTGATTTAGCGCACAATTGGCACTAATATGCCCTGAATTTTTGCATGTGATACAATACACTTGTCTACTTATATCTTCATTCATAGTTTTGTTTGTTTTTAACCACTCCAGATCTTCTGTAAATCCTCCTACTTTAGATTCTAGTTGCAGAGCCATGGCGATGACTGCATCCAACATCATAGCTCCCACACATCTTATGATCATGATCTGTTTCAGTTGTGGGGTTAAGCCGTTGATGAACCACTGAGTAATGACATCATCAAGTAAGTTAGCGTGGGCTTGTGGTATCTGCCGCAAGTGTGTTCTAAAGAGTGTAGCATACTCTTGGACAGTCTGATTCGCCTTCTGTCGGTTGTTCTGTAAATAATCAAAGATTTCGGCGGGATTCTTCTTTAACCTGAATCGTTGCAAAAAAGCTTCTCGAACTGCTTCATAGGTGCCGAAATGATTAATATCATATTCTGTAAGCCATCTAGCTGCTTCATTTACCAGTGTTGATTGAAAAACGATGGCCTTATACGCCTGATCCGATGGATGGTTAAGAACTGCATAACTTATCTCGAAAGTGCGTACGTGAGCATCCGGATCATCTCCTGGGAATCCACCGAATTTCGTATATGTTACTTCTGTTGGAGGCGGCCTTGGCTGACCTAACTGTTGTTGTTGCTGTTGGCCATTCATTATGAGTGTATTCAGCTTTTCTTCTGTATCTTGGTGTTGGTTAGTTGAACTATCGAAACTTTTGTCACCGGATGGCGTGCCTTCCGGTGTGCTGTTTTTACTTAGAATGCGTCGCACTTCTGCTTCGAAGAGTTTTCCTTCCTTCTGGATATCCAATATCCGAAATCTTTCTTCCAAGCAAGCTAGTTGGACTGAAGATTCCGCAAAAATTGCAAAGTCTTTGCCTACAGTTGGTGACTCTATCACCGGAATATCACCGAAATGAGCCGAAATTGTGCCAGAATGCAGTGTTTTTTCGCTCTTATCGATCTCTTTTCCTAAAGCGTTTCTAATCGTATCTAACTCGGAGTTTAGACTAGTCTCTAACGGCGTGTTGGTGGATTTTGAAATTGCTATATCTTCGATAGGCTGGGTCGAAGTAGCACCAGAATGTACCAAAGGCGTTGATCGTTCCACCGGAATATGACCGGAATCAATCGTGACGTTCTCAATTTGCCTGACCACTGGGTCAGATTGCGTTATACCTTCTTCTCCTGGGGTTGTCTTTAGTACTTTTCGTGTTCCAGTCGTATGGTTCCTAGGATACGTTTCGCCAGACCGAGTAACCGGCATGTATCATTGCTTAGTAGTACTATCTGAGCAGTTGGCAACAATCTGGCTCTGTTGCTATCGTCAGTCAATCGAACGATAACGTAGTGTTTGATTCTGCACAACAGTCGGCATGCTACTGCCACTTTTACAGATAACTGGCAACCTGATGCCACTTTCCCACAGACGGCGCCAAATGTTAAGCCGGATACTAGCCGTTGGCCGGATACAATGCTCCTAAATCTGGATTTAGAGTACTTTAGTCTAATGTGATACTTAAAAGCACTCTACTTTGTAGTCACGTGGGTTCTTGGGAGTGGTAGGGGTCTGTTAGACAGAGGCCCTGTACTATTTTCCCAACTCTCATACAAGTATTAAATACTCTGTCACGTCTTAGCTCAGTACTGAACACTGTTAACTACCCGGCCTACTGGACGTTAGAAATTCCGGACTGGGTCTACTATAGTGAAAAAAGCAGTAGTCCGATCTGACTTAAACTACTTGGCTATTTTACTTCATTCACCAGATTTTACTCAAGATGCACCTCTTCTTGACTTGGGGTTACACCGAACAATTATACTCAAGGTATACAACTTGCGGTATGTAATCAATAACCGAACCGTAACAATCTTATCACTAGTTCCAAGGCGCACGGGCTCTTACAGATACCAGTCCTTCTGGGAACAGAATCCCCAGAACACACAGACTATTGTATCGACTTCAATTACTTCACAGAACCTTAACACACCAGTAGTGAGATCACTCCATACTTTCTACTTTGCCGACATATGCTATCCACACGACACACTTAACCATTACCGAACAACTTCGTAACACACTGCCACTTGTTCGTAACTACCTTTTAATATACGAACAACTACTAAGCAACACAGCGGAACAGGACAGAAACATACAGATTTGAAATAGGCACTCAACCATACACTGATCTTCCCAAGGTGGGCGCTTCACAATAAAATAGAAGATACACTTAAACGACAGACCCGAATCGAAAGATAACTTAAACAAGACTCTGCAAACCCCGAATGGGTGTTCTCACAGACAGACTAGAAGATGCACTTAACCAAACACAGCAGTTCCCCAGAATGGGCGCATTCACAGACAAAATCGACACACCAAGTCCCGAATTGGGCGTGTTCACAGACAGAATCAAAGATGCACTAACAGACAGAATCGACTAGACGATACACCTTAACAAACACAGCAGTTCCCAAAAATGGGCGTCTTTTGCCACTCTTTTCTCATCTCCTAATATAGAGGATTTTTACAGTGGTGCGCGAATCTCTGCGCGTTTCTCGAAAGGCTCTTGCTATTTAAGGCGCCTGTCCTAGTACAACTGTCCTTATTCCGCGGCCGTCTAACAATCTTCGACACCATCTTCATCAGTTCCAACACCTGTATTTGCAGAACCTGTCGTTACAGGTGTAACAGGACGTCTTTCAACACCCTGCACAATGTTCCACAATCCTTTTGCAACCAGTACATGTCACATCATATAAGCCCATAATGGGTAGTTGGTACCATCCAACTTATCCTCAACAGCCAACATACGGAATACATCACTGCTTTCAGCCATGGCCGGTGACTAAAATACCTTGATGCAAAAAATTGACTGTATCTCAAAAAGTTGAACAGAACTGCCCAGACGAGTTCTGCTAGACCTGTAGCAGACTTCGAGACGCTTAAACTGGCGAACAGAAACTGGTATATACCTTTGGCACAAAAGGACGAAATAGCCTGCACAAGCGCTACGATAATGCGTTCGGAGGCCGAAACGAGCTCAAATCTCGGAAACACCCTGAGTATGCTCACCAAATTTCATGCGAATCTGAGACTGCAAACGGAGGAGTGTCGACGGCGCCCTAGAAGAAGCGACGACCTGCTCTGATACCAATTGTTGGAGATAGACGTCTGTGGAAGCACGCGAACAGCACAAGGAAGTAGAAGAAGCTTGGAGCACAACACACAAGACTGAATGTATTACTAGAGAATGTACAAAGATAAGTAGCCCATTAGGGCAATAGGCGTATATACAAGCCGGGGGAAAAAAACCTCCTAAAGAGGGAAAAAAGTTCCCCGGCGGTCCTAGAGTGTTCACACACATCACTACCTAAATATATCAACAGGGGTGCGCCTGTTTTATTTCAGAAGAAGAAAGACGGCTCTTACAGATTATGCATTGACTATAGGGGGTTGAATAAAAGAACAATTAAGAATAAGTATCCACTCCCTCACATAGATGACTTATTAGGTCAATTAAGTGGAGCGACCGTATTCACAAAGATTGACTTAAGATCTGGATATCACCAAATTAGGATCAAAAAAGAGGATATTCCTAAGACTGCTTTTCGAAGACGATATGGTCACTATGAGTTTACCGTTCTACCTTTTGGCTTAACAAACGCTCCTGCCACATTTATGTGCTTGATGAATAATATTTTTCACGATTACCTAGATGAATTCATCTTAGTCTTCCTTGATGATATATTTGTGTACTCTAAAGATGATTCGGAGCATGCAGTACATCTCAAGAAGACTTTGCAAACTCTTAGAGAACACAAATTGTATGGGAAAAAGAGTAAGTGTTTCTTTGCTAAGGATAAACTTGTGTATCTAGGAAGAGTAATATCAAAAGAAGGAATCCTTATAGATGAAGATAAAGTAAAAACAATAGTTGATTGGCCGATTCCTAAGACTGTAAGAGATGTTAGAAGTTTTCTTGGGTTGGCACAATATGAAAGAGCACATATTAAGGATTTCTCTAAGATAGCTACTCCCCTCACCGAATTAACTAAAAAGAATGTAGGATTTGTGTGGAGTGATGCCTATCAAAAATCATTTGAAACATTGAAATAAAAAGTCGTTGAGAATTGTGTTTTGAAAATACCACAAATGGGAAAGCCTTTTGTGGTTGCATGTGATGCAAGTGGTAGTCAGATAGGATGTGTTATTTCACAGGATGGCAGGGTGGTCGCATATGAGTCCAGAAAACTAAGAAAGCATGAACTTAACTATCCTACTCATGATTTAGAAATGCTTGCTGTTGTGCATGCACTTAAGCATTGGAGACATCTATTGTTAGGGGTTAAGTTTGAATTGAAAACAGATCATCAAAGTCTAAAATACATCTTCACTCAACCATTGCTTAACAATAGGCAGAAGCCTTGGATTGAATTATTAAGCGAGTATGATTTTGACATTAAGTATCTTGCTGGTAAGGAAAATAAGGTTGCTGATGCATTGAGTCGAAGACCTTTGTGTAATCTTGTTTCTGTAATAAATTCTGATTTTCTCAATCAAATTCAAGAAGAGATAAAACAAGATCCTTTTTATGCACCTATTTTGAATGCTTTGAATGCAAACAGGGGATCGACGTATGAGGAAACATTTCATTTGCAGAATGGAACACTGTATTGTAACAATCGGCTATGCTTATCTTCTGAATCTCCACTAAAAGTTAAAATACTGCATGATTGTCATGATGCACCTTTTTCTGCACATCCAGGTTATTCAAGGACATATGTTAAAACAAAGTATTCTTACTTTTGGCCGCGTATGAAGCGGGATATTAGAAAATATGTAAATGAATGTTTGAAGTGCCAACAGGTGAAATCTGAGTTTAAGAGGATGCCAGGAATGCTTCAACCTTTGGATGTTCCAAATCATAAGTGAGAGTCTATTTCTATGGACTTTATCACTAAGCTACCTATGACCAGAAGTAAGCATGATACCATATTTGTTGTAGTCGATTGGCTTACCAAGATGGCACACTTCTTTCCTATGAAAAAGACTGATACTGCTTTGAATGTTGCAAGAATCTTTGTAAAAGAAATATTTCGATTGCATGGAATGCCTAAAAGCATAATTTCTGATAGAGATTCTAGATTTACGTCAAACTTCTGGAAAGCGACATTTGAATCCATTGGAACTCAACTTCGTATGAGTATAGCTTTCCATCCACAAACTGATGGGGAAACTGAGAGGGTTAACAGGGTAGTTGAGGATATGTTGTGTATGTATGTGAATGAAAAGCAGGATAATTGGAGTGAATATTTACCCTTGGTTGAGTTTGCATACAATAGTGCATGGCATGCATCTATAAAAATGACTCCATTTGAAGCTATGTATGGTTATAATTGTTTGACTCCACCTTCGTTTTTGGGTTTTCCAAATAAAGTAGAAGTATCCAAAGAAATGTTTGATAAGATGGATGAAGAACTTGGAAAAATTAAGAAACATATAAGAGAAGCTCAGAAAAGACAAAAGAAGTTTTATGATTTAAAGAGAAGACCACTTGAATTCCAAGTTAATGATATGGTATTTCTTAAAGTTAATCCTCACCGATCTAACTTGTTGCTAGGGAAGGATCATAGACTTTCTCCTCGATATGCAGGCCCTTTTAAAGTTTTGAAAAAGATCGGATCTCTTGCTTATTTGCTAGAATTACCTAAATATCTAAATGTGCATCCTGTATTTCATGTTAGCTTACTTAAAAGATGTGTCTAATGTTGCTCATGTTTTGCAGGACAATTATAAGCTGAAAGATGATGGCTCTTTTGAGCTTCAACCGGAAATAATATTAGATAGGAAGGAAAGATTTCTTAGAAATAGATCTATAGTAGAAATTTTGGTGAAATGGCATTCATACCCAGTAGAAGATTCGAGTTGGGTAAATTTAGATTACTTTCTAGCACATTATCCTTCTTTCCAACTCTGAGGATAGAGTTCTTAAAGGGGGGAAGAATTGTAATAGGCCTCTTTTCTAGTGAAATAATTCATTTTGAACTTTCTGAATTTCATTGTGGGGATAATGCTTAGAACGAATAATTAGGTCATTTTATGCATGTAGGAAAAATTTTGGGTTGACAAGTTTCATATTCTCTCTCTAGACCTTAATTGCATCATGTTTTCCAGTGGGATTTTGAAGGTGAAGATGAAAGAATTAAGGAAAACTCTGTATGAGGGAAAGGTAGAGCAAGTAGAAGAGAATAAAAGTGCCTGTGTGAGATTTTTGTGAATCATGTTTTAAGTACCTCGTTCAGGGTCCTACGTTTAGTTCATTGTAAGAAAATGCCTTGATTTTACTCTCTCTAGAATTTTAAACCTTGCAGGGCTCAAAAGTGGCATTTGGAGGTGGATTTAGAACTCGGACGTCTCTAACACTATTGTGCAGATCAAACAATTGAATAAAAGTGTCTCTCACAAGCTTAACCTAATTCTTCATTGTTTTTGAGTTACAGGGCTTTGAAAAGTGCCGTTTTTTCCAACACTTTAAAAAATATATATATATGTGGGCTTGTCTAATTCTATTCGAATCCGTGATTCTCATGCTCACGTGTCACCATGTCTAATTATGTATGTTTTCGGATATGTCTTCTTGGTGTTTTTCTGCTATTTTTGACAGATATGCTAAAGAAAGGAAGTATACTACGATCACATGGCTTTTTGCGAAAGTTTTGGAGAAACTCGACTTTTTCTAAATTTGGTGGATCGCACACTTCTTTGGGGAGCACGGCTGCGATCAAACGGAAAAAAAGATAAGAAGGCCTGCGCATCAATACGGAGGACACACAGAAATCAGAGAATTACCTTGTGACTGAGAGTGTGATTGAGAGTGAGAGTGAGAGTGAGAGTGTGATTGAGAGTGCAAGTGAGAATGCGATTGTGATAGCTCGGGGGTGGTCAGGAGGTAGAGGCTTCGTCAAGAAGCTATTGTCCAAAGCTACTATAACCATTGATTCACATCTATAATATCAGAATTCTTCCTTCTCTGCGTCATATTTGTTCTACTCTTCCGCATCATATTTTCTTTTATCTTGTGCAATCTCTGCGTTCTTCTCTCCACTATTATTTCTGAGTAATCGAAAGATTGTGATTGGGGATAGGTTGGGATTGAGGAAACGCTACAAGTGGTATCAGAGCAGAATCAATCCGCGGGAACGATGGAAGGTCTAACACAAAAGGTTTGTGAACAAGAGGAGCTTATTCAGAAGCTTCTTGGTGAATTGTGCAAAGAACGAGGGGGAAAGCAACCACAAGGAGCAACAAATTTGTTTGTGGAGCTGAACGATGAAATAGATGAAGGTGCGAGAAGATCTAGCGTACCTCGCGAAAAACAAAAACGCAATTCTGAAGATATGGAACCAGGTGAGTTTACCCTTAACCAAGTCTTCAAGAAGGCAAAGTTAAATGATTTTGATGGCGAGAAGAAGAGTGGCAAAGATCTTGAGGCATGGATTGAAGAACTAGAGGATTTCTTTGATCTTCGACAATTTAGTGAAGAGTCCAAGGCAAAAGTTGGGATCCTGCATCTGCGTGGGATCGCGAAGCTATGGTGGAAGTCATATATGCAGACTCGAACGCGTTTTGGTCCTGTTCTGTGGAAGGAATTTAGAGAGCAAGCTGAAAAACGGTATTGTTCTCCACACTACCATATGGAGAAGAAGATGGAGTTCTACAATTTCCGACAACACGAAAGTGACAAGCATAGCTTATCTGTTGATGAGTACAAAGAGAAGTTCCTACGTCTTCATAAATATGCATTAGAGGTTAGTGGTAATGCTCTAAAGAGTAAATTTATTGAAGGGCTTCGTGAGGAACTTCGCTATCAAGTCAAGGGATCTGGATGCATTGATTTTCTTGATGCTGTTGCGATGGCTGAGAACTTTGAGAAGATGGAGAAGTTCAATTTGCAGAAGGCAAATAGAAGCAGATTCATTGCAACGGGACATAGGCCACAAAGACCTGTTGCAATGAACATGAACAATTCAAAGAAAACTCCATCTTCTAACGACCAAGGTAAGAACCCTGCTCGGCTGGTGGAAAATCAAAGGAGGCGTCAACCAATTGAGTGGCAACAAGACCCTAATTTTATTGAGAGGGCAAAAAGACTTGGTCTGTGTTTTCATTGCGGGGATCAAGGGCATCGAACATATGAGTGCCCGAACAAGGCAGTCTTTCGGCCTGCACAATCAAAAGCAATAAACATCATCGAGGAGGGTACAATTATTGAGGAAGCAGATGATGGCGGTAAGTGCGCTAACACAACTTTACGTTGCATGGTGGTTAGTTCTTTCCCAAAGGCTTATGTAATCATGATTCCGGGTATGATTTCAGCGCATAAAACCAGATTTTTGATCGATTCAGGTAGTACCCATTGTTTTCTATCTTTCAAATTGGTACAGAATCTAGGGATAGCCCTAAATATGCAAATAACGAGACCTCTAGAGACGGCCAATGGACGATTACACTACACGAAAGGATATGTTGAAAACCTTGAATTTACACTTTCTAATAAACGCTTTTCTGGGAGCTTCCATGTAATTGAGATGAAACAGAGTGATGTAATCATAGGTATGGATTGGTTAGTTAAAAATTATGTGACAATTAATTATGAACAAAGAATGATCACTGTGAAGCTAAATGATGAATCTATTTATATTCTAGGTGACGTCCTTAATCCTAAGCCTACTCTTATTTCTGCTATGCAGATAATTAGAGGTATACGTGATGGCTGCAAAACATTTGTAGTGTATGTGAACAATCTGCATCACGAAGGTAATGACGAAGATATTCCAGATTACGTAGGAAATCTCTTGAAAGAATATGCCGATGTATTTCCAGAAGACTTGCCTGGTATAGCCCCACCTAGGCACATTGACCACGCCATTGACCTATATCCAGGGAGTGAACCATATTCTAGAGCACCCTATAGATTTAACATTGATGAACTAAAGGAGCTTAAGATTCAATTAGATGATCTTTTGAAGAAAGGCTTAATAAAACCGAGTGTCTCACCTTGGGGTGCGCCTGTTTTATTTCAGAAGAAGAAAGACGGCTCTTACAGATTATGCATTGACTATAGGGGGTTGAATAAAAGAACAATTAAGAATAAGTATCCACTCCCTCACATAGATGACTTATTAGGTTAATTAAGTGGAGCGACCGTATTCACAAAGATTGACTTAAGATCTGGATATCACCAAATTAGGATCAAAACAGAGGATATTCCTAAGACGGCTTTTCGAACACGATATGGTCACTATGAGTTTACGGTTCTACCTTTTGGCTTAACAAACGCTCCTGCCACATTTATGTGCTTGATGAATAATATTTTTCACGATTACCTAGATGAATTCATCTTAGTCTTCCTTGATGATATATTTGTGTACTCTAAAGATGATTCGGAGCATGCGGTACATCTCAAGAAGACTTTGCAAACTCTTAGAGAACACAAATTGTATGGGAAAAAGAGTAACTGTTTCTTTGCTAAGGATAAACTTGTGTATCTAGGAAGAGTAATATCAAAAGAAGGAATCCTTATAGATGAAGATAAAGTAAAAACAATAGTTGATTGGCCGATTCCTAAGACTGTAAGAGATGTTAGAAGTTTTCTTGGGTTGGCACAATATGAAAGAGCACATATTAAGGATTTCTCTAAGATAGCTACTCCCCTCACCGAATTAACTAAAAAGAATGTAGGATTTGCGTGGAGTGATGCCTGTCAAAAATCATTTGAAACATTGAAACAAAAAGTCGTTGAGAATTGTGTTTTGAAAATACCACAAATGGGAAAGCCTTTTGTGGTTGCATGTGATGCAAGTGGTAGTCAGATAGGATGTGTTATTTCACAGGATGGCAGGGTGGTCGCATATGAGTCCAGAAAACTAAGAAAGCATGAACTTAACTATCCTACTCATGATTTAGAAATGCTTGCTGTTGTGCATGCACTTAAGCATTGGAGACATCTATTGTTAGGGGTTAAGTTTGAATTGAAAACAGATCATCAAAGTCTAAAATACATCTTCACTCAACCATTGCTTAACAACAGGCAGAAGCCTTGGATTGAATTATTAAGCGAGTATGATTTTGACATTAAGTATCTTGCTGGTAAGGAAAATAAGGTTGCTGATGCATTGAGTCGGAGACCTTTGTGTAATCTTGTTTCTGTAATAAATTCTGATTTTCTCAATCAAATTCAAGAAGAGATAAAACAAGATCCTTTTTATGCACCTATTTTGAATGCTTTGAATGCGAACAGGGGATCGACATATGAGGAAAAATTTCATTTGCAGAATGGAACACTGTATTGTAACAATCGGCTATGCTTATCTTCTGAATCTCCACTAAAAGTTAAAATATTGCATGATTGTCATGATGCACCTTTTTCTGCACATCCAGGTTATTCAAGGACATATGTTAAAAGAAAGTATTCTTACTTTTGGCCGCGTATGAAGCGGGATATTAGAAAATATGTAAATGAATGTTTGAAGTGCCAACAGGTGAGATCTGAGTTTAAGAGGATGCCAGGAATGCTTCAACCTTTGGATGTTCCAAATCAGAAGTGGGAGTCTATTTCTATGGACTTTATCACTAAGCTACCTATGACCAGAAGTAAGCATGATACCATATTTGTTGTAGTCGATCGGCTTACCAAGGTGGCACACTTCTTTCCTATGAAAAAGACTGATACTGCTTTGAATGTTGCAAGAATCTTTGTAAAAGAAATATTTCGATTGCATGGAATGCCTAAAAGCATAATTTCTTATAGAGATTCTAGATTTACGTCAAACTTCTGGAAAGCGACATTTGAATCCATTGGAACTCAACTTCGTATGAGTACAGCTTTCCATCCACAAACTGATGGGGAAACTGAGAGGGTTAACAGGGTAGTTGAGGATATGTTGCGTATGTATGTGAATGAAAAGCAAGATAATTGGAGTGAATATTTACCCTTGGTTGAGTTTGCATACAATAGTGCATGGCATGCATCTATAAAAATGACTCCATTTGAAGCTATGTATGGTTATAATTGTTTGACTCCACCTTCGTTTTTGGGTTTTCCAAATAAAGTAGAAGTATCCAAAGAAATGTTTGATAAGATGGATGAAGAACTTGGAAAAATTAAGAAACATATAAGAGAAGCTCAGAAAAGACAAAAGAAGTTTTATGATTTAAAGAGAAGACCACTTGAATTCCAAGTTAATGATATGGTATTTCTTAAAGTTAATCCTCACCGATCTAACTTGTTGATAGGGAAGGATCATAGACTTTCTCCTCGATATGCAGGCCCTTTTAAAGTTTTGAAAAAGATCGGATCTCTTGCTTATTTGCTAGAATTACCTAAATATCTAAATGTGCATCCTGTATTTCATGTTAGCTTATTTAAAAGATGTGTCTAATGTTGCTCATGTTTTGCAGGACAATTATAAGCTGAAAGATGATGGCTCTTTTGAGCTTCAACCGGAAATAATATTAGATAGGAAGGAAAGATTTCTTAGAAATAGATCTATAGTAGAAATTTTGGTGAAATGGCATTCATACCCAGTAGAAGATTCGAGTTGGATAAATTTAGATTACTTTCTAGCACATTATCCTTCTTTCCAACTCCGAGGACAGAGTTCTTAAAGGGGGGAAGAATTGTAATAGGCCTCTTTTGTAATGAAATAATTCATTTTGAACTTTCTGAATTTCATTGTGGGGATAATGCTTAGAACGAATAATTAGGTCATTTCATGCATGTAGGAAAAATTTTGGGTTGACAAGTTTCATATTCTCTCTCTAGACCTTAATTGCATCATGGTTTCCAGTGGGATTTTGAAGGTGAAGATGAAAGAATTAAGGAAAACTCTGTATGAGGGAAAGGTAGAGCAAGTAGAAGAGAATAAAAGTGCCTGTGTGAGATTTTTGTGAATCATATTTTAAGTACCTCGTTCAGGGTCCTACGTTTAGTTCATTGTAAGAAAATGCCTTGATTTTACTCTCTCTCTAGAATTTTAAACCTTGCAGGGCTCAAAAGTGGCATTTGGAGGTGGATTTGGACCTCGGACGTCTCTAACACTATTGTGCAGATCAAAAAATTGAATAAAAGTGTCTCTCACAAGCTTAACCTAATTCTTCATTGTTTTTGAGTTACAGGGCTTTGAAAAGTGCCGTTTTTTCCAACACTTTTTTTTTTAAAAAAATACGTGGGCTTGTCTAATTCTATTCGAATCCGTGATTCTCATGCTCACGTGTCACCATGTCTAATTATGTATGTTTTCAGATATGTCTTCTTGGTGTTTTTCTGCTATTTTTGACAGGTATGCTAAAGAAAGGAAGTATACTACGATCGCATGGCTTTTTGCGAAAGTTTTGGAGAAACTCGACTTTTTCTAAATTTGGTGGATCGCACACTTCTTTGGGGAGCACGGCTGCGATCAAACGGAAAAAAAGATAAGAAGGCCTACGCATCAACACGGAGGACACACAGAAATCTGAGAATTACCTTGTGATTGAGAGTGTGATTGAGAGTGAGTGAGAGTGAGAGTGTGATTGAGAGTGCAAGTGAGAATGCGATTGTGATAGCTCGGGGGTGGTTGGGAGGTAGAGGCTTCGTCAAGAAGCTATTGTCCAAAGCTACTGTAACCATTGATTCACATCTATAATATCAGAATTCTTCCTTCTCTGCGTCATATTTGTTCTACTCTTCTGCATCAGATTTTCTTTTACCTTGTGCAATCTCTGCGTTCTTCTCTCCACTGTTATTTCTGAGTAATCGAAAGATTGTGATTGGGGATAGATTGGGATGGAGAAAACGCTACACCCTCTCCCCCTCTCCCTCTCCCTCTCCCTCTCCCTCTCCCTTCCCTGAGTTTCCTGCAATATTCCAATTAATATAACAGCACACCTGCTATTGAAGTTTCTTTGATAAAGAAATTGGAATGCAAAGGATCAGCTCTTTTTTTTTATTATTATTATTAAAATGGAGGTTGTGCGGAGGCCTACTCCCCCTGACTTTAACTTTGAAATTGCAACTGTATAAGGAAGGGCATAGTACCCATGGGACCCCCCTTATCCCACAAGAACAGGGGTTTACAAGACTAGGTTAAACGACGGTCACAACTACCGTGGGGATGGACAAACGGTGGCACCTCAGCCACATGCAACATCTTTCCAAGATACACATGTCCCTTACATGTTGCTGCCAGGGGTTGAACCCTCGCCCCACCTCAAGAGGCAAGAGGCCCAACCACAAGGCCAACGGTCTGGGACAAAGGATCAGCTCTTGGCTGTGCAGTATCATTCAAATATTCTCTTCTCTTAATTGAAACAATAATAGATAATCAAGGCATGTAAGTATAGAGGCCCTTTCATTTTTCTGTTTCGCCCAAAAACATCACTCAGAAAGCTGCTTTCTGAAATTTATCCCCATATATTTGAAGTGCTCAAAGCATGATATACTTTTATTTTCTAGTATGACTAGAGATCATAACCTCGAGAACCCCGATGAAGCTTATCCTCAAATTACAAAAGGAGCTAAGAGCGAGAATTTCAACCACCAGGTTTGTTCTCCTTTATGCTTCTTTCCCAAATCTATTACTAGCCATAAATTTTTATGTTCTGTATAATCAATTTTCATTCACCTGTAAGGATAGTGTCTAACTACAATTTTGGAATAAACAATGTGATTGAAGGCACTTTCAATCAGCACGAATGCATGAAAAGTCAAGTTCATTCGCAAACGTAATTAGCTGCCAACTCCTTTCGAGAAGATGGCTTCGAGGAAAAACGTGATTTTCTTTATAAGAAATAATGGTGCGTGTTTGGACACAAGTATCGCATGAGAATTTTTAGATTTCTCTTAGTAAGCTAATGCTACAAAATTTTGCTTCGACAATTTTACCGGGAAGGAATTCCTAATGGATTGATTTATCCTATCGGCTAAGTTAATTTATTAAAATTGGAAAAGAACAAACAAAAATGAAAAAAATATCAATCAGCTAATTGCAAATGCAATTCGACTGTTCTGCTGTACTGTCTACGTTTTTGGCATAACTTGCTGTCACATATTTGATTTCAGGTAGTATTGTCATTTTTTGGAGGCCATGGAGGATATGAATAGAACAGGATCAATGAAGGTCATGCCGTCCAAATCTGTAATTTTGCATGCTGTGGATATGATTCATCGCTATCCAGTTCAAGTGCTGCCAAATTCTGGAGAAGATGTTCACGTGCATCACAAAAAGCAACAAACTGCTGTATTGCTGACTGCATCGCCTGCCTTCACGTATCACAGGCCATCCTCTGAAAATCAGACTGGATGGTGTGATGTAGTTTCAAGTTTGTTAATATTTCTTCCTTCACCAAATTTAATCTCTGGCACTCAAAAGTCCCTCAATCTTGGGATCTTCATCATAATGTTTTGCATCTAGTTGATCCCAAACATGGAACAACTTATGCATCTATTTATCCTGTCACAAGGAATAGTACAAATCGAGTAACCTTTCCTAGTCTATGGAGGAGAGAATGGTTGATGATGCTGTCTCACGTCTGTAATATGTGTAATATGTGTACGATCCTGCAAATGAAACATTGTCAATCTACAATTTGACACCTAGTGCTGCTTCTTCAGAACTAGTAGAATGTCAAGGTGTTCTGTTGAGCTCTTGTCCCCAGCCACATATTTCCTATGCTGTGCCATTATGCTTCAAGTACAGTGTTCGTTTAGAAAGTGGATGTGCAGCTCTATATGCACTAAGTTCTGAAATTGGGCTTAATCCCTCACATGATGGCTTCATGCCTTTCATTTTCTCACCCTTCTTCAATGGGCCTCCATTTTCCATGAATGACAAAGCAATGGCTGGCCATGGCTTATGGTGCAATGCATACTCCAGGGACTTCTGGCGATCCTGAATATTCATATGAGCAATCTTTTCATTGCATTGTTTCTCACTACAAATTGCAGAATTGCCCTTCTTCAGAGGGTATGATTCTTCTGAAAGTGACCACTTTCTTTGGGAAAATTCTTCAAACTTATTTCTGGTAATTGGCTTCCATCTCTTACGTAATAGGATTGCAAGCGGTTGTGATTTAACAATCTTCTGTTCAAGAGCATTATCTGTCATGTCACTATCACTGGAAGTTTCCCATGCGTCTGAGAATCTCTTATGATCATCACCTCCATTACCTCTTTCACTGGAATGGACCGAGGAACTATATTCTGACCCATCAATAGACCCACCCTCCTCTACAATCTCAGACTCCACAGACAATTCCTTAGCTCGAGTTCCTGATTTTATGGAATTCAGATCATTATATCCTTCCCTAGCTCTAGCTGAAGTCCTTGAATTTAGGGTATTTAGATCATTACATCTTCCTTCGGCTTCTATATACACATGTCCTGTACCCATCTGTGCTCGTAGTGTTAAATTGGAGTGAACAACTTCTAGCATCTTTGCTGGCCTGCTCTCCTCCCCCTCACTCCCTGTGAGTGACCCATCCCACAAAACTGCACTTGATGGTATGACTGATCTTTCCCTGTCGTTGAGAGTTTTACAGATAACAGATGTTAGAAGATTCATAACTTGCACAGCATGTTTCAGCGCCATTAATGGATCCATCATCTGAAAGGTGATGGTATATTTTTTATTTCATGTTAAACAAACATGAAAGATCATATACAGTGAATATAATAAGCTACAACAAAAGCCCTCACCTGAGTCATATTGGGGGCAAATACAACAGCAATGTTTCGTACATTCATCTTGTTATAGGATTCTTCCTGCACAACATCTGCCATTAGATTGATTGCCCAATCAAACAGAGCTGCTTCTGAGGGTGGCAATTTCTTGATCAATGATATGCACTGATCATCTGTGTGGCATTGCATTACTTCTTCAGGTGAAAGACTGTCAAGAACACCCTTGGGCAATTCTCTGAACCATGCCTGAAAGAAATAAGACAAAATGGATAAAATATAAAAAAGATATTTTCGTTTGGAATGACATGGACATGCCATAGATTCATGTTAATGATCCACAACATAGAAAGCATGATCATCTACACCACTGTATTCGAAGTATTTGTTGACATTATTAGCAATTGCATTCCGCAAATCTTAATATAAGCTCCTCATTACAGCGCAATCGATCTGCAGATGAGCAGATATAATTTTCATAGCTCTGAAAAGATATATCATACGATCAAAGGCAGGCTCACAGATATTAATCAGATCTGACCGGATTGAAACAAGCAAATTCTGGTGCACAAGATGCAGGAGAAGCAGAGGTCTGGCTAACCTTTTTTTTTCATTCTCTCACAGGATTAGGGTGTGGAGAGCACTAAAACATCATTCATAAGGTCTGTCAAGTTTTGTGGGCATAAGCCTTGCTGTACAAAGCAATAAGATACTCAGAAAAGCTCTAGAACCCATGAAGAGGAGCTGTGGTAAACGTGGATGAAAAGGAACAACTACCTTTGGAGGCAGAAATCGCTCACCATAGATCAGAAGCATGCTAAATCTGCTTGACAGCAGAAATGAGAATCATAAAAGTGACTCTATATTTGGATACTCTCAAGAATATGCCTTGATAGATATGAAGCAGAAGCACATCTAAGTCCCTCACCTACGGGATGAGGAAACCATCAAGGTGCTATGTAACCTTCTTCAAACTTCTAGTTCTTGTATCAGAAATTGCTATAAATGTTTCAAAAGAACCATCCCACAAAATTTATGAATTCACAGGAAGACAGAAAACTGAATCCATTAAACGGCACTGATTGGCAAAAAACCAAGCGAAGATGAATTCCAGAAATGCTTTTTTTCTACCAACGTCTTTTATCCTATTTCTTTCAAGGCCATATAAACCCCAGCACTGTAAACACACAAGCAAAAATGAAACAATCTAAGAAAATATTATAAGTTGCATATAATTTGGATTAAAAATACCAAGCCCTGTATTCTTGCACTGCATGAGCCCTTTTTATCTATGACTACTTATAATAGTTAAAATAAGATAGGGTTTTTCTCCTTATTAGTCAATACCGACCTTTCTGACATCCAAAAATCAATTCAAGCGATGACATGAGGTTCAAACAAGTTTCTGGGATACTCAAGAAATTTGGATTTACCTTGATGAGACCTGCCAAACAATGTGCATCCACATCGTAGGGAACAATCCCCTTGTTTACTTTGTCTCTTAGCTGCTCTTCCTTATCATTATCTGGGTTGATTCTGAAAATGCCCTCGATCTTCAAAAATCAGGTTGCACATAAACAAGAATTTTGGTACGAGTCAAAAAACCGCTGCTTTTTGGGAGGACACTCGATTTAAAACCATTACTAGAAATTTATAGAATACCTTCAATCCACCTTGCTCGTACAGTCTTTCTTGTAGCAGTAGCAAAATCGTAGGGACGCTGTTCCCATAAGCATCAAACGAACATTGCATACTTTCTACAGACACCCCAAAAGCGCTTGTACTGGAAAGAGACAATACAAATATATGAGGTCTTGCATTAAGCAGGAGGGTTCTACGTGCATAGATGCGCGGTGCATTCATACATCCATATGGGCATACATGTATATGACCTCCATGCATCTATATACATATGTATACGATTGCATTTATACAAATTTGTATAGACACATCGAGATATATCTTCAGACATGCAACTTTGGTATATGCATGTTGCAGACAAGATCTACTTCGAGGGTACAAAAAAAGTGAAAAAAAAAAACCCTTGCATGGGAAGGCATTGAGCTGCATTCTGACGCCAAGGGAGGAGAGCATTGCATGTACAACTGAATGCTCAAGCCGTGGGAATGAAGCACTTAGAGGGTGAATTGGGATTCGGCTCCGTCCTTGCAGGTGTAGCAAATAATTTCATATTAATGAAGGTCACATGAAAATAATTTCATGCTGAGAAACATAATTGTCTAGGGGCGATCAAAATTTAGGGAGCTAAAGTTGAATGGTGATGAAATGAATAGAACTGGTTCTTCTAAGAAATGCACTGGGAATTTTTCCCGTCCTAAAAATGGTGCGGTTATGATGTGCAAAACAGACATCTCATCTTCAAGATGCAATTCTTAACCCTTCCACGCACAGCAAACGTTACCTCGCGCTTGGAACCCTCCTTGGAACTTCAAGTTCAAGTTCAACGGGTAGGCCAAGAAACCCTTGGAATCGGTCAAAAGTGACATGAGCGATATGGCGGACGCTCGATGGAAATCCGATCTCCATCAGAAAGATCTGTTGTGGACAAGCACCTGAAAGTGCCACTATTTGCCTTCTTGGAAGCTGTACATGCCATGGGATAAACGTCAGTTCCGACACACCAATTACTCCTCAGATATCATTTATGATAATTGTGTGCAAATGTGTAAAGCTGTAGTGGCATAAGTTCGCCGGGATTCATATCAAAAGATTGATACCTTAGTGGTAAGTATAGCTGCTACGTTGTTAGATGTATCTGCTCGTATTTTTCAAGCTCTTCAAGAACTACTTGTCTCTTACTATGGAACTAGCTTCGAGCTCTTGACCTGCACACACATAAAAGAGAGTCTGATAGTTGATATTTTCATGCAGACTCATACATCAAAATACTGGGACCGGTGTTCATCTCTTGTTGACGGAAATAAGTTGCCAGGGTGTATCTCTCTCCAGACAAAATGAAGAGGGTTTTCACCTCTCCTAGCTAACCCTCGGGGGACATCGATTAAGGTGTTTATTACTTAGTCTGTAACACAGGGGCAGTAGTTACCACTGCGCGATAAGTTATGTGGCTAGTCTTGTTGCCCTTGGGCTTTCAGGCAGGAGGCGGAAGCATGGAAACACTGGCTGCAATAAAGGCCCTTGTCTTGTCTATTAAGTTGTTCTGGATTCATAATTCTTAACTTCTTCATGACGAGACATCGTACGCACTGACTGAGGCTTCATCTGAATTATAAGCAAGACCTTAGACCCTACGCTACCAACGCTTGCATTGTAACGCCAGGTAAGATGATGAGTCGATGACTCATACAAGAATGCCTCCAGCTTCATAAATTTGTCAGATCCGTGTTATAATACTTGCGTCGAGATCTCCTTTACAATTTTAAATTGCGACTGCTGTGACTAAGGACGAAGAGTTACGAAAAAAGTAATATTTACTGTGAGGGATATGATAGGTACTGCGATATCCAGTCAAGCTTAACCGGAGACAGACTATCTATGTGATGTCAGCATATGCCTCACATGAGGAAGGCAAGTGAGGGAGGCAGCATGGTAACCCGGAGGTAATCTCGATCACAATGCGGAAGAAACAGCGCATTGAAGCCGCGTGTGTGATGAGAAAACCTTGAAACCTTTCTGTGCAGCACTATTGTGATTTGTTACGCTGTTGTGAGCGACCTCCTACACGAGAATCGAAGCCCGTACTCTCTCATGTGAACAGTTCGAGAAGAACGTACGCAAACCTTGAAACTTCGAAACTCTTCTGCTTGCCTTCTTCAAATCGTTCGGAGGTCCTTAGAATTCAGCATTCCTTAGAAGTCCGAAACCGTGACCCCTTCATATGTAGTTCGATATCATGCACAGGAGTGTTCCATTGGTCCCCGTTCAAATGATGTACAAACGCTTGCAAGGTCAGAAAAGCGGAAAACCCACTTCTTCGAACAGGAGGGCAATGGGCATTACCGTGCTGATCTGTGCTAACTTGCTGAGCTTCATATTGACAGAGATGTCGTGCGCCTCAATTCAGTAATAATAAGAACTACTCATAGTTTAATGATATTTCCTTAGTTCATCGGGCACAAAGCAATTCCAGAGCTTAACACGCAGACCATTGGCATAGCGATGTTGCAGGCTCGCAGAGAGTGAGGTGCCGTGCCCTTCAATGCTGTAATACAAAGTACTCAATGCTACTTGATATTTCGTTATGTTCCCCTCCAGTAGGGTAATCAGTGAAGTGCAGCAATAATGAAGTATTGCCATATTCTAATGAACTATTGCCATTGCCTCTTCCCATGGCTACTATGCTTTTTCTTATACAGTTGCAATTTTAAAGTTAAAGCTCGGAGGAGTAGGCCTTGGTCAAACTTCCATTTAAACTTGGTAGTAGGCTCTGAGGAGTAGGCTTTGGTCAAACTTCCATTAAAAAAAAAAAGTATTGCCTCTTTTTCTCGTGCCCCAAGTCAAAATCGGTCTGGTCGACCTTTGAAAAAATCATGCAACGACAAGGACAAATCAATTGGAAACAAGCTTTGCAGTGAGAAGTGTTCGGGTGTTCTTCATCATTGTGGAATGCAATTAGAGGTGAGACCCTCTAGAAGATCTGGAAAGAGAGGTGTGCGGTTAATTTTGGAAGCCCTCCTAAAAAATGTTCGATAGAAAAATCAATATTGCTTTTAGGAAAAAGAATTTCCGATTGTAAGAAACTCCCATCTTTTAGACATCATAGAGTATTTTTCCTCGAGAACAACAAGATCAAGAGCAAATAAGCCCCACATGAAGGGGATGAGAGGATGATCAACCTTCTTTGTAAAGCTCTCTAGAGGTGTAACCCTTGCTTTGTGGGATTTGGGGGGTCACATGGGTACTAAGCCCGTTCTCTTTTTTTTTTTTTAATGGAGGTTCGGCCGAGCTAGTTCTCTTGTACAGTGATTGTATCTATTAATTAAAGCCTTGGAGAGTAAGTTGTTGTCGAGCTTCAAAAAAAAAAATGTATTTCCATTCTCTGACTCCTGCTTTATGGGATATGGGGGTCCCATGGGTATTATGCTCATTCACTTATATAGTTGTATTTTCAAAGGTAAAGTTGGGGAGTAGGCGCTTATCAAACTTCCTTTGAAAAAAAAAATTGCTAACAGATTTCTATATTCATGTATCCTTTGCACTAGAGGATAAGAAATGACCTAATTACCTCTACCTCTTACGCATACTCGACATAGAAGATCAAAACTCAACTTCCTTATTCTCTCAATATTTTTAAGTTCTTTATGGAAAGACATCCAAAGTTAGCGTTTGATATCTTTTTTCTCAAGCATCGGTCTTGTAACCTCTATGTAAAATTTGAGGTCTATATTATGCTTTATATTTATAACAAAGTGTAGAAAGCTTTGTCTCCGATTTCACCATTCATTTTCAATGGGTTCATGTGTATCTTTGAATGAAATGCCATGTTCATAACAAATTTAATGGTATCACCCCAAGTTAATGGTCAAGCAAAGCCAAGAGTACAAACAAAGTTCTTTGTATAGTGGTCACTCTCGTAGTGAATAGCAACACCTATAATTGGAGTTTGACACAAGCAAATAGGTCAAGTAAGTGGGCCTATAGTGTTGCATATGAAATGGCATTAGGAAGTACAATGTTTCATATGGTATAAGGTTAAAATGACATTTTCCATATATTTTTTAGTTTTTGTATTACAGCCACCACCGGTGCAATCTTTTTTTTAAGTGATATTAGATTAAAAGACTATATACAACATTCTATTCTAATAGTATTCCACAATATTGTATCAGTAAACTTGAGTTCTCTCCCAGAAGGATTTCTGTTATAACACCTCTAGGTGTGAACCACCTCTATTGGAGGTTGGAGGATGCAAGACCATTTGACATTCATGCATCGGTTGCATGAACAAAGAGAAAGAAGAGGAGTTATGTGGCTAGGAGGTGAACTGTATGTTTTCTCTCAAAGTACTATAGGAGTGTATGTAGTTTCCTTGTATGTCTATTCTTAGAAGCAACCCCAAAAATAGGGTCTATCCAAATGGCCAAACATATCTTTATGAAAGGTAATTCCACTTTTCATTAGCTTGTGACTTGTTTTGAAAAAATTCTTGGCAAGGGGAGGTTGTAAATAATTAAACCAAATATTCTCGTTAGAAATAGGTACCTGGCAAACAAGAAAACCAGATCCCCTATTGAGTTGTTGCAAAATAGAAAAAGCACATTGGGAAAAGAGAGGGCCTTTGAAATAAAATTCTTGGTTACCATAACAGATTATATTAAGGTCAAATCTAGTCCAGGTAGGGCACTCACTTGGGTAGCTCTTCAAAATAAGATGTTTGAGCAAAACAAACCAATATCTTCCTTTGGATCCATTTAGCCACCATTTTCCTACTAATTTTTCCAAATCAAGAAGACCAAGACCCCCATCAAATTTAGAAATGCAGCAGTTAGAATACTTAACTTTAGGGAGACTCTTACTTTGTTTAGTGGATCCTCAGACAAAGTTCAGAAGGGCAAACTTAAGTTTAATTAGTTGAGATTTCGAGGGAATAAAATTAGAAAAGTGGTAAATTATCGCTAGATCAATGTAATGGTTATGGAGGAAGATCTCGTAGGTATGGTTGGGTTGTATTTGTTCCCATTTGCTAGCTTCACTTTTGACTTTTCAAGTATCCAATTCCATCTTGTGCTAGGGGAGACATTAAATCCTATGGGCATTCCAAGCAATCTAAACGTTTCTCCATCCATAATTGGTTGACATATAGCCTTGATGATGAAGTCAGGTAGTGGATTCCCAAACTCTTTAACCAAGGTTTTATTGTGGCTAATGATGGAGCCAATGACCTTGCAAAAGGTCCCCAAACCATTCAAAAAGTGTTTTAGATATTTCAAATCATTGTGTATTGTTGCATTAGTATCATCGGCATAGTTTGGGAGAAGAAGATCTCCTTGACCACCAAGAATAGAGATCCCTCTAAGATTGCCTTTCTCAAACTCATTTTGTAGGAGCGAGCCCAGAGCATCAACAACAATGGAAAACTGGAGAGGGGCGAGCGGACATTGTTGTCCGATTGATTTCTTAAGGAAAATAGCCTCACTTAAAGAACCATTAATAGCCACTTTACTTGAAGAGTCCACAAGCAAGCATTGAACAACATGGCTATGGTAAGGTCCAAATCCACAATAATGTAAGGATTGCAAAATGAAATCCCAACTAATCCTATCATAAGGTTTGTCAAAGTCAAATTTTAAGAAAACAAAGTTTTTTCCTCTAGAGTGAGCCAGTTGGATCCATTCCCAAAGGGAGATTATGGTATCCATAATAAACCTTCCTTGTACGAATCCTTATGTTCTAGTCTGATCATATTGTGCATATGTGGAATAATCCTGTTCTAGTCTGATCATATTGTGCATATGTGGAATAATCCTGTTAGCTACAGCTTTGGCAATGATTTCATATATGGTGTTCAGATAGGTTGTTGGATCCTAGTTGCTCAATGAGTGCCTACCACCCTTCTTGAATATAAGTTTGATAATTCCTGGGTTAATGAACTTGGGAAGACCCTTACTGTAGCTCAGTGATGAGTAGCACCTCCTTTAATGTCAATCCGGGAAGACGTGAGGATGGTATGAAGACCTCGAGCAAGTGAAGGCACAAGTGCGTGAGTGAGAAGCACACTAACATGCACACACATACACACACACGTGCACACAGAGTAAGACAAAGAGTGAGAAGCAATGTAGTTCTTAGATTACTTTCAAAAAGCTCATACAAGTTCAAAACTATTACAAGCTACCGCCAAAAATGAGCTCTCTAGCTCCTTTTATAGTTTTTGACTAGCTTTGGCCCTGTCCAGACCTAGTGTCTAGCCTAGTTAAAAATTAGGTTCCAGGGCTTATTTGAGGGCTCAAACGAGATCTAAAAAATACGAAAATTGGCAAGTAGATACTTCTAAAGCTCCTCAAGCTCAAGGACTCCTTGGCTTGCACAAAATGGAGCTACAAAAATACGAAATGGTATTTACAATGGTGTTTAGTGATTAAAATCACTATTTGTGTAGGGATTTTCTCTGTTGATTTGTCATAAACCTCTTTGAGCTCCCTACTTGCTCTTTCTTCTTGTGTGCTCAACTCCTTGATGTCTGAAAAATTTAGATGGCCTACTTGCCAGATCTTCTTTGGCTACCGTGTCTGCTTGTGCTATCTCTTCGTTCCGACCCTCTTTGTCTTGTGGCTCCTTCGGTTCCCTGAGTGCTGCCAACACCCCCCCCACTCTCGCGTCTGTCGCCCCTGACAGACCCTTGTCTAGATGTTCGTTGAACGTAATATTGGACAACGTCGGAAGCAAGGTGATGTTCTTCTAATTTGAGCCCCCGTGCTAGATCTGTTAGTAATGCATCCCAATTCACTTGTCCTGGTACATCCGGATGTGGCACCCGCATTTGTTCTGAATGGATGGTTCTCTCCACAGCGAAGAGGTGGAGGAGATGTGAGGGCCTAGGTACGAATATTTCTGAGTGATATTCCCAGAATCCCGTTATGAACATCTCCTCGAATGTCTGTTTAAAACAAGCTGGGAGGTACTTTATTCTGGCGTGCCAAGCATATATTACCTCTATGGATGGGGTTGTGCTGATGTCGTATACCAGATCTTGGTTTCCTGTAAGAAATCTGACACCTGAGAAGTGGGGGTCTTTAATATTCTTGAACGTCCTAAAGGTGATTAGCATTAGTTCAAAGATTTTCATACACATTTGTGCCATCACATCGGGGGTATTCCGTAGTCGAGTGCTCCAGTGTCTGATGGTAGAAATCATGTAATTTACAGTGGGAGGGCCTTGTGGTGGTGCTAGATAAACATAATTTAACCACTCTGCGCAACCCTTGACATTCTTGACAGCAATTGTAAACTCTGGCCAAGTGCGCCGACGGAGTACTGGAACATAACAAGGATTGTATTTAATAAAAAGGGGCATGTTAGTCCAGGTACGAACCATTTCCGGGTAGGTTTCAAGAAGACGGATTCTCCAGGTTGGTTGATGAATGGAACCTTTCTTCGCACTTTCTGGGATGTCCTCTGGCCCAAATTGTGTGGCAAAAGTTGGAGGTTTGCCACAACTGCGTTGAATCTCTGCATTGTAATCCGCAAGGAGCACACAACATGGCACATATTGATCATCGTTGGTGCCGATCCATCTATGATGAGACATGTTTCGAAAGTATTCAGACTTGATGATGGTGTCTTCTAACTTTGCCATAGATTGGATATGAATGGCCACTCTATCTTCATGAGTTGTTGCTGTCTTCTCTAGTGTTTGTAGCCATTCAGGTACTTCAACTTCTAATGTGTCCATTCCTTTTGAGGTCTGTGCACCACCTGGCATCGGCATAGGAACGTATGGTTCCTCATATGTTTCATCCACCTCAATGGGTACTAAATCCTCTGGTTCAGGTTCTACAACTGGGGAGGGCTGCCTTTCATATTCTAGTAACTTTTTCTGGAGCTCAGCCACATGCTCTGTCAGTGCCTTTACTTCCTCTGAAGTCGAGGCAGTTTTTATCACCTTGGTTGGGGCCTCCTTTTCCCTGAGCTGGCTACGTAGCTCATCTCGTTCCCTTTCCAAATCATCATTTGCGTCTAATAAATCCGCATAACTTTCCAAGATGGTTTTCATTGTTTCTGTGGGAACCGCTTTGAACTGTTCTGGATCGATCTCATGGGGGGAACCTTCCATGGCTGCTTCCAGGTTTTCTTCATTTTGTTTCTGCAACCGTTTATTTTCTTCAAGTGCTGTAGCCATATGCTTTCGAAGTAGAGTTAAATTACGCCGAACTCTTAGGTTATCTGTTTGGTACACCTCTAGCAAGGCTTCGAGTTGTTTGACACCGGGTTCTGCTGATGGTTGGGGTGTCTCCAGGAGTGTTTGATGGGCTTGCTCGAGAGTGGTGTGGCGTTGGTTGAGTTCCGCATTTTCTTCTTCTAAGAGTCGTGTTTGTAGTTGTTGATGAGTTGTTGTCAGCTGATGATGGTGGCTTTCTAGATCCCTATACTCGCACTGAAGTTGATATACACAATGATGTAATGACAGGAATATACGATTTACATTAAAAGATGTAGGTAAAGAAGAAGATGCAGGGGGAATGGGGATGGGGAAGGGAGTTGTGAATGCTGTGGAATCAAGTGGTGAAGTTGGTGGAGGGGGTATGGGAGATTGAGGTTGTGTGGGGGGTGGGGGTGGTACTGTGGTAGGTGATGTTTCCATCGTGTCAAATGTGGGTGTGACAGTAAAGAGGGGGACCGTGGGTGGGGTGGAAGTGATATTGGTGAAGAGTGTCGTGAAGGTGGGCATGGAAACTCCTCTGAATTGAATGCCGGGAGAGAGAGGAATTCCCATGACGATTGTGGTAGCGGTAGAAAAGGGTGTGGTCATGTCGGTTGGTGAGGTGAAGTGTGTAGTGAGAGGTGAGGTGGGTGGGGAGAGTTGTTCCTCCTGATGTTCTTCAGTTGGTGTGCGGCCTCCCGGTTCTGACACATTGATGTGTATTTGTTTTCCAGATCGCATGGGTCGGGCAGGCACCCGTTTCTCGAATCGATTAATGTATGTCATGGCTGCATGTATGGCTTCATCTAAGCCGACCGCCTCTGCGTGTAGGTTCATGGATTCGATAAACATATCATCCACGCCTTCCTCTGCCAATAGTTGGCTCATGAGCACCTTGCCTGATTCAAGTGACATTTTGTGTTGTTCCTGAACTCGCTTCATGGTTTGGTACAATCTTTTTATTTGTGCCGAATATGTTGGGGCACTTGCTAGCTCTGAGAGTTCATCATATTCTTGATGTTGTTCTTCGTCAGCTTCTTCTTCTTCTCCTCCTGCCTCTTGTTCATCTCCTTCGACGTCTACGACGACTGGTTGTGTCGGGGTTGGTGTTGTTGTGGTGGGATGTGGTTCCTAGGTCTGGTCCGCTTCTGTTTCAAGATTAGATTCGTATATCAGCCTGGCAACTTCTTCATCCGTGAGGTCATTAAGAGTAAATACCTATGGAAATTCCAAATCTGATGGAATAGGGGGGAAACACCAAGTTGGGCCCTTCTGTACTTGGTCTAGGAAGACGAATGGTGAATGGCCGAACACGCCTAGTTTGACGAGGGGTCACCTCAGGTGTGGTAGTAGCACCTCTTGGTTGAGCACATGGTAATTGGATGCCCCCTCTCATCTTCTTCGATGGAGGACCCGCTGTTGATAGTCGCCTTTGGAATTCTTGGGCCCTGGACCACACTAGTGCTCTTTGAATGGGCACGTCATATGCTAGGCACCTATAAATTATTCTTGTTAGGGCACAACATCCATGAAGTACATTTTTCTGCTTCTTATTCCAACGCTGATGGGCTAGGTGTATCTGGTCGATGACCCAGTGCGGTATGTTGAGGGTGAGGTTTTCAGTTTCTGCCAAGTATAAGCTGAACCAAATTTTCTTAGGGGGCATAGTGAATCATTCCTGTGCGGGAAAAGCAAAATGTTGCATAACAGTTCGTAAGTGGAGAGCAATGGTAGGCGTCATTGCCACCATGTCCTTCAATTTATTGAGATCCTTATGCTTCATCCGTCCCGGGACCATTGTTTCTTTCTCGGTGGGAATGTGCATACCTTGCATGTTCAATGCCTCCCGTACCAGATTGAGAGTCAGTTTGAATCTCTTGAGTTCGTGTCCTGGCAACAATGATGGTAGTACAAAAGTACTATTGCCTCCCTTGGCCCTGCTGGGAGTGATGGTACTGATAAAATAGGAGCAGCGTAAAAAATCAGGTTTAGGCAAGTGTGCCCTGAAATATCTATCCAAGCCTGCCTTGGTCCAAACTGATCGCATTACCTTTGCATTCTGATAGTTCTCAAATTCCCGAGTGAAAAAGTGGTAGCGTCCCCATTTGCCATTAACTTCAATTTCTGCTTCCCAGAAGTAGGTGCCGTCACCCAATGGCCCTGCTACATCACTAAACCAATGAGCGTGTTTCCCTACTTGAGAAGTGTGTCCTTGAGGGGGGTCCTGGATAGGAAGGACATGCACCGCTTGAAGTTCTTGAGGCCTTTCGGTGAGTGGCGGTTCCAGAAGAATGGTTTCAATGTCCACAATCTGTGCGCTGGACCCTGCCTGGGAACTGGTGCCTCCAGCTTCTGCCATAGTTATTGCTTGCTACTGGTTCTGTCGAGAATATAGAGCATGCGTTAATATTGTAATGGACAAGATAGAACACGTTTTGCCCCCGTTACAATATTATCATGAGGTGAGTAATGGGTTAGTGGTCAGTGAGTGCACGATGACAGTGTGTGTCGTTAATGCCTGGATAGTCCTAGGAGCTAGATGGAAAGATGCAGTGTCTGACTAATGCAGTTAGTAAGTGGAGATGAATTCACAAATTGGGGTCGGGGGGTTTATTACAAGTCTTAGGTTGCCAAACACCATGGATGGCTTTTGGTCTTGGTTTTGTGGAGACTCGGGAGGGTTGCATGAGTAATTCTGCTGGGAGTTGTTGTGTCTTAGGGACCCATTTACGAGTGAGTCTGTGCGTGCTTCTAGGTGGCAGTGTGTTCGAGTGTATCAGACAAGAGTGGGTGGCGGCTGCTTGAGCGAGTGAACCCTGTCGTGTATGATGTGAATTGTGCGGGACTAGTTGAGCCCACAAGCAAGCCTTAGGCACCCAAATTTGTCTTGATTGTGGGTCAACCTTCATCGACTTCCTGGGCACCCAGATAGATTTCACTTTCTCAACAGAGGTTTTAGGAGTCCTCTTATTAGTATGATGTCGTTGATTACTAATAGGTAGTTGAGACAGTTGTCGCGACTTGGCTACAGTCGGCAGCTCATCTTTTCGCACCCACATTCGTTTCACTGGCTGAGTTGTTCGACTTCGCGCGTTCTTTTGGTCTCCTGCATAGATAGGCTTCAGTAATTGATCTGCCCTTAGTTGCTGCCTCCTTCTGGCCTTTGGAAAAGAAAGGAGTTCTGCCAATGCCTTGACTTTTCTATTGAGATCTCCATTCCTCTGCATCACATAGCTTTGGACAAGAACAGCATGGTCAACTTCATGTGTACCCCTGGAGGGACCAAGAGTCTGTGCCTTTCCTAGTTCCTGGAGTGCTCCATTACCTAACTCAACGGTAATTCTACTCTGATTCACCCATACCTGAAGAAGTCCGCTTCTTAGGTTTAAGTTGACTGCTTGGTCATAGATCCAGTCTTGACCCAAGACAAGAGGTTCAGTGAGGTCCTCATCTGGACATACTAGTACTTTAACTGTCATTGCCTCATCATGAATATAGAGGGGGAGTTCCACCTTGCCCATGCAAGGGGTTTCCACGCCTCCTAATCCTATGAGATATGCTTCTACAGGATTGACAGTTAATTCCAACTCTTGACAGTAAGACAATTTAACCGCACTCGTGGCTGCACCTGAGTCAATCAAGGCTCTTACAGTCCTTGCACTCTTTCCTTGTCCTATGTCTAAGGTTATAAAAGGACGTCGATCAATTATCCTATGAGAGCTGATACATGAAACTTCACACATAGCCACATGATATCCCTGATTTGCATGTGCATCTAGCCTAGGTTGCTCTCTGCCTTGTCTTCTTAGTTTCATTCTCCGTATACGTTCTAAAGCTTTTGCTTGAGATTCTTCTCGAATTCGCTTTTCTTCTTCTTTGCGTTTCTTGGCAGTGTTGAGTCGGCTTAGCATTTCCTCTGTGAGAGGTTTCTGATACAACTTGACTCTGCAACCACTAATGTAACTTGGAAGAACATCGCCTTCTAATGTGGCTAGCTGCACTGCTCCACTTGTTGAGATTCTATTAATGATCATGGGTCCGTAGCCTCTTCTCTCTAGTTTCCTCGCATGTTGTTTCAACGTGTATACTAGTACTAGGTCGCCTGCCTTCAAACCTTTATCCTTAATGTGGGCATCAAAGTATGCCTTCTATCGTTTCTTGGCTGCATATATCCCTGCAGCCGCCCTCAGTCTTGTTTCTCCTAATCGTTCAAGGTCAAAAAGTCTTGAGGAGAGTTCGTGACCCGTCCATTCATGCTCTTGTGCCACTTTCAATGTAGGTATTAAGAAGTCCAATGGTAGCACTGCATTTTGACCAAATACCATCTGAAAGGGAGTGGCTTGGAGTACCGTTTTGTAGGCGACTCGGTATGCCCAAACAGCATGGTGTAGCTGTTTGTCCCAATCAGAGCGTCGATTGTTCACTAGCTTGGTCAACACATTGCACAGAATCTTGTTTGTGCTTTCGGCTTGCCCATTAGCTTGTGGGTGGTAGGGGGCAGACTTTTTATGTACTACCAAGAACTCTTGGAGTAGATTTTCAATTACTTCATTCAAGAAGTGAGTGCCTCTATCACTTACTAACTCTATAGGTAGCCCGTATCTTGTGAATACATTCTCAAACAAGAATTTAGCAGTTGTTTGAGCATCGTTCTTCATCGTGGCTTTTACCTCTACCCACTTTGTTAGATAGTCTGTCGCAACAATGATATATTCTGCATGGGAACCCTTAGCTGGGGGATTAATAGGACCTACGAAGTCTATTCCCCACTTAGAGAATGCACGTCCACCCATCATAGGTTTCAGTGGCATCTCATGGCCCGCAAATAGTATTGCCTTGATCACCCGATCCGGTCCAAAGTGTCCTCCTGCTACACCTTGGTGAGCAGTTTCCAAGATCTTAAGATATTCTCCCTCATGGACACATAGTCTCAGGTAACCATCTTTACCACGCTTGTATAGATTATCACCAATGAGTGAGTAATCCTGGGCTTCTTGTTCTAAACTCCTTTTCCTAACTAGAGTCATGTCTGGAAGGAATGTTTTCGTCCTTAAGAAGGATACTAGTGGTTCACTCCAATCTGGAACTATGGACACTTGATAAAGAGTTGCATGTTCCACAGGTGGTTTAGTGCAACAGATTGGGCATTTCTTGCACAACTTTTGGACATCAGCTTCCATAGTCGGCCAATGTACTCCGAGTCTCCTTAGTGTCTGTAGGGTTCGTTGCTTTGAATAGTGCTGCTCTAATGCACCTACATGTGCTAATTGCAACCATTTAGCGTACTCATCCTCTTCCACACAACAAGCCAAGATCCCTTGATCTGTGTGCCTGTACATACTTCCTGCCATGATGTGATATTTTTGGGCTTTTACTACCTCTCTATCCTGTGTGTTTATTACTGGGTGGTTAGGCCCGTATGTCAATACTGGCACTAATGGTTTAGCCCACTGCGGCACCACTTCCAAATTAAACAAGTAAGCATCAGGAAGGTCATCTGACACTCCTTGTGGGGCTTCTCCAGATGTGAGTCTAGAGAGATGGTCTGCTCTCAAGTGAGTCCTACCTTTCCTTATCACAACCTCGAAGTCATATTCCATAAGTAAGAGAAACCATCTTACTAATCTACCTGTATTGCATGGCTTGTTCACGAGATATAGCAGTGCCTGATGGTCAGTAAAAAATTTAAACTTATTTGCAAGCAAATAATGTCTAAACTTTTTAACTGCATATACCATGCCTAATCCTTCTCGTTCCGTGGTTGTATAATTTCGTTCAGCTGCATTCAATTGTCTACTAGCATAGGAAATTGGAAGATCCATATTACCTTCACCAGTAGGTTGTGCAAGTACACATCCAATAGCATAATTGGAAGCATCCACATGAACATGGAATGGTTTGTTCCAATCTGGTGTGGTCAAGATTGGTGCTGAACATAATCTTCGTTTAAGCTCTTGGAAGGAATTCTCACATTCGTCAATCCACTCAAAGTTAGTCAAAAGTCCATACAGAGGCTTTGCTATGATGGCATACATGTGTATAAACCGTCGATAATAACCACAATGCCCCATGAAAGCTTGTGCTTCCTTGACATTCCTTGGCCTAGGTAGCTCTGCTATGGCTCTCACTTTCTCTTCATCAGTGGATATGCCATTCTTTGACACTATGTGTCCTAGAATCTTGCCTTGCCTAACCATGAAGACGCACTTTTTTGGGTTCAGGCAGACTTGATATTCTCTACATTTGTCAAAGATTTGTCTAAGTTCAGGAATATGGGTGTGCCTAATGTTGGAATGAGCACAAAGATCATCAACATAGACTTCTAAGTTCTTCCTCAAGAACTCTTTAAATACATGGCACATCAGCCTTTGGAAGGTTGCTGGTGCATTGGTAAGCCCAAATGGCATTACCCTAAAGGCAAATATGCCCCATTCAGTGGCAAAAGCCGTCTTATGCTGATCTTCTGGAGCTATGGCTACTTGATTGTAGCCCGAAAACCCATCAAGGAAGCTGTACACTTCCTTGCCTGCTACTCTTTCTAAGAGATGCTCTGTGATCGGAAGCGGATAGTTATCTCGAACTGTGGCTGCATTGACCTTCTTTAAGTTAATGCATACATGCAGCTTTCCATTTTTCTTGGGCACCACTACGATGGGGGATACCCACTCAATGTGCTCAATTTCATAGATGAATCCAGCTTCAACCAGTCTATCTATCTCCTCTTTGATCTTAGCAGCATAATTATCATTATATGTGTATGGCTTTTGCTTAGAAGGTTTGGCATCCGAGGTCATGGGGATAGTGTGTGAGCATATGTCTGGATCAACACCTTTCAAATCCTTGTAACTCCAAGCGAATACATCTCTGTATTCTCTTAGCAAGGCTATCAACTCTTGCTCTTCTTCTTCCGTCAGGTCATGTCCTATGTAAGTGCATCTCTCTTCTCCTTCCTCTATGGCTACCACTATTTTCTTGGTGGTTTCTTTGTTATCATAGGCCTCTCCTGATTGCGCCTCTCGTTTAGGCATTCTGATCATGACTCTCCTGTCATCTATCTCATACTTCTTAAAATTTTCTGGGACCTCAAGCAAAGATTCTTCCTCTTCTGGTGTGACTTCTCTCTTCTTTTTTTTCTTTCCTTCTTCCTTCGGGGTCACATGTGTGGCTAGTCTTACATCACTTGTAAGCTCTCCATACCTCTGGGGTTGAAATTCTACTTCATGGAAGTATTCTTCATGTGATGCAAAAGGTGGGTCCATAATGATTGACTCTAGATCGGAGTCACTCGCATCCTCAAATGCATCAGGGTTAGGTTCGCATTCTTCTAACACTGCCTCTCCCATGATTGGCTCTATGGAGAAAACTGAAATGTCATAGCCATCCTCATCACAGTGAGGTGTCCATTGTTCTTCATTGATGGCTACATCCATTGTTGCTAGGATTTCTGCCCAGCCGTGGGGTTCAAATTCTTCGTCAGGAAAGGCTACAGGTGCATAGGTTGGGTCTTGAATTGATCTATGTGTTTCTTTTGCACCTACCTCTCTGGCTTTCTCTCTCTTTTCTTCTTCTACTGCTACTTTGCACATCCATAACTGGGTATCTTCATGCATCCATGAGGATCCTGATCCTATGGAATGCACCGATTCTGTATCATCTTTAGCTTTATGGATGGGATTCCATTGGATAGGAGGGACATCTCTATGAGAGTAATCTTTGAAATTCACGTTGGTCGTGACACCTAGGTGTTGCAAATACAAGGAGTTGGTTCCCCAATCCTGTACCACTTGCAACTGTCGCATAAACGGTCTTCCCAAAATCATCTCATAGGCATGATTTTTGCTAAAGTCACATATAGCAAATGTATCCTCGAACTCAACACCACATGTGGTGAGAGTTATTCCTTCTAGCAGGCCTAAGGGTCTTTCTATGTGACCATCAGCCATCTGCAATTTCATCCTCGTGGGCCTGAGTGCTGGCTTGCCCCAACGCTTCCATAGGGAAGTGGTAGCAATTGCAACTCCTACACCTGAGTCGAGAATCGCCTTGGTTGTGTATCCCTTGACGTGTAATGGGAAGATAAGTGTTTCCCTCTTCACCTTCACTCATATCTCCTATCTTGTCCAAGGGTATTTCTGGCACTGTTCTCTGGGATCCTACCTGGGAATGAGGTTTCACTATCGCTGGTACTTGTTTGGCTACATGTTTCCATAGCTCTGGCCTTACTTTGAGTAGCTCTTCTAAAGTGAGGTTGCACTATACTTTAGTGTTTTTCACTACCTCTGTGTTCCTAGGTAAGACTGAGTCCTCATTTCGTACCATGACCGTGGGTGCCCTCATGCAAGTAGACTTAGCTTCCCATGGGCCTGTGAAGTGGGGTAATTCTTGTAGAGAGTTAGACTCAAAGTCGAATCTTTCTTGGGATTGGGTGCTCTCCTGCTCCTCATAAATGGATGGGATGTCTTGTGGGAATTGGTCGTGTGCATCATCCACAAGTTCAATAGGAGGTGGGACTTCACTCTCCTTAGCCCATTTGTCTTCTTGAATCTCGCGAAGGAATTCTGGTATGAACCGATTCATAGAAGATGATGTGTCTGGCTCCGTAGAGTTAGGTACATAGGTTTCAGGCACATATGCTTTCTGGGCAGGAAGACTTGCTCTTTCACTTGCCTTGTCCTTAGGTTGAGACGCGGGTTCCTTTTCTGATTGTGCAATTAGCTTCTCTATTCTTTCTAATAGTCCATCAAAGTGCAACTGTGTCTTTGCTGAACTAGAGATGTTAAAGAGGCGACTGGCTTAAAACATGGTCTGAGCCAATTCCACCATCTTAGCACAAATTTTGGTTCGTTCTAGCTCTACTTCTGCTCTAGGGTAACATTTTTCATGATCAGTTATGGTTGGCCCTTCTTGGATTCTGGCCTGATATGCTCTAAGCATCATGTTTAGGTCCTCGGGAGTTGGATCTGCTAGGACTGATCCTACTCTAGGGGGTGGTGGTATTAGTTGAGGCGGGTTGGAAGGTGGCGGGTCGGATGGAGTTGGGAATGGTGGAGGTGGGGTAGTGTGAGAGGGAGTTTGAGATGTGAGTTCAGTTATCCTGGCCTTTGTTTCTCTGAGGCTTTCCTCGAGTTCACTCATCTTTTTTGCCCATTGTCTTTTCATTCTTTCGCGACTATCTCGCCAAGCTCTAGTCCTTTTCTTGGTTATGCTCTCAGTTTCACTAGCCTCTGGGCCCTTTTCCTGGCCTACCCCTTGGTTTTGCTGCAATGCCTGAGCTCTAGTCACTACCTGTACTGGTGCGGTGGACGTCACACTTCCTGTGGAGTCTACTACCAACCCAATAACGTTAATAGGAGTGATTTTTGGCATAATCAGGATTCTTGGGGCAGTCTCGTAAGAGATGCTCCTTTCCACACTCCTGGCAATAGCCCTGGATCGTCACTGACTGGGGTTGTGTAGGTGGAGGCAAGGGACAATCACGAATGAGATGATCTCCCTGACATCTGTAGCATGGTCCTCTAGGGAATGGAGGTCTTACTTGCCTAGGTTGGGGTCTAGGGTTGGGGTTTGCGTACATGACGTTTGTGTAATCTGACTCCCAACTAGGTTCATTTGGCTCTTCACTGTAATAGGACTCACCATGTTCTGGAGATTGCATGTAGTAGGCATGGGGGCTGTCAATATGCGTCGAATCAAAGCTATGGTCACTCGGGTCACTTTCAGAAAGCAATGGTGGTACAAGGACTATAGCTCTATTCAGGTTCTCTTCTGCAGCGGCATATTTTACTGGGACCACATTAGCTGGGGTAGGGGGTTGTTGTGCTAACACAGGCTGAGGCCTTTGCTGGGCTTGATATTGCGGTTGGTAATTTTGCTGAGGCCTAGTATACTGTTGTGGTGGGTATTGGTTCTGGTATCTGCCTTGTTGAGGGTATGGATGAGGGTAGGTTTGCCTAACAACTTGCTTATTGTATGGGCAGTCTTGTGCTGTGTGATTTGTGTATCTTCGTTCTATGGTGCAGTACTGGCTACTAAGATTTACTTGGGGTTGAGCCATAATGGGACATACGTTTGCCATATGGTCACCCCCACAAGTATAGCATCTTTTCACAGGGGCAAACCTTGGGATTTGTTTGCTAGAGACACCTAGTTTTTGTGCCACTTTCTCAGCGAGTTCCTCAATTGATGTGGATTGCGAGGAAGAGAGGCTAGAGGCACTATCTGAATCTTTGTATATTTTGGAAAGCTCTAACTCCTCCCCTAGGTTATCCTCGATGTCAATGCACATGCGTACACACTCTTCTATGGTCCTAGGGTCCTTCAAGTACACATAAGATCTCAATTTGGTACTTAGCAATCCATCCAAGAATAAAGCCACTTGCTTAGCTGGTGTGGGTAGCTCCGAAACAGGGCATCTTTCTAAGTATTGCCTAAATCTTCTTCCTGCAAGTCTCACGGTTTCTTGAGGGGTTTGCTTGAAGCTGTGAATCAGCGAGGAGGTATTATGTCTTATGCCACTCTTAGAGAATTCAATAATGAAGGCCTCTAGGAGTTGGTCTATATTCCTGAACTGCCTCTCGTTTAGTGGTTGAAACCATGTCAGGGCAGTGTTCCTAAGGGTTAGACCAAAGGCATTGTACTGTGTGAATAGATCCTCCACTTGTTCAGCTCTCAAGACTTGCCTAAACTCAGCCACATGATCGTATGGATCTCCAGTGCCATCGAAGTAGTTCTTCATGGACTTAACTAGCTGAGTCGGTCTCAGGGTTCTCGTGTGCTCTCTTGGTCTTGGCAAAGGGAAATCATCGGCATTTCTTCGATTTCCTGGGGCTCTAAGTATCTCTGGTTCCACCCTATTTGTCTCCATTCTCGTTCTTTCTCTGCCCCCTGGGTTGGCAAAGCTTACTTCTGGCCTATCTCTACTTCTGTCTCTTTGCGTTCCATGAGCTTGGGATGTTCCAGCTCCCAGGTGACCATAGGACACGTTCGATCTTGGTTGGGGGAAAACGAATTCACCCTTCCAAGTATAAGCATGTCTATCATGTTCCATAACCACAAAGATCCTCTCTGAGGCGTGATCTAGGTATGTCACTCTGCCTGGGCTATCTGGATCTTTAAACTCATAGATCATGATTGTTCCTATGTCATTTGGCCGCTCAGATTTATACCTCCAAAAGGCTTTGTCAGTCTCTCGGTTCAGAAGCAGATCTATGCTCTTGTTGTCCTGGGGAATCCACTCAGGAGTGAGAATTCTCGTAAGAACAGATTTCCCTCGAGGGGTCCTAGGCTCTGCACCCATGTTTCCTTGTTCTAGGTCATCTATGTCCGTCTCAGGGATCACATTCCCGAATTCTTCTGTCCTATCTGGGTGACTGGTGACTACGTATATGGTTCCTTCTTTGTCCAAGTATGCTCCGTTTTCAAACTTGACAGCGGGGTGCTCTAGTCCAATGGATTGGTCAGGGTTTTTAATCTGGATCACGTACCTTCCTAGGCCGTCCTCATAGATGCTAGCACCTAGTCGGTTAGTCCTAATGTATTCCAATTGCGTCTTGTAGGGGCCTTCCACCCTATACAGATATGGCACTCCTGAACTTCCTATAGGTCTGTCCATGCCTTGAGACATCTCTGATTCACTTGTCTCAGAGCTAGGGTAATGCGAGTGGTGGCTCAGCTGCTGGGCCCAAGACCTAGCGGTGTGATTAACGCTAGCCTCTGAAGACCTAAGGCTTTGTCTATCCCTTACTAGATGTCGTCCTGATCTAAGGTTCATAAGCCTAATTGAATAGCCCAAATTTTCCCAAGTACAACCTCGCTGTTGAGTTCTTTTGTATCCGTTACTTGATTCTTTTTAGTGGTTACTGTGTTTATGCTCTTGTCAGAAATCACGTCGTCAGGAATACTTGAGTGTATTTTCCACACTTGAAGTTGATCGTTCCACGTTAGATCCTTTCCTTTAAGGTTATCGCATCACGAAGAGATTATGTTTAATCTTGAACTTGAGTGCATAGGTAGTCTTCAGCTTGATTGATGCCTATCGCCGCCCTGGCCTACTCCTATCACTAGTCGTTCTTAGCCTAAGCTAGGAATTGACAGAGGGAGTTGAGGATTTTCCAACCTTGAGTTTCTTTCCTTGTGTTGTTGCCCTAGTGTGCCCAGGATGCGTATTCCCAAGCTTGCACTTACTCTTGCTTGAATGCCCTCAAGTGCTCTTACTGGACCTGTAAACGTCCCACGGTTAGGTCAAGACTTAGATTCAAATGACACAATAGACCACTTTCATGCATGTAACTCACAGACCAAATTATCCTTTGCCTTTATGGAAAACAATCCCAAGGATCCCTCAGTTTTCCTACCTCGGGGTATGGTCAACTTCAAAAAACCCTATCTAATAATCTTGATATTAATTTTCACATAACCAATGGAAGTTTTGGTTGTACTCCCCACGAGCTTTCCAACAAAACAAGAATCACAGCAAACGGATTTCGTATGAGAAAGTTATGTTAGTTCAGGCTTCAGGGATTAAAACAGGGTTCAAAACAGCTTAATCAGGCAGGTAGAAATTCTTGAATTACTTGGGTTGCGGCCTCAACATGCAATGCTAACCCCGAGTGTTTGTCCCACAAATTGACCAAATTAGCCCCCTATTCTTTGCCCTAAAAAATTGGCCAAATTTGCCTTTCTATCGCGTTCGCAAGTTCTGTCAGTCGCGATTGACAGGTCAATCGCGATTGATGTGTCGATCGCGATTGACAGGTCCGTCGTGGCTGTCAGTCACGATTGATGAGTCAATCGCGATTGACACGTGGCTCGAAAGTCAATCAATCGTGGTCAAAGGGTCATTGACTCTATCAGTCGCGATTGATGGGTCGATCGCGATTGATAGGTCGGTCACGAGGGTCTGTCCATCGTGGTCAAACAATCGTTGACTGTGTCGGTCGCGATTGACAGAGCCGTCGTGGTCTGTCAGTCGCGATTGATGAGTCAATCGCGATTGATGAGTCAATCACGATTGATGACTCGATCGCGATTGACATGTGTCACGCGTATGATCCGTCAGTCATGGTCAATCGATCGTTGACTCTGTCGGTCGCGATTGACAGAGCCGTCGTGGGCTGTCAGTCGCGATTGATGGGTCGATCGCGATTGACAGGTCTGTCCGTCGTGGTTTGTCGATCGCGATTGATAGAGCGATCGCAATTGACAGAAATCTGATGAATTTCAAAAATCCAAATACAGTTTTGGGAAGCTCTAGGCCTGTAGATCATGGTTTTGTACTTTGTTTGGCAAATGGAGCATTTTTTCTGTCAGTCGTGATTGGCAGAGATCGGCGACACAGAGACAGTTGCCAAGATTTCCGTACCTGCGCGGAGTGCTGGAGAAGATGATGCAACATGTACCTGCAAGACAGCTCGAGAAACATGCAAAAACAGCACACACAATATCGCTCTCTCGCTCTCTCTCACAAGTGAAATGAGGGAAGTGAAAGGGGGAAGGAGATATAGTAAAAAAACTGAAATTTTTGCGATGATGGAGATGGAGGTGGGAGGTGGTGATGATGATGATGGTGATGAAGAAAACAAAAGGAAATGGATAAAAGTGAAGAAAATACCTATAACTCCAACGCTTCAACTCTACGTCTTACCATCACACGCTCGTCCTCAAAGCTCGATCCCCGGCAACGACGCCAAAATTTGGTGTAGCTTAGTGATGAGTAGCACCTCCTTTAATGTCAATCCGGGAAGACGTGAGGATGGTATGAAGACCTCGAGCAAGTGAAGGCACAAGTGCGTGAGTGAGAAGCACACTAACATGCACACACATACACACACACGCGCACACACAGTAAGACAAAGAGTGAGAAGCAATGTAGTTCTTAGATTACTTTCAAAAAGCTCATACAAGTTCAAAACTATTACAAGCTACCGCCAAAAATGAGCTCTCTAGCTCCTTTTATAGTTTTTGACTAGCTTTGGCCCTGTCCAGACCTAGTGTCCGGCCTAGTTAAAAATTAGGTTCCAGGGCTTATTTGAGGGCTCAAACGAGATCTAAAAAATACGAAAATTGGCAGGTAGACACTTTTAAAGCTCCTCAAGCTCAAGGACTCCTTGGCTTGCACAAAATGGAGCTACAAAAATACAAAATGGTATTTACAATGGTGTTTAGTGATTAAAATCACTATTTGTGTAGGGATTTTCTCTGTTGATTTGTCATACACCTCTTTGAGCTCCCTACTTGCTCTTTCTTCTTGTGTGCTCAACTCCTTGATGTCTGAAAAATTTAGATGGCCTACTTGCCAGATCTTCTTTGGCTACCGTGTCTGCTTGTGCTATCTCTTCGTTCCGACCCTCTTTGTCTTGTGGCTCCTTCTGTTCCCTGACTGCTGCCAACACTTACCCACAAAAGAATCATGCCAGATGTCAAGAATCAAAGGGGAAATTTTGGAGGAGAAAAGCTAGAAAAATTAAATAGACATTCCATGAGATGTGAGGGTCTTTCCTTTCTCTAGCGAGTTAATAACCTCCAAGATCTCAATGACCTCTAGAGGATGGTCAAAATTGTTCTTTAGCTCAGGCTGATTGTCTTTTTTCTACAATATGCTTTTTTTTCACAGTACTTCCCAATTCTCATTGCTATTAACACTTTGGTGACCGAAGAGATCCTCAAAGATTTTTCTCTTATTCGCTGGTGGCCATCTTGTTATTCATTGAAGCTCAAGGATAAATTCCTTGGTTTTATTTCTCCTATCAATTGAAACATTGATTTGGAGGGACTCCCAAAGTTCTCTTCGCAATATATCTTAGAGTTGCAAGCAATATTTTTTGTTTATATAAATTGGCAGCTCCTAACTCTATTTTTGTAAATGATTTCCTCTTCGATTCTGTTGTCTTTAATGGCCTTAAGCCAAACATTGTGAGCAAGCTAAGCTTCTTGCCTCTTGTGAGCTCTTACATGTTTTTTTGCATCCCAAAATAGCATCTGACACTTCTTAACCATTTCAAACCATTTTTTGGCTGCAATGTAATGGGCATTTAGTTTGTGATCAATGATTTTGGCTACTTCTGTTCGCATGGTTTCTAGGTCTCTCTCTCTCTCTCTCTCTCTCTCTCTCTCTCTCTATATATATATATATATATATATATATATATATATATATATATATATATATATATATATATATATATATATATATATATAGAGTAATCTCATGTCGATGTGGAACCAACCACACTTGTGATGTGTGTGTTCCTACTTTTTAGTCTTGTGATGACTGCATTATGATATGAGATAAAGCCAAGATTTTCTGATGTGATGAAATACTCCCAATCATTAGCAAGGCAAGAAGGCGAGTATACAGGTCTAGTATGGTAGCACAAAAGTATTCCCCACTTTGATTATTGGTACTATGAGGCAAAGAATTTGTTGCATATGATTCCACTCCTTTTTCTCCAAACCATTAGTCACCTATCCTTTCTTAAAAATTCTATGAGTATAACATGTAACCATATTAAAGTCTCTTGTTATAATAAGAGGGAGAGTAAGAGCAAAGATGATGTCCAACCATGCGCTCTAAAAGATGTTGACTTATGAGCATAAACCAATACAATGCAAAGATTGTAGGTTGTCCCAGTTGAAAATTGAAATCCAATAATTGTTAGAGTCAGAAGTGTGTCCTATAATGCAATTTTGTAGAGCTGGATGAAGGCCAATACAAGTGCCTTCATCCTCCTAAGAATGATTGGTGTCGTACTAGGAGAAGTCTGGACTAAGTATGTTTTGGTCCGTGTACCTTAATCTCCTGAAGACAGATAATTTTGTGGTGACATTGCCCTCTCTTTGATATTTTACTTGATCATTTGAACCTTGAGAAGTTTAGAGAAAACCTTGCAATTAAATGATAAGATGTCAACAATCGTTTGAATAGGAGGAATTGGGAGGTACCCTTTTTGAACCTATCAAGGCATTCTATAGAGTTGGAGAGTTCATTGTGAAGCATGTCCTTACATTTATTTCTCCAGTCCATAACAGTAACTCTAATGCTCGTTTCCTTAGCCTTGTCAAAATTGAGCATAGTTTATTCAAGTGTATTATCATGCATGTCTATTTCTCTATAAAGGCCTCTAGGTTGAGCGTTTAGCACCATTTCCTTCTTCCATTGCAAGGACACTAAAACACTTTTGTTCAGTAAGGGGAGGGTGGAGGTTGTAGTATGATCATTAGAGAGTTTTGTTTCTTAGGGTTTTTTTTCTCTTTCTAACTAAGGTGAATCCGTTTTCATCTACCAAACTTGTGGTCTTAGCTATTGGTTTTATCTATTTATGCAAGGGGAAGTCCCTCATGAAATGCTCTTGTTTGTGGCGTATGAAATGAGAATTGGGAAGGGTTTTGTACAACAATTCCTAAATGTGATCTACCCTACCCATGTTGTCAATAAGTTCTATCTCCATTTCAAGATTGTCCTCCAACATGATTTCCACAAGAATTTCTAGATTCCATCTTTGGTTAATGGATGGGGGCTCCTTAATACTAAATATAGTATCGAGTGTACATGCTAATAAGACTATGGTTCCATCTTAAAGGGAGGTGTAAAAGCTCCACCAGATGGGTAGCTTCTTGGGTTTGTGTATAAGTAGGTTGAACGTGGGAAATGATTTGAAGAAGACACTAGGAGTGTCTCTAAAACACCAGTTTGGCTGCTTCAAAATCATGTCAACTTTGGCTGTGCTTTCAAAAAAAGAAATAAAAATAACAATTAGCTTGATATTGGATTCTAGGGAAGGAAGGTCAAGAGCTCCCAATGAGTTCCATAGCTAGATAGGTAAGTATTCTAGTGGTGGCCTTGGACCTTCTGAATCACAAGATCACTAGGTTGCTTCGGCACCCACATCTTCGACTTTCACTGTGAAGAAAATCACTAGTACAATCTTATGTGTGGATTGCACATGAAACTTGTCTCGGTAAGTTGATCTGCAACTAAAAAAAGCTATAAGAAAAAAACCCTAAGAGAAGTTGTTGGGATTTACGTAGCAAGCGAAGATGTTAAGCGTATTATGATGTGCATACTAGACTTGAGCTCTTATATTATCCACTTTTGATGGAGACATTTTTTAAAACTACATAAGTGGATCTCAATTCAAACGATATTTAGAGCCCTTTAGAGCCCCAAACTATTGAATGCTACAAATTTTGCAACATGGGAAGGATAGAAAGATTAAGAAATGTGACCACAAGGAGAGGCTTAAGCTCAAACCGTGTAACATATTGAGCAAATTTGGAAATGATGGAAGTAGGCATTGTTAGACTTGAAAGTAGTATGAACAAGGACAAGAAAGCATGGACCAAAATATCCTATCTATGTAGAGGCATTGGTGGATTCAGGTCATGTAATTTTCCTTGACATGAGATTCAAGAACGAATAAAGCTTAATGCTTAAGTTACATGAATCAATGAGTGTCATCTATTTTTCCCTCACATCTGAAATCTGGGCTTCAAGAATCAATAAAGATTAATGCTTTAGTTACATGAATCAATGGTATTATTAATGTCTTGCTTAGGACAAGCTTGCCTGAAATTTCACCTTTAAACTCCCAATGTAAGAAGATTGGAGAGTAATACCATAATTCATTCTAATTTTGTGATGAAAAAAATCCCCAAATATATGTATGATCTGAAAATCATTATAAGTCTACTAAGAGATAATCATTTTCAATCAAGGAGAATTCCAGTTGGCCTCAAGTTCTATCATAGATTAGGAGGAGATGGGTACCAAAATATTAATTTCACATGTAAAAGGGTGAAAGCATGTTAATGTGAATACTTTTTAGGACTATTTATCATTTTTTTGCAGGTTGTGATTTAGGTATTTCAAAAGCTATTTGAAATGTGGGAAAGCTAAATTTAAAATACCTTCTGTTCGAAGTACAATGATTCATGCAGATATTCAAAAATCATGAAAATGATTTTTGAATATCCACATTACTCATACGAAAGGCAGGGTATCATGACATGAGCATCAAAATTAATGTCATTATTGATCTCATCTTGCAAAACTTAGTTATCCATGGAGTCTATGGCAATGGAACATAGAAGGTATGAGCGACTGTGTTAGTCGTGAGAGAAAGCTACCACAAACAAAGTTGTTCCATCAAATGAAGATGAAGCAAAAACACTAGGAATGAGTGTAAGCAGGTATCAAAAATTGAAAAGAATGGGTTTCTATCATATCTAGCATGGCATGCATGCATGAATAATTTAGGTGCTTGCATGGCCATGATTAGGAGTATTCTCCTTGGTTCTAATCTAAGAGCTTCTGTTTTCAACAGAGGTGAAGCCTCATCAATTACGAGTTTGATGTTGAAATGCAAGCAATGGATGAGGTAAACCCCTCATTGATTTTAGTTATTCAATTCATTCCTCAACCTGCACATTCTTAATCGCATTTATGACCAATAATTTAGATTATTGATGTAGATGGTTATATCCATCATATCCAAAAGTGCTAAGCCATAGGGTATTCTACCACAAAAAAGAACAATCAACATCATGTATGGCCTCTCTATCACTGGTACAAATCCAACTATTATATAAAGAAAATCAATTAGCAAGGTAGATTGGTTGTTTGTGTTCAAAGAAACTCGAGTGAAGGGATAATGAAGGTGAACCATGTTACGCCATAGTTATATGATGCAGTGATGACCGTGTTTCATCAAAAGGTGTACTATGAGATACCAATAAACTATGAATTGTTTGTACAATTTGCAAGAGCCTTTGCATTTGAGAACTACACTACTGCGTAGATATCGACAAATCCAACTATGTATCAGGTGGCATTGGTTGTAGCTATAGAAGCATTTGTTGAGAGATGTAGGAAGATGGATATGCTGCAATTGAAGATGCAAAGGTTTTACAATTTTGTGAACGATGATGCTTCACTGGTTTTAGAGCCTATGGTGGATGACGACTTGCAAGAACAAAAACATGATATAGTTGAGTTACAGGTTCCATAAGGTAGGGCACTTGCTACTGTAGGTGGAGGGTGCTAAGGTTATATCTACATTAGAATTGTTAGCTGATAATGAAAAGGTTAAGTTGGATAGGGTCAAGTTTGATTTGGATCAAGCCAAGGTGTTGAAGGCAGTTGAGCCTAAAGTGAGTATAGCAATCATTGAGATAAGAAAAAAGTTACAAGCTCTAGAGGAATTGAAAGGTGATGTGGGAATGGATTCTGAGAGGAATATTCAATTGGAGACACAAATCTAGATATATGTTGTGAATTTGGAGTGGTTAGGGGTTGAACCAAATGCAAACGACAAGGTGCATGAACCAGATACAATATGGATCTTGGCACAAGTGAGAATGTTGGACACACCATTTGCTGAAATTAAGACTTATGGCCAATCTTCAACATCCAAAGAGAGACACAGTGTTCCATCCCTTCTCCAAGCTCAGTCTATAATGGATGTCAATGTTGATCCCTGTACAGTTGACCACATGCATGATGTGGAGTCCACACACATTGACTTTGATAGTGTTATAGAATGAGTGATTGAGAATTGTCTTGATCCAGTTAGCACCTCAAATATTCATCTATCTATTCACATATTTGTAGTTGATAAAGAAGTTCCTCTTTCTATCCACATGTCTATTGCCTGTTAGTTTGAATCTAGGCTAGGGTCTAGTTGTAACCTAGATGACATCCCCCAAAGGGATTGTCCTTCATGATCTGATCCAAATACTCATCCAAATCAAGTTCTTCCTTCAAATATTGATCTTTCAAAGCAAGTTCCTCTTTCAACTAATGATTCTATTGTTTGTTCAAACAAGGATCATTTGCAAAATCCAACTTCTGATCCCAATCAAATTCCAAAAAAATATATTGTTCAAATGAATGTTGCAAATGAAAACTCTTTTAAGAAAAACTATTGTAAGCTAGTCTCAATTTCTAACATGTTTGGATCCCCAAAAGAAGTTGTAAGTGTTGATGTACAAGAAGTTTTCACTCTAGCACAATTTATGGAAAATGCCAAAGAAATTTGCAAGCACCTATGAAATGGCAAAAGAAGCCAAGCCATTTGCACCTAATTACAAGGTTGTAGACTACTTGATCACACCTGAATGGAGGCATTGTACCGAATATAGAGGATCTTCTAAAAGAATAGTACCAGTGTTCACCCTCTTACCTCACTCTACTTTGTAATGGTTACTATCCCGACATGTGGGATCGTCCAAATCTATTAGCTATCATCCAATTTTGTAATCAACCTATTTTGATCGATGTTATTAAAATATTTTGTTGTTTCTGCTTCATATTATATACCCTATACATATTTGATATCTCAATAGTGTCATTGATTGTAATTATGTTCGGCTATAGGTGGGATGGAGAATGAAGTTCCATGCACAACTGTCCCAAAATATAATGCTCCATCCTTATCAAATCAAGGTCAAGTTGCAATAGAAGTTGAGCACAAACTTGAGAATACATTAACTTGCATGCATGGGACATTGTCATATACAAAATACCATTCGTTCATGTAAACAATTCTTCTTTTCGTATTATATGGAAAAAGTGTTGGAGTTCGAGGTCTGCGGAAGCACATGAACAACAAAAGGAAGAAGAAGAAGCTTGGAGCACAACACACAATACTGAATGTATTACCAAGGGAATATACAAAGATGAGTAACCCGTTAGGGCTATAGGCATATATACAAGCCAGGGGAAAAAAACCTCCTAAAGAGCGAAAAAAGTGCCCCATTCATCCTAGTGTGTTCACACACATCACTACCTAAATATATCAACAAATCCCCCTCTGGGAGTGATGCGGAGAACAAGGAGCTAGCACTCATGTATAAGCAAGTGCCAAGCTATGTGGAATCAATCCACAAAAAAATTCTTCCTAGGCAAAGCCTTTGTGAAAAGGTATGCAATGTTCTCTTGTGTGAGCATATATACCAAATTGATCTCTCCAGCAGAGAACCTCTCCCTGACATAATGATAATGCACCTCAATGTGCTTAGTGCAAGCATGGAACACAGGGTTCCTCAGAATTGTCACTGCGCTCTGACTGTTAGTGAAGATGGTGGTGGCAGAAGTCTGACCAACACCCAAATCAGCTATAAGGTGTCTGAGCCACACACACTCAACAATCGCTATGAAAGCTTCCATATACTTAGCCTCACAACTAGAAGTGGCCACAATAGGCTACTTCTTGCTCAACCAAGATATACATGAGCTACCAAGCATGAAGCGAAAGCCACTAATGGACACACGAGTGTCATAATAACCAGCTCAGTCAGAGTCAGAAAAAGCATGTAAATATGGTGGTAGTGATCCCCCCTTGGTATAAAAAAATCCAAGTAGTTGGGTACCACTCAAGTAGCAAAAGATGCGCTTAACCACTTGCCAATGCTTGACACCTGGGCAATGCATAAACTTGCTCATTTGTGAGACAGCAAACTGAATATATGGTTGAGTTATGCATAAGTAAATCAAGCATCCAATAGCTTGCTAATAGAGAACAACATCAAATGCATCTCCAACATCATGAAGACTCAACCATAAACCTGTCTCCATAGGAGTGGCAATAGGTTTGCAGTCTTGAAGGCCAAAATGCTGCAATAACATGTCAATATATTTGGTTTCACATAAAGTTATTCCACCATCAACTTGCATAAACTGAATGCCCAAATAATGATGCAAAATCCTCAAATTTGACATCTCAAATGAGGTATGCAAATCAGCCTTAAAATCAGCAATATGCTTCTCATGAGGGTCAATGAGCAGCATGTCATCAACATAGACAACAATGATCATAAGCACATCATTTTCATGCTTAACATATAAGGTGTTCTTAGTTGGAATGTTCTCAAAACCATGTGCAATCAGATAGGCATGTATCTTTTCATACCAAGCATATGGTGCTTGTTTCAAACCATATCATGCCTTTTTCAACATGCACACTTTATTTTCATGTCCTTTCTGCATAGAGACACAAAGCTGAAAAACATACACTTCTTCATGCAAGTCACCATTCATAAATGCAATTTTAATGTCCAACTAATGTACACTCCAACCATGATGATCTGCAAGTGCACAAATGCTACAAATAGCAGTCATTCAGCAAGTAGGAGCAAAGGTCTCATCAAAATCAATGGCTCTTTCTTGAGCATAACCCTTTGCAACAAGCCTAACCTTATACCTGTCAACTGTTCCATCAGGCTTACGCTTCAACTTGTATACCCACTTAGTGTCAATGGCCTTTTTTGCTAGGAGGAAAGTCACATAAAGACTAGGTTCCATTTTTCATGATAATATCATATTCTGATTGCATAGCAACCATCCAATTTTTAGAAATTTTTTGCTTCATAAAATGAAACAGGCTCATTCTTATCACAGAGACAAGAGGCAGCCATAGCATAGAAATCTGATGCAAAAGAAGCACTATGAGAGCTAGAACGAGTACGATATGACAGATGTGCATCTAATTTGCTATCACACAAAGTTTGCACTAGCCATTTTGGCATGGTTTTTGCCTCCTCAGTATTAGCTCTCTTATCAACAAGTGGATCATCTAAATCTGCATCTGAAATGGAATGATCTATATCATCACATGAAACCTATAAAGGTTGAGAAGTTGCCTCATTAGGACCAACACTAGACTATCCACCTATAAAAAGAGGCAGAAAAGTGTCATACATGTCTTTGGAGCTAACTGATGTCTCCGTAGTACATGATAGTAATGGTTGAATAGCATCTTCCACAAAAGCAACATCATGGCTAACCAAAATGCATTTAGTCTATGGAGTACCATACAGACGATAGCCTTTGCTTTCAAAACTGTGCCCAAGAAAAATACATTTTACTACTTTATCATCCAAATTCCTGTGTTGTTGTTGAGGCACTAATGCATATGCCAGACAACCAAAAACATGTAGGTGAGCAACAGATTACTTGCAACCATGCCAAGCCTCATATGGAGTGATAGACTGCAATGCTTTAGTGGGACACCTGTTAAGTACATAGGTTGCACACATAATAGCCTCAAGCCAAAAGCTATGTGGTAAAGCCTGACTCTTGACCATACACCTCGCCATCTCCATGAGTGACATGTTCTTTCGTTCAACAACTCCATTCTATTGAGGTGTATATGGCATTGTACACTGATGTTTTATCCCATGTTCAGCCAAAAATGCATTAAAATCAAAAGACATATACCCCCCCCCTCGATCAGAACAGAGGGTGCCCATTTTATGTGTGAACAAATTTTCATCCAAAACCAGAAACTGTTTGAAGCACAAAAACACTTCGGACTTTGCTTTCAGTGGATACACCCATGCATGCATGGAAACATCATCAATGAAAGTCACGAAGTGAAGGTGTTGGAAACCGTTTGAATGATGTGTGTGGATCTCCTCCCATCCATATATACCCTCTTGTACTCTAAAAATAGCAATGGTATACTCTAAAAATAGTAATGATATGGAATAGTCTAATGTGAACATGTGGGCCATGCAACACTTATTCACATTACTACCAAAGCAGTTCCCATTACAACCAAAGTACCTTAGGGTATCCCCCAAGCTTGGGACCTTGGCTAACTAGCCCTTGTCCCTCACACATATGAACTGATCCATGTGGATCATATGGACTCATCCCTATGGATCAATGATCCCTGTGGATCAATGTCTGACACTCCCTCCCCCTTCTAGAGATCATTGTCCTCAATGATCAATGAGGGAAAGTACTTGTGAACCAGAGCTTCTCATTCCCAAGTATAGTCAATAAATGGTAATCCTATCCAAGCTACTAGACATGTCCAAAGAATGATTTGTGATATTACTTTCTTGCAAAGAAACAATACCTTCTATTAGATTATCCTCCCTAGAAATGTACTTTTGAAGTTTACTGACATGAAACACGGGGTGCACTCTACAGTCTGGAGGAAGCTCTAATCTGTTGAAGAATCACTCACTAATTAGACATAAAAGGCATGAAGATATATGAAGAATGAAGGAAGACGAAAAGAAGCAGAAACAAAGCATTCAGAAAATTAAACCCTATTGAAGGGACAAATTCATGGCTGTAATATAGTTCATAGAAACTTCCAGAATTACGAGTTTTGAATCTCGGAACAAATATGTATATATATGAGTTAGAAGATCATAGTAGTAGAGTGAGACGTAGAATCTGTTAAGGATACAGAAGAGGCTGTAGAGAGAGCCAGAGATAGTCGGAGAGGAAGGCTGAGATAGAGAGTGCATAGAATAGAAGGAAGTGCACGTATGTAGAGATGAATTGTAGAACCTGAAATGTCGGGTATTCATCTGTAAGAGAGATAGTAAGGAAGAACTACTGAGCATAGGAGATTTTTCCATGGCTATGAGCAAAGTGAGGCCAAGCCATTCTGTACACATCTTCTCTAATAGAAAACACATGTTTATGTGGAAAGATTTGAGCACATTCTTCTTGTATGAAGAAATCTAAGTGATTTCATGTTACTGTGAAAGTTAGTTAACAGTTACAGTTTTCTCAATGCACATTTTACGGTACTTCTACAAGTTAGATCTCATAGTATAGTGTAAAGTTTTTCACGAAAGATAACTTATCTGGAAGCTACACATCTCAACTACAAACTGATCAAAAGAGTTTTGTGAAACGGGATATGTACACACATTACTGTGTCTGACAGTAAAGGCATTCTAAACTGATGAAGTTTTCCTCAAATTTCAGATAGAGGTCATTCACTGAAGGAAGCCCAAGTATTACTTCCTTACTTCATCTACAATCATTTGAAGTAACTACAACCAGAATTGCAGTTGATTCTGGTAATATTCCGGTGCAATTACGGTGAGAGTCCGGTAACAGTCTGGTAATAGTCCGGTGAAGTTCCAGTGACATTTCGGTAAGTTCAAAATAGAGTTTTGACACATCTAAGTGGCGAAAAGAATATTTAATAGTAAGCAAACAAAGAATTGTAAAGACTAAAGTAAAGAAGATTAGAAATGAAGTCTGTAGGAAAGGCAAAATTTTCTGTAAAGTGAATTTTTCGGAGTTCACTAAATACAGTTATAAAGTTTTTCAGTTTTTCAGAAGGTTGCTAAGCTATTGATGATTATAGAGGTATTCTAACATCACTGTAGCTTAGTTCTTGTGGTGTGGCGAATTCCACAACTAAGTTCAGCTTTTGTCACATCAACAAGTGGTATCAGAGTAGAAAGGTCCTCAAGAGTAAACGGAAGTGAAGACACAAGAGAATTTAAAGAATTCTTCACAAGGAAGGTGAAAGCTGAAGTGATCAACAACAAACGGCATCAGAGAAGCATTCCGAAGTCATTCTCAAGGGTAAAGGTTTATGAAAGGTAAAATCTTTTAACATTATACTCACCAACATCAACAGAAACAAAAAGACCATGGCAGATCACATTTCTATTGACAAATTGGACAGAGATAATTATCCCGCATGGGTAATGCGAATGGAAGCCTTACTTATGAGTAATGATTTAATGATATATGTGACAGGAGAAGAAAAGAAGCCTACTTTTGGAGACAAGAGTCAACAAAAGAAAGAAGAGTTAGAAGCCTTAAAGCTGTGGCAGAAGAAAGATGCGACGGTAAGAGCTTATATCTACAATACCATTATAGATCATCTACTACCACACATTAGAGGTCTGGAAAAAGCTAAAGGCATATGGAGTGCATTGGAAGATCATTTCCAAAACACTACGAAAGCTAGGAAGGCTAGCTTATGGTCAGAGTTTACAACGTTCAAGAAAAAACAAAGTCAAAGCATTAGTGATTATGTCACTAAGATGAAGGACTTGGCAGACAGTCTTGGATCTATTGATGAGGATATCAAAGATCACAGGTTAATAACACAATTGCTTGCAGGATTGAGAGGAGATGAAAGGTGGAAACCTTTCGTACTCTCAACCGAACTTTCACTAAATCATTTTGTACCAGATTTAAATCAGTTGCTTGGATTAATGCTAACATTTGAGCAAGATTTGAAGACAGATGGAGATAAAGGAGAGAGTTCTGCTATGTATGCAAAGAATAAGAAGAAAGGTGATAAAGGTAAAGAAAAAGATGAAGAAGAGATGACTACTCAAGCAAATTATGCAAGAGGAAGAGGTAATGCCAGAAGTAAAAGTAGAGGTAATACAAAAGGAAGAAGTAATCAAAATAACAACAAGAAGAATTGTTGGATCTGTGGATTAAGCAATCATTTGGCTCATGATTGTTGGCATAATTCTCAAGGATCAAGTCAGAATCAGAATAACAATAGCAGAGGCAGAAGCGGAAGATATCAAAGAGGTAGATAAAGCCAAAGAGGCGGATATGGTAGAGGAGGAGCAAGAAGTTGGGGACAGAATCAGTCTCACAACACTACCTACTACAACTATGCAAATGATACACAGAATGACAATCATACAACATTGATGATGAATTCGATAAGTGTGTCAGAGAATGAAGACCTAAAGGTATTCTATATTGACTCTGGTTGTTCAAATCATTTGTCAAGAAATATAGAATTGTTATCAGAACTAGAAGGAGGTATTTCAAATAATACAGTACAAATAGGTGATAACATAAAACATAATGTACGGTCAATTGGAAAAGTAAAGTGTAAGAATGGAGCTGACCTACTAACAAATGTTTTGTATGTTCCAACAATCCCAAAGAATCTAATCAGCGTGGGACAGATAGTAGAAAAAGGTTTTCAAGTCAGATTTACAAATGAAGGAGTATTTGTTGAAGATCCAGAGAATGGATACAATCAAATTGTCTATGGTAAAAAGGAAGGTAGAATTTTTACTCTTAAAGTGCAAGCGAATGTTGGTCAAGCCTTGATCACACATGCTGATGAAGTATTTACAGAATTAGACCTCTGGCATAAGAGGTTAGGACACTTTAATGAAAAAGGAATCAAAACTATGGTGGAAAAACAATCCATAAGAGGATTACCAAATATGAAGAATCAACATATGATTCACAAATGTGAAGCTTGTCAGATGGGAAAAGCACACAGGTTACCATTTCAGAAGAAGGGTTACAAACATGATGGTTTGCTAGAACTCATACATACAGATGTATGGGGACCAACAAAAGAAGGATCTATTAGTGGCTCAAGGTACTACGTTCTTTTTATTGATGATGTAACAAGATGGATAAATCTTTATGTTCTGAAAGAGAAGTCAGAAGTGTTTGGAGCTTTCAAGCATTTTCATGCATATGCTGAAAGACTTACAAGACAAAAACTCAAAAGACTAAGGTTTGATGGAGGAGGAGAATATTTTTCTCAAGAATTCAATGATTATTTGTGGAATGCAGGTATCAAAAGAGAAATGACTTGCATGTATACACCGCAACAAAATGGAGTAGCAGAAAGGAGAAACCGAACTCTGGTTGAGTTTGCCAGAGCAATGTTAAAGGAGAAGAATTGTCCAAACTATCTTTGGGCTGAGGCTGTAAATACAACCACATATCTTGTAAACAGATTACCATGTGTAGCTTTAATTGGAATGACCCCTTATGAAGCTTGGTGGGGTAAGAAACCAACACTTGATCATTGCAAAGTGTTTGGATCAATTGCTTATGCTTATGTACCATCACAACTTAGAGATAAGCTTGAACCAAAAGCGGAAAAATATATGTTCATTGGATATGATGAAAAGCAGATGGGTTATAGGTTATGGAGTCCTTTAACCAAACAATTTATTGTTTCCAGAGATGTGACATTTGATGACGAAAAGAGTTGGTATGCAGATAAAGAGCATAATGACGAAACATTTGAAGAGGAGGTAAGAAGAAATGAAAAAGGTAAATCACATATGTAGGTAAATGGAGATGAAGATCATATGCAGGCAAGTACATCCAGATATGGATCAATTATGAGAAATGAAGATGCACCGAGATTTGATGAAGAAGTGTATTCAGATACACATGAAGAGTATGAACCAAGAAGGTCAAAAAGATTAAGGAAACAACCAACAAGGTATTCCTATGATACTTCTTATTTGACTTAGAAAAACTATGCTTACTTAGTAAAGGAGGATGAAGAACCTCAGAATTATAGTGAAGCAAAAGGTAAGGAAAAATGGGAAGAAGCAATGAAGGAGGAGTTTAGTGCACTTGAGGAGAACAAGACTTGGGAACTTGTTCCAAAACCAAATGGTAAAAAAGTGATTGGAAATAAATGGGTGTACAAAGTCAAGAAGCTTGGAGATGGAAGAATAGCCAGATACAAAGCTAGATTGGTAGTCAAAGGTTATGCTCAGATGCATGGCATAGATTATGATGAGACATTCAGTCCAGTGGAAAAGATGTCAACCATAAGGGCATTGATTGCTATACCAACATCAAAAGGATGGAAGCTAAGTCAATTGGATATAAAGAATGCATTTCTAAATGGATATATATCATATGAAGTCTACATGGAACAACCTGAAGGGTTTGTAAGTTCCAGTTACCCAAATCATGTTTGCAGATTAAGAAGAGCACTCTATGGATTGAAGCAAGCTCCAAGAGCTTGGGATTACAGACTTGTAAAGTATCTCAATGATCTTGGATACCAAAGTTCAAAGGCAGATGCAAGTCTACTCATTAAGAGAACAAATGAAGGTATGATCTACATTTGTATTTATGTAGATGACATTATAATCACAGGTACCTCAGATGAAGGAATCAAGGAGGTAAAGAGATTGCTTGAAAAAGAGTTCAAGATCAGTGATGTAGGAAAGTTATCATACTTTCTTGGAATGGAAGTTACATATATAGTTCATGGTGTATATGTTTCGCAAGAAAGGTATCTTCTCAACTTACTAAAGAAGTTTAACATGGAGAATTGCAGAGAAGCCTCAACACCACTTGAGGTAAATCATAAACTCAGCAAATATGATGGTGTTGAGTTTAAAGATATGAGGAAGTATCAATCTTTAGTGGGAAGCTTGATTTATGCTACGCTAACAAGACCAGATCTTAGTTATGCAGTAGGAGTTCTCTCACAGTTTATGCATTGTCCGAAGGATCAACATTGGGTTGCAGGACAAAGAGTTCTTAGATATATCAAAAGAACTATAAAGGAAGGATTATATTATCCTTTTATATCAGATATAAGGTTAAGAGCATACAGTGATTCAGACTGGGTAGGAAGTCAAGATGACAGAAGGTCAACACATGGGTATATGATATATCTAGGAGATAAGCTTGTCAGTTGGTGTTCAAAGAAGCAGCATATAGTGGTTTTATCGTCAACTGAAGCTAAGTATAAAGGACTTGTGGAAGGAGCTAAAGAAGTGATATGGATGCAGACCTTGTTCAAAAGCATGGGTATTGATCAAGGTAAACCTATCATACATGGAGATAATATGAGTTCGTTGTATCTTGCAGCAAATCCAGTATTTCATGCAAGAACAAAGCACATAGAGATTCAATATCATTTCTTGAGGGAAAAGGTAATGGAGAAGGAGCTTGAAATAGTATACACTCCTACAAAAAATCAGATTGCAGATATTTTGACAAAGAGCTTGGATGGAGTAAAGACAAGCAGATTCAAAGAAATGGCAGGAATAAAAGAAAAGAAGAATATATGAAAAACCAGAAGATGCTAATTAGTGATTGAGGAGGAGCTATTGAAGAATCACTCACTAATTAGACATAAAAGGCATGAAAATATATGAAGAATGAAGGAAGACGAAAAGAAGCAAAAACAAAGCATTCAGAAAATTAAACCTTAGTGAAGGGACAAATTCACGACTGTAATATAGTTCATAGAAACTTCCAGAATTACGAGTTTTGAATCTCGGAACAAATATGTATATATATGAGTTAGAAGATCATAGTAGTAGAGTGAGATGTAGAGTCTGTTAAGGATACAGAAGAGGCTGTAGAGAGAGCTAGAGATAGCCGAAGAGGAAGGCTGAGATAGAGAGTGCATAGAATAGAAGGAAGTGCGCGTATGTAGAGATGAATTGTAGAACCTGAAATGTTGGGTATTCATCTGTAAGAGAGATAGTAAGGAATAACTACTCAGCATAGGAGAGTTTTCCATGGCTATGAGCAAAGTGAGGCCAAGCCATTCTGTACACATCTTCTCTAATAGAAAACACATGTTTATGTGGAAAGATTTGAGCGCATTCTTCTCGTATGAAAAAATCTAAGTGATTTCATGTTACTGCAAAAGTTAGTTAACAGTTACAGTTTTTTCAACGCACATTTTATGGTACTCTACAAGTTAGATCTCACAATATAGTGTAAAGTTTTTCATGAAAGATAGCTTATCTTAAAGCTACACGTCTCAACTACAAACTGATCAAAAGAGTTTTGTGAAACGGGATATGTACACACAATATTGTGTTTGACAGTAAAGACATTCTAAACTGATGAAGTTTTCCTCAAATTTCAGATAGAGGTCATTCATTGAAGGAAGCCCAGGTACTACTTCCTTACTTCATCTACAATCATTTGAAGTAACTACAACCAAAATTGCAATTGATTCCGATAACATTCTGGTGCAATTACGATGAGAGTCTGGTAACAGTCGAGTAATAGTCCGATGAAGTTCCAGTGACATTTTGGTAAGTTCAAAATAGAGTTTTGACACATCTAAGTGGCAGAAAGAATATTTAATAGTAAGCAAACAAAGAATTGTAAAGACTGAAGTAAAGCAGATGAGAATTGAAGTCTGTAGGAAAGACGAAATTTTTTGTAAAGTGAATTTTTTAGAGTTCACTAAATACAGTTATAAAGTTTTTCAGTTTTTCAGAAGGTTGCTAAGCTATTGATGATTATAGAGGTATTCTTAACATCACTGTAGCTTAGTTCTTGTGGTGTGGCGAATTCCGCAGCTAAGTTCAACTTTCGTCGCATCAACATAATGTGTATGCAACTTCACTTAGCTTTTTAACTATCTTCCAAGGTCCACAAAACCTTGGTGATAACTTATCACACTTCCCTATGGAGAGTGAAGTAGATCTAGCTCGTACTTGAAGAAAGACTCTGTCTCCCTCCTCAAAGGATCTAGGAGATCTCTTTCTATCGGCATACTCTTTAGCCCTATCAGCTGCATGCTGCATCTTGGCTTTAGCTATTTCTAAATCTGCTTGGAGATTCGCCAAGAACTCAGAAGCACTAGGATATTTCTTTGGCATTCCTATGGTACTAGGAGCATTGGGATTCATGCCATAGTTCATCTCAAAAGAAGACATATTGGTCACCTTGTGAGGCCTATTGTTATAAGCAAAGTCAACTAGTGGCAAATAACTATCCCAATCTGTCTGTCTCTCAGACACATATGCTCTCAACATGTCCTCTAAAATCTAGTAGACCCTCTCGGTTTGACCATCTATCTGAGGATGATCACCACTGCTCATCTTTAATGACACCTTGAATTTGTCAAATACAAACTTTCAGAAGTGTCCTGTGAATCTGACATCCCTATCTGAAACTATGGATGTCGATAACCCATGAAATTTGAAGACATGCTGGATAAATAACTCCGCTACCTATGGAGCTTCTATCGTCTCCTATGTGAGTATAAAATGAGCCATCTTGCTCAATCAATCTAGCACAACTAGGATAGTATCCTGCTTCCTTTGGGTCCACGGTAACCTGACTATGAAGTCCATGGATACACTATCCTAGTCATGATCTAGAACCTATAAAGGATGCAAAAGACCTGGTGTCTTTATCTTTTCTGCTTTGTTGACTTGACAGATAAAGCATTGGTGAACATATTTGTGGACATCTCTGGCTAATCGAGGCCACCAAAATGTTCTTCTAACAGGTTGTATTGTCTTGTCAACACCTGGATTTCTTGCACAAGGCACATCATGATTATCATGCATGACTTTTCTTCTCAAATCCTGGGAATCTGGTACGCAAACCTTTCCTTTCCATTTAACTATTCCATTCTCCTGTGAGAAATTGGAATACGGAATGGACTTGTTCACTCTGTTAGGGGAAGAAATAGCTAGAACTATCCCATCTCCTATAATAGAGTCATCACTGATGGCTCAAAGAATCTGTAACAAATGTGGATCTTCCACTTGTGCTTCCTTTATCTCTTGAAGCAATGAGCTTTCTAGAATTGTAAAGCTCATTTGATACATTATTCTTGATAATGCATAAGCAACTATATTTTCTTTGCCTCTTCTATACACGATTTCCATGTGAAACTCCTGCATGAGCTTAGCCCAATGAGCCTATCTGCCTCGAAGATCTAGTTGACTACAAAAATACTTAAGTGTATGGCGATTTGTGTATGCCTTAAAGTTTGCACCATAAAGATAGTGTCTCCAGACTTTTAAGTGCATGCACCACTGCATAGAACTCTTGTTCATGCACTGGCGAATTGCATCGTGCACTGGTCAATTTCTTACTTTCAAAAGCTATGGGCCTACCATCTTGGCTTAAAACTGCCCCTATTGCTATCCCACTAGCATCTGTCTCTAACTCAAAGGGTTTTTGTGGATCTACCACTTTGAGTATAGGAGTCTCTAAAATAGCTCGTTTTAGAGTATCAAAACTATCTTTTTTAAAGGGACGAATTTTTGATAGAAATTGAAAAGTCCTAAAAATGACCATAACTGCCCCTCATCATGAGGAGTAGGCCAAGTTAATATAACTGAAACCTTCTTGGGATCCATCTAAACCCCTCGACTGATATCACATGCCCTAGATACTCTATCCTTGGAAGAAATAATTGAGTCTTCTCTGGATTGACGTACATATTATTTTCTTTTAACACATTCAATACTAATCGCAGATGATTTTCATGCTCATGTACACTCCTATTATACACTAACAAATCATCAACAAACTCAAGAACACATTTGCCAATGAATGGTTGTAAAATGTCATTCATTATCATCATAAATGTAGCTGGTGCAATAGTCAAACCAAATGGCATGAACAAATACTCATAATGTCCAAAATGTGTTCTGAAAGTTGTCTTATGTACATGATCTCTTACTCTAATATGATGGTAGCCACTTTTTAGATCAATTTTACTAAATACAACGGCTCCACCTAGAGCATCTAAAAGATCATCAATAATGGGCATAGGATATCTGTGTCTGATAGTAATCCTATTGAGTGCTCTATAATTGATGCACATCCTATAAGATCCATCTTTCTTCTTCACTAGAAGAATTGGTGCTGCAAAGGGTGAGTAGCTGGGTCTAATCATCCCTTTCTAAAGATACTCGTCTAGGACCTTGCAGATTTCACTGTCCTCTTGCAAACTCATTTGAAATGGTGGCCGAGCAGTCGGACTCGCTCATGGTACCAATTCAATTCTATGCTCTGTGTTCCTGCAAGGAGGCAAACCAGAAGGTAATTCTTTCAAGAGCAACTCTTGGAATTCTGCTCTCACTTTTGCTGAAAGTGCTGAAGCATTCCAACTAGAGTTTTCAAAACTATATGAATCCATCATAATACACGATGAATGCACAAAATAAAGAAAATAAATGTACTTACAGTCAATCTTGAGAAGCTTCATAGCAGTTACCAATTGCATGTCTTGGAGATCTAGTTCTCCACGAATCAGTAGTCACCTCCCTTCATGCTCAAACTGATAAACATGCAAAGCAAAGTCAATGAATAGTCTCTTATTCGCATGCCACTTCTTACTAAGGATGACATTGAAATGTGCTAATCTCGCTATCTCAAAATCCAATCTTTCCTCATAGATCTGGATCTAAATAGGTAAATCAACAACTCGTCAATCCCATGTCTCTGTTCCTTTCCCATTGGCTAACTCTACTATGTAGGCATACTTTGATGACATAGTTCCTAGATTTAACCTCTTAACTAGGTGGGAATTAATAACACTATGTGTTGATCTAGTGTGAAAGAGTACCTTGATAGGCTATCCTGCCATGACTCCCCTCATGACAATGAGTTCTGTATCAGGAAACTGATATCCTTTCTGTGCCACTGGAGAAAGCATAGCATTTGGCATAGTCGAGACCTTCTTTGTGACTATCATAACTACTATGGGAGATGATAATGGTGATGGAGGATCTCCAAAATCATCCTCTTCATCACTTCCTTCTTGGATAGGATTTATGATTATGGTGGTAGCTACCTTCTTTTTCTTAGGATAGCCCTTGAATAGGTGTTGTCCTAGCATAATCCTTCTTTCAGTGCATTTTCTTTCTGTTGAGGGATAAGTATAGACCTATTATAAGCTCTCTCAGCTAAAGTAGACACTTTTCTCTTACCTCCTGCAACTGTCTTGATCATATGCACCTGCTTAGCCTCGCGAGAAGAATGTGCACTAATCGATCCAGGAGCTAGTGTGTGAAAGAATCGAGTGACCTTAGGCCATGAGGACCTCTAACCCTGGAAGCCTCTGCCCCTATGTCCATCCTCATAGAGTAAAGCCATCTCCGTGGCCTGTGTCAAAGACTGACATCTCTCCTTCCTCACCAAAGGTCTAATAGTTTCTTTAAGTCCCAAGATAAACTTATGAACGTGGAGAAACTCTAGGATAGTATCACACACTTTAAGAAGCACCTCTCTATACCTATCCGTGTTCTCTTGAACTATCTAATTCTTCTGACTAATGAAGAATCATGTGTCTAGTGCTCTAGACCTCTCTTCATGTTGTACAAAATTATTGTAAAATAGGATCTTGAAATGATTCCAAGTCTTAGGCCCTTTCTTATCCTGTTCTATCTTACACCACCACCTATGGGCAATGTCCATAAGATTATATGTAGCCTGATGAATTTTGTGCTTATCATCCACAATATGACATAAGCAAAAGCACTCCTCCTACTTGCTAAGCCACTGTTCAACAACATCAATAGTCCTAGCACTAGTCGAACCATGATATCTAGGCGGCTTAAGATCCTTAAGCTTCCATTTGGCCTCTCTAACTAGAATGCTATCTCTAGGGATTTCTGGAGTTTGATGCTCATCAGGAACATCTACGTCCATCCCTGGAAATTCAAGATTAGAAACCTCTTCCTCTTTCTTGGGCACACTAACGTGTGCCAAGATGTCACGAAGATTACTCTCTAAACTGGTAATTCGATTATTCATTGTCTGCATGGTATCTAGAGGGTGCTCCTCCATAGGTGCATCTCGCCTAGAATGGGATGATGGTGCTGTGTCCATACTAGATAATGATAATGAATATTCTTGGAGGTCGGCGGAGGGAAATGACACCAGGCAAAAGATGCTCCACGTGTGCAATTCTCCTCGGAGCAGGGTCATCTCTCCATTGAAGGCATTGATTGGCTCTGTTGACTACGATGGGGGTCCTATGGCTCCCTCACTCCTCCTTATAATCTCATAGAAGCTCTAACAAAAGCACTTGGTACGGCCACCCAAAAGCTCTCGCAGAATGCAAACGCCCACCATGATAACGATGCCCAATGATGAAAAAATTGCCCCAAGAAAGTAAAGTGCTCTGATACCAAGTGTTGGAAACCACTTGAATCATGTCTGTGTGACTCTCCTCCCATCCATATATACCCTCTTGTGCTCTAAAAATAGCAATGGTATACTCTAAAAATAGTAATGATCTAGAATCGTCTAGTGTGAACATGTGGCCATCATGCAACACTTATTCCCATTACTACCAAAGTAGTTCCCATTACTACCAAAATACCTTAGGGTATCCACCAAGCTTGGGACCTTGGCTAACTGGTGCTTGTCATATGGCCCGATCCGTGTGGATCAATGATCCCTGTGGATCAATGTTTGACAAAAGATAGTTCCCAAAAGAAGGTGTCTGCATAGGACCACATACATCATTATGAACAATCACTCCAATTTTTTAGTAGCTAAAACTGAACCATCTTAATGTATGTTTGGTTGCCGCACTATCAAAGTACCAAACATGTGAGTCTACTATAGACGTACACTGTTCATGATAAGATGGGTCATAACTGCAAAAAGTGGTAAATGCCCATTCTTCATTTTGCATAAGATTAGCAGACTTTGTTTTGGGTGTAGAGGCCTCTACAACAACCATTCTAGCCTCTTTCTTCCTTGCCTCTTTAGCAGCCAGTTTTGGACAACTCTTTATGACATCATTTCCTTTATAGTATTTGCAAAACAATTTCTACTTTTTTATTTTATTCTCATCTTTGTCATCCTTCTTTGATTATGCAAAATTAGCAAATTCTGCTTACTAGTAGAAGAGCTCCATTTACATTTTCCCTTCTGACTAGCCAGGAAAGCTTGATCTGCAACATGCATAATGGACATGTTCTGCCTAGAATGATCTTCTTGCAACAAAACAAAGACTAACTCCTCAAATGTTAAGGCATTTGGATTGGCTTTCATCATCAAACGAAGAGCAGAAGCAAAACTCTGATATGAATTGGGAAGACCATTCAAAACAGTCTGCACAAGTGAACTTTCATGCAAGACTTCATCAGCAAAAATGAACTATTCCTTCAAATCTTTGATCTTTGTCAGAAAGTTGTCCATGGAATCTCCTTCATTCATGTGCTCACTCTCCAATTGTTTTCGGAGGTAAGCAACACAAGCCTCATTCCTTGCCTGGTATAAAGTGGTAAGTGTATCCCAAGCAATCTTAGTCATTTGTCATATTATGGATGTACACCCTTTTGGGTGAGGTGTCATAGATGCCACATCGCATCTTAAGAGGCATTATGTCTTTTTGGTAGAAGTAAGAAAAAACAAGTAGTAGAAGATTTGACAAGTTCTATCAAAGAGAGCCGCTCGCGCGTGGCTGGGAGGTGAACAAAGAACATCTCTATGCGTGCATCATTGGTAGCAAGGGTAGACCAAAAAAAAGCTTCACGCTCAGGTGCAACAATGGTATCAGAGCATGATTTTGGACAATGCATCCGGCACTATAGGTCGTTGTGTTGACCTAAGTACCACTTAGGGACTTGTGGAGAAAGAGACTATACCTCAATCCCCCTCAAGTGCATATAGTGGGGATTCACGCTTTTAAATATCAATCCGATGAGTATACAAACCTAGCCGAGTGTATGAGGACATGCAATCACATGATGATCAATGCAAATGAACTACTCAAAGAGTGCAATCAAGGCAAAGACTAATCCAAACAAGCTTCAACTGTGGGTCATGGTGTCACGATACTTGGTGCAGCAGCCGTCAATATTTTGGACTTTTCTCTCAGCTCCGAACTTCAAATATAACAAATAGCATATGCATTTCCAAGCTCTTGAGAAGACGCATCCAATGGCAGTGGTTTCATGCCATTCTAACACTCCTACTTCAAGTTATGAGCAAAATACTGAGTCATGGGAAAACTTTCCTACACTTCGCACACACCTTAACTACAGCAAATAAACACTTTCATGGATAGACAACACTCCCTCACACTCTTTCTAAGCAATGCACATGCATACAAGCTCACAGAGAAGAAGATACAGAGTGAAGAAGACACAAATTCGAATTTCTGTGCTCTCTATTCTCACAATGGCAAAAAGTTCTTTACAACGAGTCACAAATTGACTTATATACTTGTGCCCTAAAAATGGTCTTTTCACACAAGAGACCGGCACTTTATTCACTAAAAGACTAATTTCCTACTATTTTACATGGGTAAATCTCTAATCTTCTGTGGGGATGCATCTAGAGGACTCCTCTAGTGCATTTACAATGGGAAATATATTACAAGAAGGGTTATGATACAAAGATGTAATGTCCAAATCGGAAAAATTTTGGGGCCCATCTTTTTCTCTACCTTGTGCTTTCTTTAGCTCTGCAAGACTCTCCCTTGACAGGCTTTACTTCTGTCGTCCCTTGTCCGCATGCATCTTTTGGTCAGTTTTGCCGCCTGGTTGGACTGGCATTCCGTTTTAATGGCCCTGTTGTTGATTTTTTCTTTTACATCCTCTTGGCCTGATGCATTTGTATTGCCTATCCTTTTCTTTTCATCGCCTGCAACCCTTGGTCAGTTCTACCTGATTCTTGATCTTGCATTATGTTTTAGAGGCGCTTTGGTTTGTCCTGGTTGCACTCATCGGACCCTGCTGTATGATTCAAGCCTGGTCACTTTCTATTCCCTGCACGCAACCCTTGCTCAGTTTTACCTGTTTATAAAACAGGTGTTCAATTTTGACGGCCTCTTCTTAATTCTTGTGTTACATTCTCTGGGCCTGATGCATTTGTTTGCTCGCCCGCAACCCTTGGAGTTTGACTGACTACCTGATAGTCGTAGTCTAATTCACCTATAACCTCATTAATTCTGGGTTGCTGTGTTAAATCGGGTTGCCACGCATGCCATCAGTGCACATATGAGGATGTAGCTCGTAAGCCTTGATCTGAATCCTCTGTAACTCAAGAGATTGAAGCACCCTCATATGGCCACGGAACCACCTGATATCATCTTGCACTTCATGGATACTTGTTGGCCCTGGTTCCACCTTCTAGTTGCGTGCTTTTCCTTGGTGTGTGTGCCCCTGCGGGGCTCTGTGCAGAGATGGGTGTTGCGCCCCTGCAAGGCTTCTTGCAGAGATATATCTTCAGATATTTCTTTTTAGTGAAGCTGCTTCTTTCGTTGTCTTCTTCTTTTCTTTCTTTTACTTGATTCTCCCTCAACACTGCCCCCCTCCTGGACTCTGTCGTCCCCGACAGGTGTTAGCAGCAGACAAGGAACTGAAGGACTGACAAGGCATGGCAGTCAGAGAAGAGAGTCAGAGGGGAGAGAAGGCACAAGCAGACAAGGGAGTCAACGACGATCTGGCAAGTAGGCCAATAATTTTCTTCATGAAGAAGCAAGTACGAGCATTCACGCAGATCTAGCACTAAGGCAACCCTTTAATTTTTCAAAATCCTTAATTAAAAGTGATTCTCATCACTAACAACCCCTGTAAATACCATGTTCACCTTTTTGTAGCTCCATTTTGTGCAAGCCGAGGAGTCCTCGAGCTTGAGGAGCCTTAGAAGTAGTTACTTACCAATTTTCGTAATTTTTAGATCTCGTTTGAGCCCTCAAATAAGCCCTGGAACCTAATTTTTAACTAGGCCGGACACTAGGTCTGAACAGGGCCAAAGTTAGTCAAAAACTATAAAAGGAGCTAGAGAGCTCATTTTTGAGGTTAGATTGTAATTGAAACGAACTTGTAAGAGCTTTTTGAAAGTAATCCAAGAACTCCATTGCTCCTCACTCTTTGTCTTGCCGTGTGTGCGCGTGTGTGTGTGCATGTTTGTGTGCTTCTCACTCACGCACTTGTGCCTCCACTTGCTCGAGGTCTTCATACCATCCTCACGTCTTCCCGGATTGACATTAAAGGAGGTGCTACTCATCACTGAGCTACACCAAATTTTGGCGCCGTTGCCGGGGATCGAGCTTTGAGGACGAGCGTGTGATGGTAAGACGTAGAGTTGACGCGTTGGAGTTGTAGGTATTTTCTTCACTTTCATCTATTTTCTTGTTTTTTCTTCACCATCTTCATCACGATCATCATCATCACCATCTCCCACCTCCATCTCCATCATCGCGAAAATCTTCAGTTTTGATCATATCACCATCTGTTTTTGCATGTTTGTTGTGTTTCTTGCAGGTATCATCATCATCATCCCCTCCAGCACGCTGTGTAGGTACGAAAATCTCAGAAAGTGTATCGCGGTCGCAGGCCTCTGTCGATCGCGATTGACAGAAAATTTTAACTTTTGACAAAACTAAGTGCACCATTAGCACAAGCATGATGAGCACATCCCAAATCACCTAAAACAGTAGAAAAATTCCGTGTTTTTCTGTCAATCGCGACCGACAGCCTCTGTCAATCGCGACCGACAGACCCTGTCGATCGCGACCGACAGACTTCATGACCGACAGACTGCCACGTAGGACCCTGTCAATCGCGATTGACACCGTTGATCGCGATCGACAGCCACGATCGACACCTCTGTCAGTCGCGATTGACACCGTCGATCGCGACCGACTAAAATTCAACGATTGATTGACTTTTACGCGTAGCCACGTGTCCATCGCGACTGATAGGCCCCCGATTGACTGAAATTTCGGCGAAAAACCCGGAAAACGTGTCGATTGCGATTGATACCGTCGATCGCGATTGACAGCCACGATCGACTCTGTCGATCGCGATTGACATTGTCGATCGCGACTGACAGGCCCGACGGACACCTCTGTCAATCGTGATTGACAGACCTGTCGATCGCGATTGACAGGCTTTTCGGCCAAAATTAGGGTTTGCTTTTGTTCAAAATTTGGGATAATTTTGGGGCAAAATAGTCAATCCATTAGCATTTCTGGAGGTTCCTACATTTGAGATTTGGGAGAGAATCCTAGGATCTGTCAGCCAGATTGAATCCTGTTTTAACCCCCTAAACCCTGAACCGTCATAACTTTTTCATACGGAATCCATTTTTTGAGCTCTTGGGCTTGTCGAAAAGCTCGTGGCATATACTATACGCCCTCAACTGTTTTTTATAAAGATAATGTGTGGATTTTCAGATAGGGTATTTTGAAGTTGACCATACCTAGGGGGATCAAAGTCAGGGGTCTTTAGAATTGTTTTCTTAAAAATCACTATGCAAATTAGTGTTTGTGCTACAGGAATGAAAATCATTGGTTCTGTCTTTGGAATTTAAATCTTAAAGCTAACTTTGGAACTCTTACAGATCTATTGAGAGCATCGAAAGGCGTTCTAAGCAAGTGTAAGTGCAAGCTTGGGAACACACTTCCTGGGCATTCAAGGGCAACCAAGCAGAAAACAAAAGGTTGGAAATTCTCAACTCCCTGTGTCAATTCCTAGCTTAGGCTAAGAACGACTAGTGAGAGGAGTAAGCCAGGGCGGCGATATGCATCTATCAAGTTGAAGGTTACCTAAATACTCAAAGTGCAAGATAACTACATAATCTTTGTACGATTGAGAATCCTAAAGGAAAAGAGTTTAACGTGGAACGATCAACCTAAAAGTACGAAGAACATTCAAGTATTCGTGACGACGTAATATCAGACAAGACCTTAAACACGATAAATAACTAAAAAGAATCAAGTGACTGATACCAATTGATCGGCAACGAGGTTGTACTTTGGGCAAAAATCGGGCTACTTAACTAGGCATATGAACCTTAGATCAGGACGGCATCTAGTAAGGGATAGACAAAGCCTTAGGTCTTCAAAAGCTAGCGTCAATCATACTGCGAGGTCTTGGGCCCAACAGTTGAGTCACCACTCGCATTACCCTAGCTCCGATACCTGTGAATCAGAGATGTCTCAAGGCATGGACAGACCTACGGGAAGTTCAGGAGTGCCATACTTGCACAGAGTAGAAGGCCCTTACAAAACACAATTGGAATACCTTAGGACCAACCGATTAGGTGCCAGCATCTATGAGGACGGCCTAGGAAGATCTGTGGTACAGATTAAGAATCCTGATCAATCCATTGGATTAGAGCACCCAGCCGTCAAGTTTGAAAATGGAGCATACTTGGACAAAGAAGGAACCATATATGTAGTCACCAGTCACCCAGATAGGACGGACGAATTTGGAAATGTGATCCCTGAAGCAGACTTAGGTGACCTGGAGCAAGGAAACATGGGTGCAGAACCTAGAACCCCTCGAGGTAAATTGGTTCTCACTAGGATTATCACACCGGAGTGGATTCCCCAGGATAATAAGAGCATAGATTTGATCCTCAATCGAGAGACTGACGAAGCCTTTTGGAGGTACAAATCTGATCAGCCAACTGATATAGGAACAATCATGATCTATGAGTTTAAGGATCCTGATAGCCCAGGCAGAGTGACCTACTTAGATCACACTTCAGAAAGGATCTTTGTGGTTACGGAAAATGATAGGCATGCTTACACTTGGAAGGGTGAATTCGTTTTCCCCCAACCAAGATCGAATGTATCCTATGGTCACCCTGGAGCCGAAACATCCCAAGCTCATGGAATGCAAAGAGATAGAAGTAGAGATAGACCAGAAGTAAGCTTTGCCAACCCAGTGGGCAGAGAAAGAACGAGGACGGAAACAAATAGAGTAGAAACTGAGATACTTAGAGCTCACAGGAATCAAAGAAATGCGGATGAGTTCCCTCTACCACGACCTAGAGAGCACACAAGAACCTTGAGATCGACTCAACTAGTTAAGTCCATGAAGAACTACTTCGATGGCACTGGAGATCCATACGATCATGTGGCTGAGTTTAGGCAAGTCTTGAGAGCTGAACAAGTGGAGGATCTATTCACGCAGTACAATGCCTTTGGTCTGACCCTTAGGAACACTGCCCTGACATGGTTTCAGCCACTAAATGAGAGGCAGTTCAGGAGCATAGACCAACTCCTAGAGGCTTTCATTATTGAATTCTCTAAGAGTGGCATAAGGCATAATACCTCCTCGCTGATTCACAGCTTCAAGCAAACCCCTCAAGAAACCGTGAGACTTGCAGGAAGAAGATTTAGGCAATACTTAGAAAGATGCCCTGTCTCGGAGCTTCCCACACCAGCTAAGCAAGTGGCTTTATTCCTGGATGGATTGCTAAGTACTAAATTGAGATCTTATGTGTACTTGAAGGACCCTAGGACCATAGAAGAGTGTGTGCGTATGTGCATTGACATCGAGGATAACCTAGGGGAGGAGTTAGAGCTTTCCAAGATATACAAAGATTCGGATAGTGCCTCTAACCTCTCTTCCACGCAATCCACATCGATTGAGGAACTTGCAGAGAAAGTTGCTCAGAAACTAGGTGTCTCTAGCAAACAAATTCCGAGATTTGCCCCTGTAAAAAGATGTTATGCTTGTGGCGGCGACCACATGGCGAATGTATGTCCCATTATGGCTCAACCCCAAGTAAATCCTAGTAGCCAGTACTGCACCATAGAACGAAGATACACCAATCACACCGCGCAAGATTGCCCATACAATAAGCAAGCGGTTAGGCAAACCTACCCTCAGCCATACCCTCAACAAGGAAGATACCAGAATCAGTACCCACCTCAGCAATACGCTAGGCCTCAGCAAAATTACCAACCGCAACATCAGGCCCAACTGAGACCTCAGCCAGTGTTAGCACAACAACCAACTGCTCCTACGAATGTGATTCCGGTAAAGTATGCAGTTGCAGAAGAGAACCTGAATAGAGCTATAGTCCCTGTAACACCACTACTTTCTGAAAGTGACCCCAGTGACCATAGCTTTGATTCTACACATGTTGATAGTCCCCAGGCTTACTACATGCAATCTCCTAAACATGGTGAGTCCTACTATAGTGAAGAACCGAGTGAACCTAGTTGGGAGTCAGATCACACAAACGTCATGTATGCAAACCCCAACCCTAGACCTCAACCTAGGCAGGTAAGACCCCCATTCCCTAGAGGACCATGCTACAGATGTCAGGGAGATCACCTCATTCGTGATTGTCCCTTACCTCCACCTACACAACCCCAGTCAGTAACGATCCAGGGTTTTTGCCAAGACTGTGGAAAGGAACATCTCTTACGAGATTGCCCTAGGAATCCTAATAATATGCCAAAAATCACTCCTATCAACGTTGTTGGGTTAGTGGTAGACTCCACAGGGAGCGTGACTTCCACTGCACCCGTACAAGTAATCACTAGAGCCCAAGCACTGTAGCAAAACCAGGGTGTAGGTCAGGAAAAAAGCCCAGAAGTTAGTGAAACAGAGAGTACGACAAAGAAGAGGACTAGAGCGTGGAAAGATAGTAGGGAAAGAATGAAAAGACAATGGGCCAAAAAGATGAGTGAACTTGAGGAAAGCATAAGAGAAACCAAAGCCAGGATAACTGAACTCACATCTCAAACTCCCTCTCACACTACCCCACCACCACCATTCCCATCGCCATCCGACCAGCCACCTTCCAACCCGCCTCACCTAAACCCACCACCCCCTAGAGTAGGATCAGTCCTAGCAGATCCCACTCCCGAAGACCTTAATATGATGCTTAAAGCATATCAGGCCAGAATCCAAGAAGGGCCAAATGTAACTGATCATGAAAAGTGTTACCCAAGAGCAGAACTAGAGTTAGAACGAACCAAAATTTGTGCTAAAATGGTGGAATTGGCTCAGACCATGTTTGAAGCCAGTCGCCTATTTAACATCTCTAGTTCAGCGAAGACACAGTTGCACTTTGATGGACTGTTAGAAAGAATAGAGAAGCTGATTGCACAATCAGAAAAGGAACCCGCCTCTCAACACAAGGACAAGGCAAGTGAAAGAGCAAGTCTTCCTGCCCAGAAAGCCTATGCGCCTGGAGCCTATGTGCCTAACTCTACGGAGCCAAACACATCATCTTCTATGAATCGGTTCACACCAAAATTCCTACGCGAGATTCAAGAAGACAAATGGGCCAAAGAGAGTGAAGTCCCTCCCCCTATTGAACTTGTGGATGATGCACATGACCAATTCCCACAAGACATTCCATCCATTTATGGAGAGCAGGAGAGTACCCAATCTCAAGGAAGATTAGACTTTGAGTCTAACTCTCTACAAGAATTACCCCACTTCACAGGCCCATGGGAAGCTAAGTCTACTTGTATGAGAGCACCCACGGTCATGGTACGAAATGAGGACTCAGTCTTACCTAGGAACACAGAGGTAGTGAAAAACACTAAAGTGCAGTGCAATCTCAAGTTAGAAGAGCTACTCAAGGTTAGACCTGAATTATGGAAACATGTCGCTAAACAAGTACCAGCGATAGTGAAACCTCATTCCCAGGTAGGATCCCAGAGGACAGTACCAGAAATACCCTTGGATAAGATAGGAGATATGTGTGAAGGTGAAGAAGGGAACACCTATCTTCCCATTACCTACCAGGAGTACACCACCAAGGCAATTTTGGACTCAGGTGCAGGAGTTGCAATTGCCACCACTTCCCTATGGAAGCGTTGGGGCAAGCCAGCACTCAGGCCAACGAGAATGAAATTGCAGATGGCCGATGGTCACATAGAGAGACCCCTAGGGTTGTTAGAAGGAATAACTCTCACTACATGTGGTGTTGAGTTCGAGCATACATTTGCTATATGTGACTTTAGCAAAAATCATGCCTATGAGATGATTTTGGGAAGACCATTTATGCGACAGTTGCAAGTGGTACAGGACTGGGGAACCAACTCCTTGTATTTGCAACACTTAGGTGTTACAACCAAAGTAAATCTCATAGATTACTCTCATAGAGATGTACCTCCCATCCAATGGAATCCCATCCATAGAGCCAAAGATGATACGGAATCTGTGCATTCCATAGGATCAGGATCCTCATGGATGCATGAAGACACCCACTTATGGATGTGCAAAGTAGCAGTAGACGAAGAGAAGAGAGAAAAAGCCAGAGAGGTAGGTGCAAAAGAAACCCATAGATCAATCCAAGACCTAGCCTATGCACCTGTAGTTTTTCCAGACGAAGAATTTGAACCCCACGGCTGGGCAGAAATTCTAGCAACCATGGATGTAGCCATCAATGAGGAACAATGGACACCTCACTGTGATGAAGATGGCTATGACATTTCAGTCTTCTCCATAGAGCCAATCATGGGAGAGGCAGTTCTAAAAGAGTGTGAACCTAGCCCTGATGCATTTGAGGATGCAAATGACTCCGATCTAGAGTCAATCATTATGGACCCACCTTTTGCATCAGATGAAGAATACTTCCATGAAGTAGAATTTCAACCCCAGAGGCATGGAGAGCTTACAAACGATGTAAGATTAGCCACACATGTGACACCGAAGGAAGAAGGAAAGAAACGAAAGAAGAAAGAAGTCTCACCAGAAGAGGAAGAATCCTTGTTTGAGGTCCCAGAAAATTTTAAGAAGTACGAGATAGACGACAGGAGAGTCATGATAAGAATGCCTAAACGAGAGGCGCAATCAGGAGAGGCCTATGATAACAAAGAAACCACCAAGAAAATAGTAGTGGCCCTAGAAGAAGGAGAGGAGAGATGCACGTACATAGGCCATGACCTAACAGAGGAAGAGGAGCATGCGTTAATTGCCTTGCTAAGAGAATACAGAGATGTGTTCGCTTGGAGTTACAAGGATTTGAAGGGTGTGGACCCTGACATATGCTCACACACCATCCCCATGACTTCAGATGCCAAACCCTCTAAGCAAAAGCCCTACACATATAACGATAATTACGCTGCCAAGATCAAAGAGGAGATAGATAGACTGGTCGAAGCTGGATTTATCTATGAAATTGAGCACACTGAATGGGTATCCCCCATTGTTGTGGTGCCCAAAAAGAATGGTAAATTGCGTGTATGCATTAACTTGAAGAAGGTCAATGCAGCCACAATTCGAGATAACTATCCGCTTCCCATCACAGAACATCTCTTAGAAAGAGTAGCAGGTAAGGAAGTATACAGCTTCCTCGATGGATTTTCGGGCTACAATCAAGTAGCCATAGCTCCAAAAGATCAGCATAAGATAGCTTTTGCCACAGAGTGGGGTATATTTGCCTTTCGTGTAATGCCATTTGGGCTTACCAATGCACCAGCCACCTTCCAGAGACTAATGTGCCATGTATTTAAGGAGTTCCTGAGAAAGAATTTAGAAGTCTATGTTGATGATCTTTGTGCTCATTCCAACATTAGACAAACCCATATCCCTTAACTCAGACAAATCTTTGACAAATGTAGAGAATATCAAGTCTGCCTGAACCCAGAAAAGTGTGTTTTCATGGTCAGGCAAGGCAAGATTCTAGGACACATAGTGTCAAAGAATGGCATATCTACTGACAAAGAGAAAGTGAGAGCCATAGCAGAGCTACCTAGGCCAAGGAATGTCAAGGAAGTACAAGCTTTCATGGGACATTGTGGTTACTACCACCGGTTCATTCACATGTATGCTGTCATTGCAAAGCCCATGTACGGACTTCTGACTAACTTTGAGTGGACGGATGAATGTGAGAATTCCTTCCAGGAGCTTAAACGAAGATTATGTTCAGCACCAATCTTGACCACACCAGATTGGAATAAACCATTCCGTGTTCATGTGGACGCATCCAATTATGCCATTGGATGTGTGCTTGCACAACCTACTGGTGAAGGTAATATGGATCTTCCAATTGCCTATTCCAGTAGGCAATTGAATGCAGCTGAACAAAATTACACCACTACTGAGAGAGAAGGCCTAGGCATGGTATATGCAGTTAAGAAATTTAGACACTATTTGCTTGCAAATAAGTTTAAATTTTTTACTGATCATCAGGCATTGCTATACCTCGTAAACAAGCCATGCAATACAGGAAGATTAGTGAGATGGTTTCTCTTGCTAATGGAATATGATTTTGAGGTAGTGGTAAGGAAAGGGAAGACTCATTTGAGAGCAGATCACCTTTCTAGGCTCACATCGGGAGAAGCCCCACAAGGAGTATCAGATGATCTTCCTGATGCTTACTTGTTTAATTTGGAAGTGGTGCCGCAGTGGGCTAAGCCATTGGTACCAATATTGACATACGGGCCTAACCATCCAGTAGTAAACACACGGAACAGAGAGGTTGTGAAAGCCCAAAAGTACCACATCATGGCAGGAAGCATGTACAAGCACACAGATCAAGGAATCTTGGCTTGTTGTGTAGAAGAGGACGAGTATGCGAAGTGGTTGCAATTGGCACATGTAGGTGCATTAGAGCAACACTACTCAAAACAACGAACCCTACAGACCCTAAGGAGACTAGGAGTACATTGGCCAACTATGGAAGCGGATGTCCAAAGGTTGTGCAAAGAATGCCCAATCTGTCGCACTAAACCACCGGTGGAACATGCCACTCTTTATCAAGTGTCCATAGTGCCAGATTGGAGTGAACCACTAGTATCCTTCCTGAGGACGAAAACATTCCCTCCAGACATGACTCTGGCTAGGAAAAGGAGTTTAGAACAAGAAGCCCAGGAGTACTCACTCATTGGTGATAATCTCTACAAGCGTGGTAAGGATGGTTACCTGAGACTTTGTGTTCATGAGAGTGAATATCTAAAGATCTTGGAAACTGCTCACCAAGGTGTAGTAGGAGGACACTTTGGACCAGATCGGGTGATCAAGGCAATACTATTTGCGGGCTTCTGGTGGCCGGCCCTTCACATGGATGCACATACCTATGTGAAACGGTGTGATGTCTGTCAACGAACTCAGTATCCTATACGCAAAGATGAGATGCCACTGAAACCTATGATGGGTGGACGTGCATTCTCTAAGTGGGGAATAGACTTCGTAGGTCCTATTAATCCCCCAGCTAAGGGTTCTCATGCAGAATACATCATTGTTGCAACAGACTATCTAACTAAGTGGGTAGAGGTAAAAGCCACAACGAAAAACGATGCTCAAACAACAGCTAAGTTTTTATTTGAGAATGTGTTCACTAGATATGGGCTACCTATAGAGCTAGTTAGTGATAGAGGCACTCACTTCTTGAATGAAGTTATTGAAAATCTGCTCCAAGAATTCTTGGTAGTACATAAGAAGTCTGCCCCCTATCACCCTCAAGCAAATGGGCAGGCTGAGAGCACCAACAAGATCTTATGCAATGTACTGACGAAATTAGTAAACAATAAACGCTCTGATTGGGACAAATAGCTACACCATGCTGTTTGGGCATACCGGGTCGCCTACAAAACGGTACTCCAAGCCACCCCCTTTCAGATGGTATTTGGCCAAAACGCCGTGCTACCTTTGGACTTCTTGATACCTACATTAAAAGTAGCACTAGAGCACGAATGGACGGGTCATGAACTCTCCTCTAGACTTTTTGACCTTGAACAATTAGGAGAAACAAGACTGAGAGCAGCTGCAGGGATATATGCAGCTAAGAAGAGACAGAAGGCATACTTTGATGCCCATGTGAAGGATAAGGGCTTGAAAGCAGGAGATCTAGTTTTAGTCTACACACTGAAACAACACGCAAGGAAGCTAGAAAAGAGAGGCTACGGACCTATGATCATCAATAGGATCTCCACGAGTGGAGCAGTACAACTAGCCACTTTAGAGGGTGATGTTCTCCCAAACTATATTAGCGGATGCAGAGTCAAGTTGTATCAGGAACCCCTCACCGAGGAAATGCTAAGTCGACTCAATACTGCTAAGCAACGTAAAGAGGAAGAAAAGCGAATTCGAGAAGAAGCTCAAGCAGAAGCCCTAGAGCGCATCCAGAGAATGAAATTAAGAAGACAAGGTAGAGAGCACCCTAGGCAAGATGCATATGCAGATCAAGGATATGACGTGGCTATGTGTGAAGTTTCAGGTGTTAGCTCACATAGGATAACTGATCGACGTCCTTTCATAACCTTAGATATAGGACAAGGAAAGAGTGCAAGGACTGTAAGAGCATTGATTGACTCAGGTGCAGCCACTAGTGCGGTGAGACTCTCTTACTGTCAAGAATTGAAATTAAAGGTCAATCCTATAGAAGCTTATCTCATAAGATTAGGAGGTGCGGAAACCCCTTGCATGGGCGAGGTGGAACTTCCCCTCTATATTCATGATGAGGCAATGACAGTTAAAGTACTAGTGTGTCAAGATGAGGACCTCACTGAACCCCTTGTCTTGGGTCAAGACTGGATTTATGACCAAGCAGTCAACTTAAACCTAAGAAGTGGACTTCTTCAGGTATGGGTGAATCAGACTAGAATTACAATGGAGTTAAATAATGGAGCACTCAAGGAACTAGGAAAGGCACAGACTCCTGGTCCCTCCAGGGGTGCACATGAAGTTGACCATGCTGTTCTTGTCCAAGGCTATGTGATGCAGAAGAATGAGGATCTCAAAAAAGGAGTCAGAACCACAACGAAACTCCCTTCTTTTCCAAAGGCCAGAGGGAGGCAGCAACCAAAGGTGGATCAAAGGCAGAGGAAGCAGAGTACTACCTATGTCGGAGATCAAAAGTACGTGCGCAGCAAAATGTCTCAGCTAGTGAAACAAGTGTGGGTGAGGAAAGGCGGACACCCGGTTGCACTCAAGCCAACCACACGGGCAAAGCCTCTTATTAGTAACCAACAACACGACACCAATAAGAAGTCTTTCAGAAGTTCTTCTGCTAACGTGACGTCTATTTGGGTGCCCAAGAAGTCGATGAAGGCTAGCCCACAATCAAGACAAATTTGGGTGCCTAAGGCTTGTTTGCGGGCTCAAATAGCTACACCAAGGCCACACCCTATACAGCGTGATCCATTCACTCGCACCGCCGGCATCCACTCGTTTTCAACACTCAGGAACACACCAAGGCCCATGAGCACGAACATAATCACTTGTAAATGGGCCCCTAAAAGGCCTCATTTTCAAGCTGACACACCTATAAAGCTCTCGAGAGTCTCTACGAAACCAAGAGCAAAACCCATCCACTGCATTTGGCAGCCTAAGACTTGTAACAAACCCCCGGACCCCATTTGTAAATCCATGACAACCTACTAACCACATCACTATCACACTACATCATGCTACTTAGCTCTTAGGTCTACCGAACTCCTAAACACACACACACTCACACCGAGCACTTACTAACCCATTAATCTCTCCCGACCCTCATGTTCATGTTGTAATGGGAACAACAACGGTCCTCTCTTGTCCTATACAATGTTAACACATGTTTGTATATTCTCACAGAGACAGGCAGCAAGAAGTAACATGGCAAATACGGTAGGAACTAGCTCCCAGGCAGGCACCAGCCCCCAAGTTGTGGACATTGAAAGCCTTCCGGTCGAGGAGGAATTAAAGGAACGACCAGCGGCATTGAGGGCATTACATGCCATACCGGTTCAGAACCCTCCACAGGGGCACACAATGCCAGTCAGCAAAAACTCTCATTGGTTCAGTGATGTGGTAGGACCCCTAGGTGAAGGCAATTATATGTGGGAGGTAGAGATAGAATTCAATGGGCGTTGGGGCAGGTATCACTTTTTTACCAGGGAATTTGAAAGATTGCAGAATAATGAAGGACTGAAGCCGATATGGAAGAAGGCTGGGCTCTATGATTATTTCAAGTTCCAACTACCAAAGCCCGATTTTCTAAGGTGCTCATACTTGATTAGCACCCTCACTCCAAGCAAAGACAAAAAAGGATACAACTCCTTTGTACTCCCATCACTCACAAGGGGCAACGAGCTGAAGCGTTTCCGCTTGACTATCAACTTGGTAAGAGAAGCTCTCGACATGAAAGGTATGCACATTCCTACGGAGAAAGAGACAATGGTCCCCGATAATATGAAGAACCAGAATCTGACGAAGTTAAAGGACATGGTCGCGATGACACCTACGATCGCCGTTCATTTACGCATGGTCATGCAACATTTCGCATTCCCCGCACAGGAAAGGTTCACAATGCCTCCCAAAAAGATCTGGTTTAGCCTCTACTTAACAGATGCCTTTGATTTGACAATCAATATGCCCCACTGGATTATCGACCAGATTCATTTGGCTCATCAAAGGTGGTATAAGAAACAAAAATCTGTACTGTATGGTTGCTCTGCGCTTACCAGAATTGTGTATAGATGTCTCGCATATGATGTACCGGTGCAAAGGGCTCTCATTTGGACCAGAGCACAGGAGTTTCAACGCAGACTGTCAGCCGCAGGGCCTCCCTCAAAGAAGATGAGAGGCACCGTCCAGATGCCTTGTGCACAAGCCCGTGGTGCAACCCTAACACCTGAAACAACTCCAAGGCTTCCCAGACGGGTACAACCATTTACTATCAGGTTACCCAGGCACAGCACAGATGGCCCTAACCTTGTGTTTCCACCAGTACCTACTGATATGGAATTTCCTCACGGATTCACTTTGGAAGATCTAACGGATGAAGAAGTTGCCAGAATCATTGAAGCTGTTAATGCGGAAGTCGAAGCAGAGCAGGGTAGTGGACAACAAACGACCACAGAACAACCCCAACCAAGACAACCAGAAGTGGTGGAATTGGAGGATGAAGAAGAAGAAGGCCAAGAGGATGAACATGAAGGATTTTCTGATGAGGAGGCACATGACTATGAGCAAGAAGTTATACAAGAGCTAGAGGGTGCCCCAGCATATACAAAGGAGTTGAAAAAGCTCTACAATACCATCAACAGGGTCCAACAACAACATAAGTTATCCCTTGCAGCAGGAAAGGCTATCATGCACCAAATCCTTGAGGAGGAAGGAGTTGACGAACAGTATCGTGCCACACTGGATATGATCTCTGATGCCTTAGGAGTACCTGAGGCAGTGCAGACGGCCCTGGCACAATCACGCAGAATGGAAAGAAGATACGGAAGACGTCCCCCACGAACAGGGAAACAAATGAATGTATTAGGATCAGGACCACAAGGCACCCCCACAACCACGGGCACTGCACACACCGCTCACGACACCGAGGAAGCCCATGTGTCCAGTCCACCCCCATCACCCCCCTTGCCACCCCCGCCTCCCACTCCACCACATTCACCTCCCCTTACCAATGTAACAACCACCGTTACCACCTCCGAGTCCACCGCCATGACTGAAGCACAAACCGCCAATCAACCCACACACCCTCTCAACACCTCCCGTGTATACACCTCCACTAACACTGTAATCCTAACGGCAGCTACTGACATCCCCATTCCCCCACTCACACTTTCGGGCAGTTCACATTCACAACTGCACACACCACTGTACACATTCACCACAATCACTGCACCCACCATTCCACTATTCACAATCACTCCCACTGCTGCTTCCACCATGGATTTTATGGACATATCACCCTCCACTGCACCTCTTCCTCCCCCCATACGGCCACAATCTCCCATTCCCCCACCACCCACTTCACCACTTTCCAGCACCACATTCACACTTCCCTTCCCCTTTCCCTTTCCCTCTGCATTGAACACCCTTACTGCATCCACCCCCATTAATAATGTATTTAATAACATGTATCAGTGCATGTCTCAGTTACAACAACACTATCAGCACCTCGATGCTCAGCATACAAGTTTGTTCAGGAGTCATGAAGCATTACAAGGAAGATTCATTGACTTAGAGCAAGAGAAGAAACAATTACAACAGCAGTTTAGTGCATTACAAGAACAACATGAGCAATTAGTGGCAAATCCACCGCAGCCAGATGCCGAAGAAAGACAACAAATGGATGATCTGCTACACTCCCAAATCACAAAGAACCTCAAGCTCCGCCGCAACATGGCTCTATTACGGAAACATATGTCTGCAGCCCTGGAAGAAAATAGACGGCTTCAGACACAAAACGAAGAGAACTTGGAAGTAGCCATGGACGGTTCCCCACAAGAAATTGACCCGGAGAGGTTTAAGGCCATTCCCTCGGACAATATGCAAATCATATTGGAAACCCATGCTGATCTCCTCGAAGCCCATGCAGCCTTAGAAAAGGAAAGAGACGAACTACGAAGGCAATTGGCAGCTCAACCAGCACCACCCAAAGAGGTCCCAACCACAACTGACACAACTGACGAAGTAGCAGCGCTCAAAGCACAGCTCGAAGAATTACAAAAGAAAGTGCTTGTGTATGAACGCCAACCCTCCCCCTTGGTGGAACCAGAACTTGAAGACCTAGTACCCATCGAAGTAGAGGAAACCTTTGAGGACCCGTACGTTCCGATGCCAGCACCTGGAGGCAAGCAAACAGATGAGGGCATGGACACCCTTGAAATAGAGGCTCCTGAATGGATGCAGAAATTGGAAAAGGTGGCCACAACACATGATGATAGGGTGGCAGTCCAGATAGCATTGATGTCACGCTTGGAGGAGGTGGTCATAAAATCGGACTATTTTAGGAACCTCTCTCATCACAGGTGGATCGGCACCTCCGACGACTTGTATGTTCCTTTTTGTGTGTTAATGGCGGACTATAATGCTGAGATCAAGCACCACACCTCACGGGAACCAACCTCTGCCACACAGTTTGCACCAGACGACATCCCAGAAAGTGCCAAGCAGGAAAATATTCGCCAACCGACTTGGAGAATTTGACTGCTTGAAACCTACCCGGAAATGAATCGCACATGGAATAACATGCCCCTGTATATCAAGTACAATCCCTGCTACTGTCTTGTTTTCCGAAGAAGGTCGTGGCCGGAATACACAAAGATGGTGCTGACAACCAAAGGCTGCGAGAAGTGGCTCAACTATGTCTACTTAGCACCACCTAAAGGTCAACCTACCGTAGGGTATATGATATCAACAATTCGGCATTGGGGTGTCAGGTTCAAAAACGTACCAGATGTCATGACACAGATGTGTCTTAAAATTTTTGAACTCATGATAGTCACCTTCCGGACCTTCAAGAATGTTAAGGAACCTCACCTCTCTGTGCTCGGATTTAATGAAGGCAATCAGGATCTTGTTTATGACATGAGCACAACGCCCTCTATTAATGTTGTTTATGCATGGCATGCCCGCATAAAGTACCTACCGGCCTGCTTCAAACAGACATTTGAAGAGATGTTTGTCACCAGGTTCTGGGAATACCACTCAGAGATCTTCATTCCCAGGCCCTCACATTTATTACAATTGTTTGCAGTGGAACAATCTCTCCACTCAGATAAGTTACGTATGCCACATCCAGAGGTTCCCGGGCCGGTAGATTGGGATGCTCTACTCACAGACTTGGCCAAAGGATTGAGGATTGCCGAACATCACTTAGCGCAAGATGTCGTTGAGTACTACATCCAAAAACCCACACAACAAGGGTCTGTCAGGGACGACAGACGCGAGAGAGGGGGGGGTGTTAGCAGCAGACAAGGAACTGAAGGACTGACAAGGCATGGCAGTCAGAGAAGAGAGTCAGAGGGGAGAGAAGGCACAAGCAGACAAGGGAGTCAACGACGATCTGGCAAGTAGGCCAATAATTTTCTTCATGAAGAAGCAAGTACGAGCATTCACGCAGATCTAGCACTAAGGCAACCCTTTAATTTTTCAAAATCCTTACACAAATTAAAAGTGATTCTCATCACTAACAACCCCTGTAAATACCATGTTCACCTTTTTGTAGCTCCATTTTGTGCAAGCCGAGGAGTCCTCGAGCTTGAGGAGCCTTAGAAGTAGTTACTTACCAATTTTCGTAATTTTTAGATCTCGTTTGAGCCCTCAAATAAGCCCTGGAACCTAATTTTTAACTAGGCCGTACACTAGGTCTGAACAGGGCCAAAGTTAGTCAAAAACTATAAAAGGAGCTAGAGAGCTCATTTTTGAGGTTAGATTGTAATTGAAACAAACTTGTAAGAGCTTTTTGAAAGTAATCCAAGAACTCCATTGCTCCTCACTCTTTGTCTTGCCGTGTGTGCGCGTGTGTGTGTATGTGTGTGCATGTTTGTGTGCTTCTCACTCACGCACTTGTGCCTCCACTTGCTCGAGGTCTTCATACCATCCTCACGTCTTCCCGGATTGACATTAAAGGAGGTGCTACTCATCACTGAGCTACAACAGGCTTTGACGAACGACGGGCATATGTTCTATATATTTTTTGCTCTGTATCATTTAGTAGATTGGCTTCACGTATCATTAGTTGTTTCCATTGTTCTGCCTTCACACCATCATTGGGTGGCTGTCTATGATTGGCGAAGAAGCTAAGTTCGTATGCCACTAATCTGGCATTTAAATTGGACGACATCTTCAAAAAGATTTCTGAATCGATCTCAAAAAATCCTGTAAAGAATGCTTCTTCAAAAGTTGCATGTATACACTTGGCAAGAACATTAATCTGGAATAATAAGCCATTATTGTAGGTCGGCTAGGCATAACCGATAGATAAAAAATGAGGATTTCCGTGCCCTGATTAATGCCGATGAAATTCAAAAAAGTGTAGGCCGCATGCTTGAATACCTTCAAAACTGTAAGTAACATGCTAAGTATTTTATTGGTCATTTTGACAGTTAAGTCAGGTACTGTCGCATAATTTTGCAGCCAAAATTCGATGGTTTTGACCATATACTCTTCCGTTGGCAAGTAGTTATGTGGCAGGCTCGGAAGCATAGGATAATTCAGCCACTGTTTATTTATAGCGCCGCTTCTTTGCAAGTCCAAAAATTCTCTAATCTCCCTTCTGCGTGGTATAGGACAAAATGAAGGGTTTACCTGGAATAAATATGGTGCTGCTTGCCAATGCACCCGTAGTGTGGGATGTTTTTCCAAAAATTTTCTTCGCCAAATAGGTTGCGCAGCTTCGAATTCTTCTTGACTGTACGCAAATGTGTCTTGGTTAAAATTTAGCTGCTCATCTGGACTTTTCTGTGTAATCTTCTTTATATATCGTCTCGTTTTCTCTTTCAATAGTCCGTATGGAATATTGAAAGGCTTCATGATCTTGTCCAAGTCTTTACCTTTGATCTTGGCCTCTTTCATTACCTTAATGACTTCATTTTCAAAATTCTCCGTCAATCGGGACACCACTAGTGCCCGTTCCTTCTGACTTATTTCTGCAGTGTATGGCATTGGGTGATCATCATGTATATCCGCCATCTGCTCATGTATTGGAGAATTATAGATCGGGTGAGATAGAGAACTTACCTCTACCTCATCAGTAGGATTTTCCTTAGCTGGCACTAGTGGTGTCCCGATCACTGCGTTCTGATTGATTTGAAATTCTAATTGCTTTATATGTTCAGTCTTCTCTTTATTTTCTTGCAGGGCGGCTCTGAGTGCTTCTTTTGCTGCAAGCAATTCATTTCCGATTTCAGCGACATTGTCCATGTTTTCACTGTAGCTTGCGGCAAGTTTCCCATGTGCTGTAATCAACTGCTTTTTTAATTCACTTATTTCCTGATTGTACTTCCGTTCCGATTCTTCTCTCACTTCTCGCTCTTTTTTTAGCAAATCTGCATGTAGTGCTAGCTGATCTCTTAATTCTTTTTCGTGAGTTTCGGATGATTCCTGGTGCTCAATAGGTTGATCATATAATAATGATTTCATCAATTCTTTATTTCTGCTTCGCAAGGTGTCATTTTCTTCCATGTACAACTTTAGCTGTGTCTCAAGTAATGTGCTTCTAGCTTTCATTCTTTGTTTGTCAGCTTCGCTTGCATCATGTAATCTCTGTAAATCCGCAAGCTATGCTTGTAGTTGGTGATGCTGAGTGATTAATGTGTCATATTGCATTTTGACTTCCAGCATCTCCATGTTTTTTTACTGTTATTTCCTTTTGAACCTGGATTAATTGCGATGATAATTGTTCGCTCATTATTTGGAATTGATTTTTTTCTCTCATGGCCTTATCATAATCTGCATCTATGTCCATCATCTGCTGTTGTGTATCCATAGCCGTCTGAATCATTTGTTTTACTACAGGTTTCAGCTGAGTGACATCCACATTAAGCCATGTTTTTGGGATGCTCAGTTCTTCTCCGGTTGTGACATCTTTACCCTGTGCCACATGTAATGTAGTGTCATGGGGCTGCCTAATCTGAAGCTTGATCCTTGGCTCAGCCACCATATTTTCTTTGTTTCCTTGAGGTGTGTCATCTGGTACCTCGATCACAATTTGTTCTTTATTTTGTAGTAGCTCCGCATCCTTGTTCACTGGAGTTTGGATTTCCTCTTTGATAGGTGGTTTTAGGTTTATTAGAATCTTCCACGCTCTTTTCCTTTTCTTCGTGGTTGTTCGGAGTCACTTCAACTTGATTGATTTCATTCCATTCTTCTTCTTGAGTTTCTGTTCTTATATCAGTGTCTAGAGTGTCTTTTTCAGGACTGGATTCTGTGTTGGAACTAGAATCATCTATGCCCAGTTCTTTGTATCTTCCAGCTTGTTTTGGAGCCTTCTCTGTACTCCGTTGTTGTTTCTCTTGACTTGCCTATCTATAATGGTGACCTTGAATATTTAGATTTACCCGCCCTTGCATGTATTGGTGTGTCCCTTCGAGGGCAGCTGAGAGATCTCTCTTTGTAATAGGCATTTGAGCCGTCGTGATCTTTGGTAATAGATGTGTCCTCTTTGATTGAGGTGTAGCTTGAGCTTCTTCATCTCGTAGACGCTTTGTTCCCCTCATGGGTTTTTGTGAGCTGGTTCCGGCCTCTTCCATAACCACCGCTATCTTCTTTTTCTTGGGGACTGTCGCGGATTCAGCATATCGGGCTAGCCCTTCTGATGTCGGCATCTCACGTAGGCAATTTTTCATCTCGAGAGCCTCGTATATGAGTAATGTCAAGGTAGAACTGCCATTCAAAAATTTCTTCTAGCCCCATTTCTTTTGGGCTTCAAATAGTCTTTCTTGGACATAACTAGTCAGATTCACTTTGTTTCCTATTTGTCTCATGGCATGTGATAGTAGTTGTACTACGATCTTTTGTGGTGCAGTGTATCGATGCATACTTGGGAAGCAGAAGTGTTGGTGCACTAGACGGACAGCCTCTTCAATATCAGTCCTGTTTATATCTAAAAATGACCTCTTTTTAGGATCATGGCATTCTTCTTTAACATTAGTAATTCCGTCTTGATTCCATCCGAAGGCTTTGTTGATTAGTTCATGTGTAAATTGAATAGTTTTTCAAGTCCCTACTTTATCCAACACTCGTGCTTCTGGAATTGATATTTTTGTTGCTGCAGGCTGCAGGGTATTCATCACTTGTGTACACCTTTGAAAATCTGGTAGATAAATTGGCAATTTGAGGAATGCTTCTAGGCCTGCCTGTGTCCATACTTCTTCAATATGCGGTACTCCCTGTATTATTGTTTTGAACTCTTGCGACATGATAGGGAAATAGTGATCCCTATCCATGATCTTGATAGTGGCCATGAAAATGAGGTCTGACACTGGTTGGTCCTCCCAAAACCAATGTCCTCTTGCTTTTGTTATGGATTCAAGTGGAAGAAGCTAGACCTCTTCCTCTTGCGTAGCTTCGGAATTAGTAGATGCCATCTGCACTCAATATAGAGCATGAAATAGTGGCCATCTATTATCAGAAATTCTCCTTTATTTGTTTGTCATAAGCTTGATATTGCTCCGAGTGAGTAGTGTCGTCCCTTTCCTGTGGGTGTGAGAAAGGTAATACCTGGATTTTTCACATTTTTAGATATTTTTATATTTTCATCTGAAAAGGAAAACAGAAAAGTTAGATTATAGCCGAAGCGGTTATTATTATTTTTAAGTGATTTTCTTAATGTATGTACAAGTGCTCTCCTATTTCCCAAGAGGAAAATGTGCTCGACTATCCTGAAATAGAAGAAAGTTGTGCCGAATGCTTGGCCTTGTAATGTGGCCCTATCATGCATACTTTGGGTACTGATAACTCCACATGTGTGCAACTCGAAGTAGTTGGTTGATGCATGCCATCTGTCTTGTCTTTCGGCACCCAAATCTGCTTCATTCTGTTGGGATGTAGTGTATTCTCCATCTTTTTGATGAATGTGGTTCTCCTCTTGTTGTATGTCTGCTCTCTCTGATTTTTGAATCTCAGATTGGCTTGTGTAGCGACTGCAGACTCCTTTATTTTCCTGTAGCTATTCTTCTATGGCTGTTTTGCTCGTAGACCATGTTGGTTCTTCTTATGTTGAGGTTCATCGTTTCGGTTTAGCTTCTTTGGAGCACATGATTTAGGAATCCATATTTGCGATCGATCCGGTTGAGCGGCTACTACTTTCTTTGGAATCCATATTGTAGCACTTCGTTGTTGACTTTGGTGCTCAAAATGATTTGCTTTGTTATTTGATAGGTTTCTCCGATGTCGATAGTGCTTCTGTCGTCGAAGATATTCCTTCGCTTGATCTTTCCTTATCCAAGCTTGTTGAGTGTACGGGATAGGGTATATTTTAATAGGTACAGATTTTGAATTACTCAGAGGACTGGACTCTCTTGTGCATGGTGCTTCACTGAGGCTGGCTTCGAATTGATTGACTCTCTTGTGACTCGCTAGACTAGAAGATGGTATGCAAGCAGAATTCAATGTGTCCTCACATGAAGTACTTGAGAAAGGGGTTTCTATAGTGCTAGTGAACATACACTCATGACTTTGTTCATTGGAATGAACTTTTTGCTCTATGCTTACAGGTTTGATTGGTCGTTCGTCTAGCAGACTGAATACTTCCCGATGTCCTATCCTGGCTGAGATGTAACCTAAAGCCAATTGAATGGTTACCTCATATTCGTAAATCCAGTCTTGACCTAACACTACCTCTTCAAGTAAATCCTGATCATGACACACTAATAGCTTTTGTTCCATAGTGTTGTTGCCAAGATGCAGAGGTAAGGTGATCTCACCTATGCATTGAGTAATAGTTCCTCCTATTCCTATCAACTGTGCTATCGACGGACGTAATTCTTCCTTGAGTTTTTGGGTCAAAGAAAGTTTGATACAGCTTATGGTAGCTCCTGTGTCAATGAGAGCATCCACCAAGTGGTACTCCGTTTTACCTGCTCCCAAATTTAAATATGGTTGCGTTCTCTGTGAACCTAGGTTTTTAGTGGCTCTAAAATTAGCCATTGGGATGAGTTCTTCTCCTAGTCGATATCTCTCATCTCGCTCTCTCATCCACTCTTTCCGTTTCTTAATTCGTTCTAGGGCTTCCTGTCTCGCTTCTTCTCGTATCCTTTCCTCCTCAATACGTCGATTCTTGCCTTTGATTAATCGAGACATTGTTTCTTTGATCAATGGTTCTAGATATTTTTTTACTCGACATCCACTGATGTAGTTTGGTAATACTTCCCCATCTAAGGTTGCTAAGCTGATGGCTCCACTTGTCGATATACGATTGATGATTAATGGGCCATATCCTCTCTTCTGCAACTTCTTAGCGTGTTGTTTCAAGGTATATACCAAGACTAAATCTCCTTCCTTCAAATTTTTGTCTTTAATATGAGCGTCAAAGTAGGCTTTCTGTCGGCGTTTAGCAGCATAAATGCCTGCTACTGCTTGTAACCAGGTTTCGTGAAGCTTTTCTATTTGATCCAATTGAGCTGATAGTTCATGTCCCATCCACTCGTAAGTAGTTGCTACTCTGAGAGTGGGAATTAAGAAATCAATTGGCAAAATAGCATTTTGTCCATACACTAAGTTAAAAGGAGTAGTGCCTATGGCGGTTTTATAGGCTACTCGAAATGCCCATAAAGCATGATGTAATTGATTATCCCAATCCGATCTACCGTTGTTAACAATTTTTGTGAGAACTGTACACAAGATTTTATTCGAACTTTTGGCTTGTCCATTGGCTTGTGGGTGATAAGGAGCTGATTTCTTATGAATTACCAAGAATTCATTCAATAAGGTTTCTATAACTTCATTCACAAAGTGCGTACCTCTATCACTCACAATTTCTATCGGTAGTCCAAATCTAGTGAAAACGTTCTCAAAGAGAAACTTGGCCGTGGTTCTTGCGTCATTTTTCTTGGTTGCTTTGGCCTCAACCCATTTGGTCAGATAGTCTGTGGCTACAATTATATACTCGGCATGGGATCCTTTCGCTGGTGGGCTAATAGGTCCTATGAAGTCTATTCCCCATTTGGTGAAAGCTTTGGCACTCATCATGGGTCTCAGTGGCATCTCATCTCTTCTAATTGGATATTTCGTTCGTTGACAGGTATCACATCGTTGCACATATGTTATAGCATCTTGATGTAGAGTTGGCCACCACATTCCAGCAAAGAGGATCATTTTTGCTGTTTTATCTGCAGAGAAGTGCCCTCCTGCAGCTCCTGTATGTGCCATCTCTAAAACAGAAAGATATTCGTCTTCATGAATGCACAAACGTAATTGGTTATCTCTCCCTCGCCTAAAAAGTTGTTTTCCTATAATGGCATAATCCTTACTTTGTTCTAATAGTGCACGTTTCCTTGCTATAGTGGCTCCTTCTAGATATCCTTGGGTCTTTAAGAACTTTACCAGAGGCATGCTCCATCTCGGTGCTACTGTGGAATAGCATAAAGTTGAGTTCTCTTCTTGATTTTGTTCTTGACAAATTTGGCAAGCTGATACATAGTTATGTGCGTCTCTCTGCATGGTTGGCCAATATATGCCTAACCTCTTCAGAGTTTGCCATGTTCCGTTTGCATTCAAATGAGTTTTCCATTGATTTACATGTGCTTTCTGAAGCCACATTTCCTGTTCCTCCTCTTCAACGCATCTCATTAACAATCCACTTGAATCTTGGTGATACAAACTTCCTGCAATGATATGAAGGTTTTTAGTCTTCTAAAGGTCTTGGGTTCGGTTTGGTGTGATCCCATCTTTAGGTCCATGCATGAGTATAGGGATCAACTTTTCTGCCCATTGGGGACATATTTCCAAGTTAAAAAGGTACGTATCTGGCAGATCATCTGGTACTCCTATGGGTGGTTCTCCATGGGTCATTCTTGATAACCTTGTGATCTGCTCTTATGTGGGTATTTCCTTTCTTGACTACTACCTCAAAATCAAATTCCATTAGCAATAAAAACCGTCGTACTAGTCTTCCTGTATTGCAAGGTTTATTGACTAAGTACAATAGGGCTTGATGATCAATGAAGAATTTAAATTTATTTGCCAACAGGTAATGTCTGAATTTTTTCATTGCGTACACCATCCCTAGGCCTTCTCTCTCCGTGGTGGTATAATTGCGTTCTGCTTGATTGAGTTGTCTACTGGCATAGGCTATAGGGTGGTCTAGCTTCCCTGTATCTGCAGGTTGAGCTAAGATGCAACCAATGGCAAACTTGGAAGCATCCACATGAATGTGAAATGGCTTATTCCAGTTAGGTACTCGAAGGATTGGTGCTGAACTCAATCGATTCTTTAACTCATTGAAGGCTCTCTCACATTCTTCGGTCCAATTAAATTGAGTCAATAATGCATAAAGAGGTCTAGCAATTATGGCGTACATATGTATAAATCTTCGATAGTATCCACAATGTCCCATAAATGCTTGAACTTCTTTAGCAGTCTTTGGTCTTGGTAAATCCAGAATTACTTTGATTTTGTCTTCATGAGTTGAAATTCCATTTTTAGAGACAATATGTCCTAATATTTTTCCTTGTCTAACCATGAAGACACATTTTTTTGGGTTGAGGCATACTCAATACTCTCCACACTTGGCAAAGATCTTTTCTGTTCAGGGATATGCTCTGATCGTATAGCTGAATAAGTACATAGATCGTCCACATATACCTCCATAATTTTTCTTAGGAATTCTTTGAATACATGGCACATCAATCTTTGGAAGGTGGCTGGGGCATTAGTTAGACCAAAAGGCATGACTCTAAAGGCGTATACTCCCCATTCAGTTGCGAAAGCGGTTTTGTGTTGGTCCTCAGGAGCAATAGCTACCTGATTATACCTTGAAAAGCCATCCAGAAAGCTATAAACTTCCTTCCCTGCCACTCTTTCCAAGAGATGATCCGTAATGGGTAGTGGGTAACTATCCCTTATGGTTGCAGCATTTACTTTCTTCAAATTGATGCACACTCTTAACTTTCCATTCTTTTTCGGTACAACCACCAAAGGTGACACCCATTCCGTGTGCTCAATCTCATATATGAATCCAGCATCTAACAACTTATCTATCTCTTCCTTTATCTTTGCTGAATACACATCATTGTATGTATATGGTCTTTGTTTAGATGATTTGGCTTCTGATGTCATAGGGATTCTATGAGCACATATAGATGGATCTACTCCTTTCAAGTCCTTATAGGTCCAGGCAAAGACGTCCCGATATTCCCTTATGAGGCGTATTAACTCCTGTTCTTCCTCCATTGAGACATCCTATCCTATGAAAGTACATCGTTCTTCTCCTTCCTCTAACGTTACTACTATCTTCTTGGTTTGTTCTTTATTGTCATATGCTATTCCTGGCTGTGCTTCTCTTTTAGGCATTTGAATAGCAATTTTTCTCTCTTCTACTTCATATTTTTTGAAGTGAGCTGGCACTTCAAACTGATCTTGTGGCTTGTTTTCTTCATTCTCTGGCTCTTTATCTAATTCCATCTCTTCTTCCTGTGTAGGCTCTTGGTTGTTTTCGTTAGCTGTGGTACCTAATTTTTGATTTTCCTCCTCAGGTTCCATTGGTTCTGGCTCCATCTCAATGCTCTCATAGTCCTCCTTCCATTCTTTTTCTATCACTTCTCCTTCTTCTACCTCCTAAAGGACTACTACATAGAGACTAACGTCATATCCTTCTTCGTCAATACATTCATTCATAGTTATTACTTCTTCATTCACACATACATCGAGGGTCGCTAAAATCTCCATCCAACCATGAGGTTCAAACTCTTCATCCAAAAAGACTTGAGGCATGTACGCTGGATCTTGTATAGACCTGGCTACTCCTTGCCTTTGTTGCCATCCCTTTCTCCTATCCTCTTCCATTTTGGCAGTTTGGCATATCCATAGATGAGTGTCCTCGTTCATCCAAGATTGGTCACTAGAACCTATGCTGTGAATTGACTGGTCGTCTTCTTCCTTATGAATTTGATTCCATTGTAAGGGGGGAACATCTTGATATGTATATGTGTGGAGATTTATTCTCGTGGTGGTTCCTTCATGTTGTAGGTATACAACATCTTTTCCCCAATCTTGCACAACCTTTAACTGTCTCATGAAAGGTCTCCCAAGTATCATTTCATAGTTGCTCGGCCTTTCAAATTGACAAATTGCTAAGGTGTGTTCAAATTCAACTCCGCAGGTGGTGAAAACTACTCGTTCCAATAATCCCAAGGGTCTTTCTGTGTGTCCTTCAGCCATTTGTATTTTCATACGCGTTGGTCTTAAAGCTGGTTTTCCCCATTTCTCCCAGATTTCTCTAGTTGCAATGCCTACACCAGCTCCGGAATCTAAGATGGCTTTGGTGGTATAACCCCTATAAGTAATTGGAAGGCAAGTGTTTCCTTCATCTCCCTCACTAAAATCTCCTACCTTATCCACTGGGATCTTCACTGTGTTTACTTCGTCAGATATCTCTTTTTCTCCCGTCTTGACCTCCAATTGACTGGTCAATTTTTCCTTCAAATGTGGTTTAATCTTCAACAGTTCTTCTAAAGTTAGGGTACAAGGGATTTTGACTTTTCTAAGATGTTGTATGATATCAGATGTTTGGACTGATGGGTTCGGTTCTTTTTTCCTTATTGAGGGGATACAATATAATTCTGAATTATGTTCGTACTCTCCGGTGTAATTTGGCAAATCCTCTACTCCGTCATCTCCTTTGTCGCTTGGATCCATTGGTAAAATTTCTTCCGAATTTAATTCAGGTATTGAACCCTCTATTTCATTTTCTGCTTCTAGTTCTTCAAAGGGCGGTTCAATTCCTTCCACTTTCTTCCATCTATCCTCTTGGACTCTAGCCCACAAATCTTTAGGCCATTCCCCTTCTACTTCGGGAACAATGGATCCTTCCTTTTTATCCTCACAATAATTGCCATTCTGTGTCTTACTTACTTCAGGTTTTTTGTGGTCATGAATGATGACGCATTCCTGGAATTCTCTTTCTGAAATTCGGGTATTGGGTAATGGCAATGCAGGTTTCTCTAAGGTCTGTTGAGCGACTTCTATTAATTTTTTGCAGATCTCCAACCTCTCTTTCTCTAGGTCTCCTCTAGGATATTCTCTTTCATGTTGTTCTATGGTAGGTCCTGCTCTTATTCGTGCCTTGTATGCCTGAATCCACATGGCTAATTCTTCAGGCATGGGATCTGCTAACACAGATCCTACCTCTTCTTTTTTGTACTTTTCATTTTTATTTTCTTCTACAATTTTCTGTTCCTCTTTAAATTTGGGTTCTGTTCGTTCTTCTCATTTTCCTTCTTCTGCAATAACTTCTTTTCTTTTATCCTATCTCTACGGTTCTTCCATCGTTGGGTTCTTTTACTTACAGCACTTTTTTCAGGCTCTTCTGAGTCTTCAACTCTCTGAGGTGTGGGTGTATTCACTCCTAGGTCACTTTGATTGTGTTTTTTTGGTTTTTCTGGGGTCTCTCTAGCTTTGGCTCTTGTTATCGCCTTCAATGGTACAGTGTATTCCTTATCGCTCCCTGATGATTCGATTACTTCTATCACATTGATTTGCACGTTGGATGTAACCTTGTTAGGATTCTTGGGACAATCTCTGAAAAGATGTTCCTTACCACAATCACTACAGTAGCCTTCCCAGACTCGTTGTGGTGGTGGTGGGTTTGGCAATGTACATTCTCTGATATAGTGATCACCTCCACATCTGTAACATGGTCCTCTGGGTACAGGCGGTCTGTTCATGGGTCGGGGTGGTATGGTTGCTCTAGGAGCGGTGTACATTAATGACACATAGTCCTGCTCATATCTGTATGAACTATCTAGTACTTCCATGCCATAAGCATATGGTTTGTATAGTTGTCCATATTCTATCATAGAGCTTTCATAATTGGGATATGCTCCTTGACTATGCTCGTAAGATGAGTCATATGGTTCACTACTAGCCAATGGTGTGGCTGGGACTATTGCTCTCTCTAGGTTTTCTTCAGGTTGACCTATCTTGACTGGGACAACGTTCTGAGGATGGGGCGGTTGTTGTCCTAGTACTGGTTGTGGTTGGGTGTATCCTTGATACGCATATGGTCGCGGCACTGGTGTCTGCTGCTGATAGGTAGGGTACCTCCACGCTTCACCTCCTTACTCTCTCTGAGGGTATCCGTAAGGTCTCATATATGGCTGTGCTGGTCTCGATTGCCTATTGTAAGAGCAATTTTCTGTACTGTGATTTGTATATTTTTGTTCTATACTGCAATATTGTAGAGGTCCTGGGACAGTGGGTCTATTATAAGCATAAGCAGGTGGTGGGACTACTCCCCTAGTGCACAAGTGAGAAGGATGATCACCTCCGCACTGCATGCATCTTCTAAGCATGGGTACTCTTATAGGGTTACTGGGGTAGTTCCTCTGTCCTTGAACATTCAGCTTCTTTGCTACCAAATCGGCTATTTCCTCTACATTATTTTTAGGGATTGATGTGCTACTGGCCGAATCTTCACTTTTCAAGCTACCTTGAGGTATTTTCAGGTCTTCTGCTAGGTTGTCTTCTAGGTCTATACATTCCTTCATGCACTCTTGCAAAGTTTGAACTCTCTTTACGTATACAAGGGATCTTAATGATCCGTTCAACAATCCTTCCAAAAATAATGACACCATTTTATTTTGGGTAGGTCTCTCTTCTACTGGGCATCTGTCCACATACTGCTTGAATCTTCTTGCAGCCAATCTCACTGATTCGGTAGGGGCTTGCTTAAAGCTATGAATCAATGATGAAGAGTTGTTTTTGATTCCGGACTTAGTGAATTCCTCAATCATTTCTTGATAAACTTATTCCATGTTTTGAAAATTATTAGGGTCCAATGGCTGAAACCATGTTAATGCAGTGTCTGACAATGTAAGACCAAAGGACTCATATTGGATCAAGAAGTCTTCTACCTGTTCGGCTCTGATTACTTGTTTAAATTCAGCTATATGATTGTAAGGTTCACTAGAGCCATCATAGTGATTTCTCATGCATTTGGCAACTTGAATTGGCCTTAATCTTCTTCTTGCTTCGGGTGGTCTATGCATTACTGGGAAAATTGGTCTTCCTATGGGTATGCCTGGTCCTCTTGCTACAGGCGGTCTGACTGGAGCAGGAATTCCATGTCTTGGGTCAATGGTTGGTTGAGGTCGGTAATTAGGGTTATTTCCAGGCCTGGCAAACTGTACATGTGGCCTGACTGGGATTTGTGTTTGTTGTGTTTATCCTGACTGTTGATATGAATCATTCTGAGACGTTCCAAGTGGGTCTCGTGAAGTAGTGGCTTGGTCCCTAGGGGGAAACACTGGAATATTTTGATATTTCAACTCGGCTCGTTCTAATTCCGTTAACGGCCAATATCTTCTCTGATTCTTATCCAAATATGTGATGATGGTGGGGAAATCAGGATCTTGTAACTCATAGATGGTGAGAGGATTAGGGGCAGCTTCCCATATTGAAGAATGTGCTCTAAGAAGATGCTCCATCCCATTGATCAAGTAGACATCCATTAGGGAGTCATCTTGGGGAATCAGGTCTCCTCTCCAGACTCTAGCAACAGTAGATCTCCCTCTAGGTGTAGTTACTTGCTCTTCATTCCCACCTCCATTTAAGTTTGAAGCATTGTTTTCTTCCCCATGTTCATTAATGTTTTCCGGGTGTTCTGTGACAACATACTGGATATCTCCTTTGTCCATGTAAAATCCTCCTACATACTTGACTGCTGGCCTAGGCACTATGTAAGCCTTTGAAGCCTTCTTTAACCTGGCCACAAATCTGTTTAGACCATCCAAATAAATAGGGATCTCATTTTGGTTGGTGTTCACATACTCCAAGGAGGTCCTGTACTCTCCTTCAATGATTGACATCATGCCAATCATGAGTACTGTGTTCTGCATATCCTCTGAAGCCATGGGAATTTCTTCCTCTGACTCACTGGAGGTCTCCGAGTAATGTGAACGGCTACTTGGCTCTGCTACACTACCTACAGAAGAGATTACACTTCTTTGGCTTCCTAGGGTTCTTCCGGATCTCAGGTTCATCCACTTCACAACTCTGGTCAGTCCTTGCTAACCTCTAGCTACTGGAACTATTCACTATGGATTAGAATTCCAAAAAAATTTGACTAAGATTTGACTGAAAATGAAATTTTCAAGTCACGATACTTGTCCTCAAAGTTACACGATACTCGATCTTTAGATCCAAACGATACATGATACTTGAACACAAACGATACACGATCTCTGGATGTCCACGATACACGATACTACAACCAAACAATACACGATACTTCACCAGTATCGCGATACTTGAACCACGATACATGATACCTGGGTCAAAACGATACTTGAAAAACGATACACGATCTTTGATGGGTATCGCGATCGCTGGATGAACGATACACGATACTTGACTATCACGATACTCGGGAAGAACGATACTTGACCACACGATACACGATCTTTCGAAAAAGACGATACACGATCGGTGACAGGTATCGCGATCTATGAAGCCACGATACGCGATACTTGTCAGACACGATACACGATACTTGTCAAATATCGCGATCTTCCTAAGACGATACACGATACTTGGACAATAACGATACTCGGTATTTGGTTCAAACGATACACGATACTTCTCAAGTATCGCGATCGATAGATCACGATACACGATACACGATAGGTATCGCGATCGGTGACAGCACGATACGCGATCTTTGCTAAGTATCGCGATCCTTGGAACACGATACACGATACCTGGGAAATATCGCGATACTCAACCACAGGAGATCACGATACTTGTTAAGTATCGCGATACTCAACCGCGGGAGAAAGCGATACTTGACCCTTTGTCAAATTGTTGAGAGATTTTTTAAGTTTTGATTCAATACACTTGTTGTTTATGCTTTGCTACCCTCCCCTCTCTCTTTGTATCATTCAAGTCACACTTTATAACCTCTGCAACTCCTAAACGATACCTGACGCAGATCGTTTGTCTCTGGAAACTTGATTTATAGGTAAGATATCATAACACAACAGTAATGTGCTCACCTTGGAGGCTATTCCAATTCCTTTATCACTCCCCCTTGCTCTATGTAGCCCTAGATAGCCTAGTTGCTCCCACGCGATACTCGACAGTAGCTCTCCACGATACTTGCTCGGAAACACAAGTACTTTACAAAATGACTCTTTTTGGCTTTTATACTTGGGATTTTCTTACTTACTGGAAATAAAGCAACAAAACAAGAATTGAAAGCTACTCTAACTACCTCGCCTACTCCCTTGCTCCTCCTACTCTACTCATTCTACTCACTTCCCTAGACTAACAACTCACTACACACACTCCAAGAATGAGAAGTAGCAAGTGCGGCTGAAAATGACTTACCAAAGAAGAGAAAATCACCACTCCTCCTCTTGCTTCGATGCAAAAAAGCTACTTACCATAACACGAATGCCTCGGTTTGATTCGACAATCCCCGGCAACGGCGCCAAAAAGTGTGTTGACCTAAGTACCACTTAGGGACTTGTGGAGAAAGAGACTATACCTCAATCCCCCTCAAGTGCATATAGTGGGGATTCACGCTTTTAAATATCAATCCGATGAGTATACAAACCTAGCCGAGTGTATGACGACATGCAATCACGTGATGATCAATGCAAATGAACTACTCAAAGAGTACAATCAAGGCAAAGACTAATCCAAACAAGCTTCAACTGTGGGTCATGGTGTCACGATACTTGGTGCAGTAGCCGTCAATATTTTGGACTTTTCTCTCAGCTCCGAACTCCAAATATAGCAAATAGCATATGCGTTTCAAAGCTCTTGAGAAGACGCATCCAATGGCAGTAGTTTCATGCCATTCTGACACTTGTACTTCAAGTTATGAGCAAAATACTGAGTCATGGGAAAACTTTCCTACACTTCAACACTTCCTACACTTCGCACACACCTTAACTACAACAAATAAACACTTTCATGGATAGACAACACTCCCTCATACTCTTTCTAAGCAATGCACATGCATACAAGCTCACAGAGAAGAAGATACAGAGTGAAGAAGACACAAATTCGAATTTCTGTGCTCTCTATTCTCACAATGGCAAAAAGTTCTTTACAACGAGTCACAAATTGACTTATATACTTGTGCCCTAAAAATGGTCCTTGCACACAAGAGACCGGCACTTTATTCACTAAAAGATTAATTTCCTACTATTTTACATGGGTAAATCTCTAATCTTCTGTGGGGATGCATCTAGAGGACTCCTCTAGTGCATTTACAATGGGAAATATATTACAAGAAGGGTTATGATACAAAGATGTAATGTCCAAATCGGAAAAATTTTGGGGCCCGTCTTTTTCTCTGCCTTGTGCTTTCTTTAGCTCTGCAACAGTCGTGGGATTTGAACTCACGTCATCCCAATGGAAGACAACCAGCTTATCCAAGACACCAAGGCTGGTTTTGTGATGTCTAAGCCGATGGTTATATACATATGGTGGTGTTGTTCCCGTCGGCCACTCATGGCTGTGACATGCTCACACAAGAAAGTACATAATATGGAATAAGAGAGGCCAAGATGGAGTACAAGACTCCAAGTGAAGTCTTTTCACATCATATCACATATACATGAGCTTTTCAAAGGGACACCACATTTTCTCTCACACTCCTCTCAAAGGTACAAGGCTTGGTCATGATGGAGTAGGGACAAGTTATTATTGAAGATCTTAAAGCAACGTCACGCCTGATCATCAAACAAGGACATATCACATATCTACAAGTACATGTAAATTTCAATTTCTTATTGATTTTTTGGAATTCATTATAGGAACACTCCATCTTGGAAAAAAGATAGAATGGGCTTTAAGCAAAGTTTCTTTTTAAAGAAAAATCATGTGTTGGGGAGTATGAGATGTGTACTCCCATGAAAAGTTGAGAAGTCCCTCAAAACATGAAAGCCTTTAGGTATCTCAAAAATAGCCCTATTTATGGTTTTTACATAAATTACAGGAGTTATTTTTGAATGGTAGCCATTTTGGGAAAGGGAAAACAAGAGGGATTTATCATAGATTTGTGGAAAACATCATGATACACATAGTACGTATTGACTTCCATATAAGATCTAGAAATCCAAAATATACATCAGTATGATGGAAGTTTGAAGCTCCACAAAACCCCTTTCCATCATTGTTGAGAAAAAAAATTCAGCACCTCAATTTAAGAAATTCCCATTTTGGAAAAGGGAAAAAGAGGTGCAATAGCTATGGATGGATGGGAAAAAGTATATATACTGAGAGTATGGTGTATGGAATTCATAATGGAATCATTAGATTCATTAAAATAATAAGTTAAGGAGGAATTTTACTTTCTCAAAAACCCCCTTCCCGCACTTTTTGGAAAAAAATTCAGGTGCTAGTTTTAGCCAAACTCCAATTTTGGGAGTAAAAAAAGGGATTATTCAAGAAGCTTCCTATGAACTAGTGCATACATACATGAATTATGGTGTATGAAGTACCTTGAGAAGAGAAAATCCAAGAAAAATTTACATTTGGAGTGGATTAGAAGCTTGGTAAAAGCTCCATTTAAGTTTTTGCATGAAAATAAAATCTTGATTTATGCCTCTTTTGGGGAGCAAATTAGCATGCACTAAGGGAGGATTTGGAAAGGTGAAAATAGACCCAAGCATCTTCATATACTACTCTTTGAGGTTATGGAGAGAATTCTAGGATTTTCTTGATGGAAGAATGTTTTTGGGCACTCCACAAATCACATTTTTACACTTTTTCCAGCCCCTACAAACAGTCCACTAGTTTGGCATGTCCCGCTTGGAAAGGCCATATTTTGGGCTAGAAAACTCCAAATTGGACGTTCTATGGCTCGTTTTGAAGAGCACAAGGTCTAATTTTAATTAATGAAAAGAAGTTTGGAAAATTTCTATTTTTACAGGTCTGTAAATTCTGAATAGTTTTTAGCAACTACCCTCCGAGAGCCATATCTTACAAATCAGGAAGACCATTGAATTAATTTAACTTAGAGCCAATTGCACATGATATATATTTCATTTTATGATTATTTTCAAGTTCTAAAATGGTTTTTGTAGGTCTAAAGAGGATTACAAATGCATTTTTTGTGTAAATTTGCATTATTTTGGTAATCATCTGACCATGCTTTATGTTTTGAGAAGTGATCTAATGTTTTTAGACACTTCAAAGTTTATATTAGGACCTGAGGAGGAAGGTGCAGAGGTCTCAAAAATCATCGAGAAGAATTGGATGCATGCAAATTCCAATACCAAAACATTCAGGGACGTATGCTTTATATTTTCAGGCATCTTACTTTATTTTATGGCATGTTCTATATGCATATGCATGGATTGGAGTGCATATATCCACGTTTGTCGTTGTTTCAATTCTAAAGGTATGGATCAATATGCGAGAAGTACACTTTTTGATTGTTTGCAGGAAAGATAATTGCAAGAACTACATGGTTATGCAACAAAGAGAATTGTTGATAGCATTTGTTTTTATGTTTTTCCAGGTTATGGAGTCCATGTATGAGTTTATGGTGTGCATGCCATGGGCTTGTCAAGCCGTATGTTGTTGGATGGCCTGTGTGCCATGTTGAGATATCAAGCTCAACATGTGATGATCCAGGATGACACATACCAGTTTTTCGTTTCTCTGACATGTATAGTGGTAAGGCCGGTATATGTCAGGGATACTTCATTGAGCTTTATTAGATTTATCTACCGAGAGTGATGGCACATTTGTTTCTTGCAAGCTCACTCATTCGCGGACATTAGGTTTTTCCTCATGTACTAGTCTTTATATATTGCACTTATTGTATTCTTGGTTTAGGTCATTCTTGTACATTCCTTTTTATGTAATAGAAGAAGAAGAAAAAGAAGATCATTCTTCCTTGTCTCAATGTGTGTGTGTGCTTCTCCTTGAGAGTGAGAGTGTGTGTGTGAGCTCTCTTCCTTATCTCCTTCCTCGTGACATCGTATCAAAGCCAGCGTGGCTGTAGAGAGATCGTGGAGAAGGTGACAGTGAAGAGTATGCAGCAAGGCGTGGGAAAATGCGATTCACAAACGACCTCCATTTGCTACAAAAATCGGTATGAAGGTAGAAGACCTCAAAATATTTTCGAGAGTTAACCCTTTAGGGTCACATGTTTTTGTGAGATCGAAGTTTCGGAGCCATCTCGACCTCAGTTTCAAGCTCGCAAGGTGGGGCCCACAAAAAAAACCAGGTCAATTTCAAAAACTGTAACTTGCATTGTGTTTGGCAACACTCATATATTCCAGATCCAGAATTTCAAGCGATTTTGTGCACTGTTGATACACAAAAATTGTGTTTCTCTCAGATCAAACTGTCACGTCATAGTGCAACAGTGTTCAAGCAGAAATGCTGCTTATAGTGTTTTGCAGTGTTGTGAATTGCTGCAAAAATGGCAAACATAGATGGAATGAGTCAGCTTATGAGCGATAAGCTAGACAAGAATAACTTCCATGCTTGGAGATTCAAAATGACGAATTTTCTGATGGGAAAAGGCTATTGGAAGTACATCAAAGGAGAGAATGAAAATGCTCCGCAGTTACCAGAAAGGAATCAGATTGTAGATCAGGTAAGAGCATATGAGGAATGGAATCAAGGAGCATGAAAGGTAATGTACTGGCTATCTGTTAGCATACAAGATAGCATGATTGGACACATACAGGATGCCAAGAGTCCAAAAGAGGCTTGGAATAGTTTGATCACATTGTATGAGACCAATACAAAGGCACAAAAATTGCAACTCAAGAACGAGTTGCATACATTGGAGAAGAAGAGCATGTTGATAAGTGACTACACCTTGAAAATCAAAAGCGTATGTGAGTCACTTGCATCTATTGGCGTAAATGTAGATGATGATGATAAGGTTGAAGTGTGTCTTCGTGGTTTAGGAGCTGCATATAAGTAGTTCAAAACTTCTACATAGACCAGGGAAAATATTCTGAATTTTGCTGATCTGGTATCTATGTTGATTATTGAAAAAAAGAATCTTTGGTGAGGATTCAAACTCCCGAGGAAAATCTAGTTCTGAGTAGGTATTCTACTCTGGTAGAGGAAGAGGAAGAGGTAGAGCTTTTGGAAGTGGAAGAGGAAATAGTAACCAAGACCAAAGTCAACAACAGAATCATGCAAGAGGAAGAGGACAGTTTTGAGGCAGGGGGAGCTAAAGAGGCCGCAGAAATTTCCAAAGAAATAATTCAGGTAATGACAGTAAAGGATGTTGGAATTGTGGTAAACTTGGACACTTTTAACGTGATTGCAAGTTGAAGAATCAAAATAACAGAAGACAACAGAATAACTATGCATCCACAAATGCAGATGATTCTGAAAAGTTGTTCATGGTTCAACATCACATGATGAATACAATGTCTGCTGGTGTTTCAAAATCAAATGATAATGTCTGGTATGTTGATTCAGGTGCTACCATTCAAGAAAGCTATTTTTTTGTCCAACTGATGCACTTTCCAACCTCGATGGGCAGCCAATGCAACCATGGTACGAATGGTAGTCATGCATGAAGTAGGTGCGAAAGTTTTCTCATAATCAATGCCATATTGTTGCACATATCCTTTGGCAACCAATCTAGCTTTGTAGCGATCAATGGTACCATCATATTTTCTCTTAATCTTGTAAACCCACTTTGTACCAATGGCATTCTTTCCTTTTGGCAATTCACATAACTCCCAAGTACCATTTCTATGTATGGAATCCATTTTTTATTGCATAGCACCCATCCATTGTGGATCGTCACATGCATCTTCAAAAGAAAGTGGCTCTTCATTACATGATGTAGCAATAAGAGAATAATCCACAAAATTACTTGATGCATGGTGAGAGCTTGATCTTATTCTACCAAGTAAAGGTGCACTCAATTTGCTGTCCTGCAAAGTTTGTTTAAGCCACTTTGGCATACTTTGTGCACTCTTGATAGACACACACTCATTATGTAATACATCATCAACATTTATATCATGCATGGGCTGAATTTCATGCTCATTTTCAGCCATATTTTGTCGCAAATGTTCAACCATATGCGACTGGAAATTTCTAGCAGTTTGGACATTTTTTGGATGACAAATTTTAGCCGTGTTTGGCTAGAAATTCTCTTCATTTTCAACTCTATTTTGCTGGAATTTTTCAGCCCTTTGAGCCTGAGTTGGCTGGTCTACATGGCCATATTCAAGTGCACCATTTTGGAACAAAGGCATGAGTGTATCGAACACATCTTGTGAGCTAACTGTTGACTATTTTTTGCATTCAAGTAGAGGGTAAACTGAATTTTCAGCAAATACCACATCTCGACTCACAATAATTGTATTCGTCAATGGATGGTACAAATGATATCCCTTACTTTCAGCACTATAACCAACAAATATACATTTCTTTGCCTTGTCATCAAGTTTGTGATGCTGTTGTGATGGCACAAGAGCATATGCCAAACAACCAAACACATGCATATGACTAACCATAGGCTTATGACCATTCTAAGCCTCATAAGGAGTGATGACTCTCAATGGTTTTGTAGGGCAGCAATTCAACACATAGTTTGCACACATGACCGCTTCCATCCAAAACTTATCAGGAAGATGCTTTCCTTTAACCATACATCATGCCATTTCAAGTAGAGTTCTATTTTTATGCTCGACAACACCATTTTTCTGAGGTGTATATGGCACCATACATTGGTGTGAAATACCTCTTTCACGAAGAAAAGCATTAAACTCATGTGACATGTATTCACCACCCTGATTTGTGCGTAGAGTCAAAAGTTTTGTGAAGAAAAATTCTCAGCCATAGCTAAAAATGCTTTGAAGCAAGAAAATACCTCATTCTTTGCTTTCATAGGATACACCCATGTATGGCGAGTAGCATCGTCAATGAAGGTAACAAAATATACATGCTTCCCAAAAGATGGAGTCTTGATGGGACCACATACATCACTATGAACAAGTTGCAATTTTCTTGTAGTGTGTGTATGACTATCTTTTGGAAAAGAAGCACAATGCATTTTTCCAAGAATGCAACCTTCACATGCATGCTTTTCAATGGACTCAAGTATAGGAAAACCAATAACCATATCCTTCTTTTGCAAGTAAAGCAAACTATTGAAGTTCAAGTGACCAAAACAAGCATGCCAAAGCTCCATTCCAGCCATGGAAGAGGTATGCGCAACCAAGGCATTCGAGGCAGCCCTCTTATATGTATCCATGCGATACAAAACATTGCATAATGTGCCAGACATCACGATAACATCACCATTGCTGAAATCATGAACCATACACTTATCATCAACAAAGTGTACATGAAGTCCAAGTTTGGCAATCAATAGAAACGAAATTAAGTTCTTCTTGATATCAGCCACATACAATGCATTTTTCAAGAGAATCACACCTCCATTTGCAGCCGTAAGCTCAATTTATCCTACTCCAATGATAGGATAAGAGGCATTGTTTGCACACACCGCATGTCCTCCTTTGGGTGCATCTTTCAAAGAGGCAAAAAATCTTTTGCATGATGTTATGTGCTTTGAAGCACCACTATCAAAGAACCAATCGGAATCAGCCTCACTCACAACCATACATTTAGAATGCAAAGAAGCATCATAATGACATGTAACAATACATGCCCAAAAATCTTGAGCCATGTTAGCTTCATCATTCTTTGCATTTGCTGAATTTTCAGCAATAGACATGTCGGATTCCTTCTTCTTTTCATTGCGTTTAGCAAGTTTCTACATTCATCAATAGTATGACCAGCCTTTCAACAATATTTGCATCTCTTCTTCTTTTGCAAATCGGCATCATTAGAGGAATGATTGGAATAGGAAGCTTCAGGTATTGGTTTTGATGAACCCAAAGCTGAACCATACTTGATTTTCCCCTTTTGTGAGATAGCAAGTGCTTGCGTTCCCTCAATCAAACCACTCCTATTCACTCTAGATTGCTCTTCTTGCAAAAGAAGAGACACAATCTATTCAAATGCATACATATTAGGATTTCCTTTTGCAACCAAACGGAGTTCAGTAGCAAAGCTTTGAAAAGATTCCGGTAATTCTTTCAACAATGTAGAAATGAGTGATGCATCTGGAATGATCTGATCTATGTTTGCCAATTGCTCTTTCAAGTCCTTGATGCATGCCACATACACATCCACCGACTCATTTTCAGCCATACATACATCCTCAAGTTGCTTCCTCAAGTATGCAACACGTGTTTCATTACGCACGGCATACAAACAAGCAAGAGTGCCCCATGCCTGTTGTGATGTAGAACATGATTGAAAGTGTGGAACTATATGATGCTTCACAGAAAGCGCAATCAATGCATGAGCTTGAGCATTTTTTCCATCCCATCTAAGCTTCTCTTGTGTAGGTGGAGAAGGAGAAACCACTGTACTCGAAGAAGACGCTCCATCTGTGACAGTAGACTGTGTTCTCCACTATTTTTGGAGGAAAATATGGAGAACTTATGTACATGTTCTCAGTTATGAGCGGAGTAAATGGATTCAACAGAATCCCTTTCAAAGGGAAAGGGAAAGTGGAATAAGTTCCACTGATAGAGTTCTTTTCCTTAAAAGAGATTGCATAGAGAGAGAGAGAGTTTCACTTTCTCATTTTCATTGTCTAGATAGAAGTGGCACTCTTCTATCAAAGACAAAAGGGAGATTAGTTAATCATGATGGTTAGATTGAGTCTCACTTTTAGACTTTAGAGAGAAGTAGTTATGCTATTTTTCAGTGATGGTCCTTGACTAGATGAGATGATCTAATTATTGACATTAATGAGACTTGGAGTTGAGTATGACTCTTCTCTTTAAGGTTTCTAGGAGATAGGGAGATAGCTAACCTATTGAGGTACCAAACTCTTAGTTGGTGTTACATCATGAGCATGAAGTGTAAACATCAGTTAGGAGGATGGGGCACTTAGGGATTATCTGAAATTGGTTTGATTGCCAAAAAAAAATGAATTTGTGCTTGATAAATTTCTTTAGGTTTTTCTTAAGTAATCCTCTTACAACTTTAGGACTCTTGTCCCTCTTTAGCCATTCTCTCCTTTTAGGAACTTGTCCTTCATACATTGATTTGACATCTTCAAAGTTATAGGAATATGATATTCCTCAATGCTATTCTCTCTTAGATACCACTTAAAATATCCTATTCTATAATAAGAGCACTCACGCATCACACATTTGTACTGGTGAAATATGGTATCATTCTGACACGGACATAGAATTCTCTCTATAATGCTGCTAACTAACCAAATTGTAGTTGTTGAAGCATTGCATCTTGATGTCTTCCCCACTTGACAAATAAAACAATCACAATTACATAGACAACTATGCACAATAGATCTTGATTGATGTAGAAGATTGATTGCATCCTTAAGATGTGCCATTTGAATGTGATAAATGTAGCAACATGTGAATCTATCTTTCAATATCTTAACAAAATATGGCTTCAATGATTCAAATTTCGAAGCTGGATACTTATTATTGGATGGCATTGTTTGAAGCGTATAAATAGCTCTATCTACATTACACAAACAAGTGGTTGTTAATAGTCATTAGTTAGTTGTTAGTAATTAGCTATTACTAATTAGCTTGTTATCAATTAGCTATGTCTAAGTAGCTGGTCCTTGGTTACTTGTTTATAATTAGCTATTACTAATTAGCTTCTTACCAGTTAATTATTATTGAGTGGTTGGTTCTTGGTTATTTGTTTGTAATTAGCTATTACTAATTAGCTTTTTACTAGTCAACTATTACTAAGTATCCGATTCTTGGTTACTTATTAGTAATTAACTATTACTAATTATCTTTTTAGTAGTTAGCTATTACTAAGTAGTTGGTTCTTGGTTAGCTATTTGTAATTAGTTATTACTAATTAGCTTGTTACTAGTTATCTATTATTAAGTAGCTAGTTCTTGGTTACTTGTTAGTAATTATCTATTACTAGTTAGCTATTACTAAGTAGTTAGTTTTGGGTTACTTGTTAGTAATTATCTATTACTAATTAGCTTGTTACCAATAACTATTACTAAGTAGCTGGTACTTGGTTAGTTATTAGTAATTATCTTGTTACTAGTTAGCTATTACTAGGTAGTTGGTTCTTAGTTAGTTGTCAATAATTATCTATTACTAATTATCTTGTTACTATTTAACTATTTCTATTAAGTAGCTATTATTATCTAGCATGTTCTTAGTTTGTTGATACTAAGTAGCTTGTTACTAATTAGCTATTTCTACTAAGCAGCTATTACTATTTAGCTTACTCTCAATTTGTTAATATTAAGTAGCTTGTTACTAGTTAGCTATTTCTACTAAGTAGCTATTACTAATTAGCTTGATCTTATGCATTTATTATTAGTTAGTTATGATTAAATAGCTTGTTTTAAATCAACTATTACTAATTGTATTTTTACTAGCTAGTTAGATATGCATAACTTTCACTATTACTTGTTACTTTGTTACTTCTTAACTAAGTATGCATAACTTCTACTATTACCTATTAGCTTGTTACCATAGTAGTTATTACTAACTAGCTTGCTACTAGTTCAATTTTATATTAGTTATTTTATGTTTAGTTGGATATTACTAATTAACTTTTTCACTATGTCTAATTGGCTAAAACCATGAACTACAAACTGAAAATAAGATTACCTGAGATACATCAAGAAGGTGAACAAGATGTGCCAAATAATGATTTCTTCCAAATCAAGTCTTGCTTGTATCCTTTTTATTTGGTGACACTCTACTCTTTGTTGTTCAAAACATGATAATTAGGTCCTTGACCTCTTGTGAGATACATGTGGTACATGTTGATCTACCAGTTGTCTTCAGAAAGCTATCATCAAACTCAACTACACTTAACCGTCCAATCGTATCATAGACGACTTTCCTACTTACTCCCAATACCCTAGAAAGTCTTGAAACATTTATTTGATTTGTTGATGAATACTCATCACTGTTTAGAATCATCATCAATGCTGATCTCTTCAACACAAGGTCATCATAATTCTTTCTTATACTTTGTAGTGTATTTCGAAGATTGATGACAAGTGCAGATGTTACATGATCTTTGCTTTTGCCCATTGCATCAAAAAGTCACCCAATACATGACCCTAGAACATCCTATTTAGTGCCTCGATTTTATCTTCACAAAATAGGTGTCTAATTTGATTGTTAAAATACTTGATGATCTTATCCACAATGTCATCCAAGTTGCTTGAATTGAGATTAGCATTACCCTCCACATTAGTGCCCAACATTGATGTTATTGTGTCTTTATATTTCCTTTTCTTTTCCTTCCAATAACATCTTAATGCTTGCTTATCACTATCCACTATTGGTATTGTATTTTCTTTTCATCAGTTCACTTGTTCGAGTTGCCTTGCATCAACACATTACAAATGAGGAAGAAACCATAAATACAAGAACATCCATGAATCATCAATCTACTTTATTATATTGATTTTACATTGAGTATGCTCATCTGATATCAATATGTGCCCCATCCCTTACATATGTAGACTTGTTATATCACTTTTAAACCAGCAACAATCATCCAAAACCTCATATGTTTGATAGAATGAATGAAAAATATGAAATGAAATGAAACTTATGAAACCACTTTTAAGTCTGCAACGATCATCCACAACCTTGAATGTTACTTGTATCTAACTTCTAGATTTTTTTTGAGAGAACAAGAAAAAAGTAGATTAATGAAGGAATTGTAAAAAATGTGTGTGGGAAAGAGCCCACACATCACCATAAAATCAATGTCATCAATCTTTACAACGGTGATTACTGTATGATAGTAACACCCAATCTCTACAATAGATTATTCAGCAAGTAATTGCATGAAGACATTTCTTCATTAATTAAGCAACAAGCACAAATAGAACTCCTGACATACATTTTGTAATCTCAACTCTATCACGATGTTGAAGACATTTCACAAAGGTGATTAGATTCGTGTTTCTGATCAATCTAAGATTGCCACCAAATAACTTCTATGCATGTGAAAGTTATTTTGATATTTGTGTGTAAGTGTGTGTGCACAAGTCACTCCAGGTCACATGCAAACTCGATAGGAGCACTACTCATTTCAAAATGCACAAAATGTCGAATTCACTCTCGCATCCCGGTTTCATAAAAGATTTCATTGGTATAGGCATCGGTATAAGCGTTGATATGAGCATTGATAATTTCCAACAAATTATTGATGCTCATACCGATGCTTATACAGATGCCTATACCCGCGCTTATACCGGTGCCCATCGCATATACCAACGATCGATATCAAATGGTTATACCGATGGTCAAGTGATCATCGGTATCCCTAAAGTGATCTATTTAAGCATTTTCAATGATCATATAGAAGTCTTGGCCTGACTCTCGGTATGGACAACATTAGTATGCCCCTCATATGTTGTAGTGATTACTATTCTCATTCGCAAAGTATTATTAATAGCTCTTTGTCTTTGAGAACGTTTTTTATTATGCATGAGAGGTTCTAACTGCCCATCCATGACCATCCTAAACATACATACTCCAAAGTACATAATCACTTCATTGTGCAATAGATAGGGTTCTCTCTACACTCTCTCTCTCTCTCTCTCTCTCTCTCTCTCTCTTTATAACGGTAATCTTGGTAAGTGATGCGTATACTCTTTCAACCTTTCTCTTTCTCTATGTTTTTTGTTTTCTAATTTCTCTTCTCTTTGGTTTCACAGGAGCATTTTGACATTGATTCTTTGGAATTTGATGAGAGATGATGTTAGCTGAGAGCTTTGAAGACAACGATTCAAAAAATTAAATCGATTTAAGTGGTTGTTTTGTTCTCTATTGATAGAGAATGTGAAAGAGAGAGAGAGAGGGGGGGGAGAGAGAGAGAGGGAGAGAGAGGGAGAGAGAAGGGGAGAGAGAGAGAGAGAGAGAGAGAGAGAGAGAGAGAGAGAGAGAGAGAGAGAGAGAGAGAGAGCGAGAGATGAAAGAGAGAGAGAGAGATAGATAGATAGATAGAGACAGAGAGATGAAAGAGAGAGAGAATGAGAGAGAGAAAGAGAGAGATAGATAGATAGATAAATAGGGAGAGAGATGAAAGAGAGAGAGAAAGATACATGAAAGAGAGAGAGAAAGAGACATGAAAGAGAGAGAGAATGAGAGAGAGAGAATGAGAGAGAGAGAAAGAGAAAAGATAGAGATACATACATACACACATAGATGTAAATGATTGTTTTGTTCTTTATTAGAAATAGAGATAGAGAGAGAGATGAAAGAGAGTGAGAAAGAGAGAGAGATAGAGATACATACACACACACATACTCATGTATATGCATGCATACATACACACACATATACACACATACATATGCATACATACATACACACACATATACACATGCATACACATATATATGCATACATACATTCACACACACATACACACACATACATACATATACATATACATACACATACATATGCATAGACACATTCACACACATACACATACATATGCATACATACATTCACACACATATGTACACATACATACACATACATATGCATACACACATTCACACATAAATGTACACACATGCATATTACATACTCACATACATATTACATACACACATGCATATTCATGCATATGCATGCATGCATGCATGCATACACACATATACAGACAAACTAACACCTATAGACGCACACACTCACATACATATTACATACACACATGCATTGACACACACACACATATACATACTTATACACACATACACATATACACACATAATCCATATACACATACACATGTATATACACATGTGTACGCAAAGATACATGTTTTAGGCCTAGGTTTTTAGGATTAGGGTTTTAGGCTTTTTACACATGCATGCACATTGTTACCGTTAGAGGCCAAATGGCCACCGGACACTTCTTTGTATATAATCTTTAATAAAACATATAGTGGCCTGGTCAGTCACAGACTGTAAGTTCGACCGCAATTGTAAGACCTAACAAGTCTGTCTTCTTGCTCCCTGTGTACTGTGTTTTCTGCGTATTCTGCAGCCTTTGTGCAGAGTACTGCGTGCGGCCTTAGGAGGTCAGTTTTCTACTCCGAGCATATCATCGTGGAGCTCTCGAGAAGGAGAGCGCACTGTGGTGCATTGCCATCAAAATACTTCACTGGTATCAGAGCAGTTCGAGGCAAAAGCTTTGTTCCTTTTGTGTGAGCAAAGCAAGCACCCCTCCCCCAAGGCTTACGACTGAGGCGACGACCAAGGCATAGACCTTGGCATACCTTGTCATCCGAGTCACCGAAGTCACCGTTGGCGCCGTTGGCTGCGCGCGAGGGAGGACCTCAACGATCAAGGAATATAGAGGTTCTCGATACTTCCCGAGAGGTGACCCATCCCAGTACTGTTCCCCCTAGATCTCGCTTAACCGTGGCAATCTCTTGCCACTAAGCTACACTCTTGTGGTGTTTGAAGAAGGGGAAAGACTAAGGTTGACATTACCTTGAACAAGTTTTGGTCCCTCAAAGCTTCATTCTTTGATTTCAAAGCCTATTTCTGAAGCATTTTTGGGGTGTCTTTTGGAGCCATTTTGAAGTACTTTTGCACATAGTTCTCTTCACACAGGTCCAAGAACATCAAGAAGAGTGTTCTTTCTACTTCTCAGACAATAAATATCAACCTTTGGGGTTGTATTTTCAGCCACACTTGTAAAACTACAGGTTTCTCGACAGGTTTTCAGTTTTGGCAGGAGCAATCGCTGCAAATTTATGCAGGTTTTTTAAGCCTAAAACATCAGAGTTGACAGATACTTGCAGGTGTTATTGGCTAGTTTTTGGGCTGTGTATTCAGCCTTTTAGTGTCATTTTACTGCATATATTGAGCATATACACACCATGTACGCTTCTGTGGATACCGCTTATGTACATCCATATGGTCATTGATATAGCGGTTACGTTCTTTGCATAAAGCCTTTTACGTTTGATAAAGAGGGTCGTGGTGAGGTTTTCTTAACTGGGAGACACTCAGATGTTGGGATCTCTTCGGTGATGCAAGTGGAAGACTTACCCAACCTCGCCATAGGATATGTATGATAGTTGTTCATAGGTTCTCAAGAAAGAGGCTGGAATGGTTGTTGCCAAGGCCTCTACACCAAAAACAAAGTCTGCTAATCTTGTGCAGGAAGAAGAATGGGCGTTTACTACTATCTACAGTTTTGACCCATCTTCTCATGAGCAGTGCATGTCTGCAGTAGACTTAGATGTTTGGCATTTTGATAGTGGGGCGACCAAACATATTACCTCGCAGCGTAGTTTCTTCTCTTCACTTGAGCTTGCCCCTACAGGGAATACTGTTACATGCGCCAACAACTCCTCTTATCTTGTTATGGGAGTTGGTAAGATCATTTTGACTACTATTGATGGTAGTTCTTTCACTTTGTCAGATGCTTTATTTGTGCCAGGGATCAAGAAGAACCTGTTATCAGTTTCTGCATTAGCCAATGGTTATGAAATTTGTTGATGAGAGGTGTACAGTTCATGATATGTCAAATGGCGATGTGATTATTGCTTCTGGCATTTTATGTCGTGGGCTGTATAAGCTCATAGACTATGAAAGATCTGTAAATGATTTGGCATGTGCAGTACATGATTCTCAGGCTATGACAGATGCAAAGCTTTGGCATGCACGCTTTTGCTAGTTTGCTACGCCTGCAGAAATCTGAAATGGTGTTCTCTTTGCCCAAACTTGAGGCACCTGGAAAACATGTTTGTGAAGGTTGTATTTTGGGCAAAATGCAGTGTTCGTCGTTTCCAAAAGATGGTTTAGTTCGGGCTACTCAGAAATTGCAGCTTGTACATAGTGATGTCTGTGGTCCTATGCAGACACCTTCTTTTGGGAATTATCTTTACTTTGTGACTTTCATCGATGATTTTTCCAGGCATGCATGGGTATATCCATTGAAGGCTAAGTCCGAGGTGTTCATGTGCTTCAAAGAGTTTTTGGTTTTTGCTAAAAATCTATCAGTATGTAAAATCGGCACCCTCCGTTGTGATCAAGGGGGGGAATATATGTCTTCTAATTTAAATGCATTTCTGGCCGAACGTGGGATAAAACTCCAGTCTACAGTGTTGTATACACCTCAACAGAATGGAGTTCCTAAACAAAAGAACAAGTCACTCATGGAGATGGCAAGGTGTTTGGTCAAGAGTCAGGCTTTACCACATAGTTTCTGGCTTGAGCCTGTCATGTGTGCAACATATGTACTGAATAGGTGTCCCACTAAAGCGCTGCAGTCTATCACTCCATATGAGGCTTGGCATGACCACAAGCCATCTGTTGCTCATCTGTGTGTCTTTGGTTGTTTGGCATATGCATTAGTGCCCAAACAACATCGTAGAAAATTGGATGATAAAGTAGTAAAATATATTTTTGTAGGGTACATTTATGAAAGTAAAGGCTATCGTCTGTATCATCCATAGACTAAACACATTTTGGTTAGCCGTGATGTTGTTTTTGTGGAGGATGCTATTCAGCCATTGCTTTCATGTACTAAGGAGACATCTGTTAGCTCCAAAGACATGTATGATACTTTGCTGCCTCCTTTTATAGGTGGACAGTCTAGTGCTGGTCCTAATGAGGCAACTTCTCAAACTTTGCAGGTCTCATATGATGATGCAGATCATTCCATTTATGATGCAGATTTACATGACGCACTTATTGATGAGAGAGCTGATATTGAGCAGGCAAGAACTATGCCAAAATGGCTGGTGTGGATCTTGCGTGATAGAAAATTAGATGCACCTCTATCATATCGTACTCCATCAGGCTCTCATGGTGCCTCTTTTGCATCAGATTGCTATGCTATGGCTGCATCTAGTCTATGTGATGAGACTGAGCCTGTTTGGTTTGATGAAGCACAAAATTCAGAAAATTGCATGGCTACTATGCAATCTGAATATGATGGAATAATGAAGAATGGTACTTGGTCTTTATGTGACTTGCCTCCTGGAAAGAAGGCCATTGGCACTAAGTGGGTATACAAGCTGAAGCGTAAACCTAATGGTACAATTGACAGGTATAAGACTAGGCTTGTTGCAAAGGGTTATGCACAGGAAAGAGGCATTGATTTTGATGAGGCCTTTGCACCTACATGTCGTATGACTACTGTTCGGAGCATCTGTGCACTTGCAGCCCATCATGGTTGGAATGTACATCAGTTGGACATTAAAACTGCATTTCTAAATGGTGACTTGCATGAAGAAGTGTATGTTTTTCAGCCCCATGGCCTTGTGCAGAAAGGGCATGAGAACTAGGTGTGCAGGTTAAAGAAGGCATTATATGGTTTAAAGCAAGCACCACGTGCTTGGTATGAAAAGATACATGCCTATATGATTGCACAAGGTTTTGAGAATAGTCCAACTGAAAGCACCTTATATGTTAAGCGTGCTAATGATGTACTTTTGATCATTGTGGTTTATGTTGATGAATGCTGCTCACTGGCCCTCATGAGAGGCATATTGCTGATTTTAAGGCTGATTTGCATGCCTCATTTGAGATGTCTAATTTGGGGCATTTGCATCATTATTTGGGCATTCAATTTATGCACATTGATGGTGGAATAGCTTTGTATCAAATGAAATATATTGACATATTATTGCAGCATTTTGGTCTTGAAGGCTGTAAGCCTGTTGCCATGGATACAGGTTTACGATTGAGTCTTCATGATGCTAGAGATGCATTTGATGTTGTTCTCTATTAGCAGGCTATTAGATGCTTGATTTACTTATGCATTACTCGGCCAGATATTCAGTTGGCTGTCTCACAGATGAGCAGGTTTATGCATTGCCTAGGAGTCAAGCATTGGCAGGCGGTTAAGCGTATCTTTCGCTACTTGAGTGGTACTCGGCTACTTGGGTTTTTTTATCCCAAGGGGGGATCACTACCGCCAGATTTGCATGCTTTTTCTGACTTTGATTGGGCTGGTTGCTACGACACTCGTGTGTCCAATAGTGGCTTTTGCTTCATGCTTGGTGGCTCATGTATATCTTCGTTGAGCAAGAAATAGCCTACTGTGGACACTTCCAGTTGTGAGGCTGAGTATAGAGTAGCTTTCACAATGAATGTTGAGTGTGTGTGGCTCAGATGCCCTATGGCTGATTTGGGTGTTGGTCAGTCTTCTGCCACCACCATCTTCACTGACAGTCAGAGCGCATTGGCAGTTGCGAGGAACCCTGTGTTCCATGCTCACACTAAGCACATTGAGGTGCATTATCATTATGTCAGGGAGAGGTTCTCTACTGGGGAGATCAGCTTGGCATATGTGCCCACGCAGAACATTGCAGACCTTTTCACGAAGGCTTTGCCTAGGGAGAAGTCTGAAGCTTTCCGCAAAGCTTTGGGCTTACTTCCTTTTGTGGAGTGTTTTCCACATAGCTTGGCACTTCATTATACATGAGTGCAAGCTACTTGTTCATCGCATCATTCCTAGGGGGGGATTTGTTGATATATTTAGGTAGTGATGTGTGTGAACACGCTAGGACTGCCGAGGCACTTTTTCCCTCTTTAGGAGGTTTTTTTCCCTCGACTTGCATATACGCCTATTGCCCTAATGGGCTACTTATCTTCGTACATTCTCTAGTAATACATTCAGTATTGTGTGTTGTGCTCCAAGCTTCTTCTTCTTCCTTGTGTTGTTCGCGTGCTTCCACAGACGTCTATCTCCAAAAGGGATTACTGTGCACAACATGTCCCAATCTATAAGAAGATGAGATGTGCGAGTGCAAGGCATACTTATGTGGATGATGCATGCCTATGCAGACGACGAATTGAAGCACGCTACTCCAAAGCACTTCGGAAAATTATCTATGGAGGACATCATAGATATTTTCCTGATGGACATGTTTTATTTGAAGGGAAAATTGGCTGACAAGTGCAATGCCAAATGAAAGCAAGTGATTGGAAGTAGCTGTGGGATGTAGAAACACCAATCGAAGGCATGAAACGGTTGTTGATCTTTCACGTACTCTCTTATTGGAGTGAGTTATTGATCAATCATTTGGTAGACCCGATGCATATTTTCAAGAATGTGGGAGAGATTCTCTGGAAAACTTTGATTGGAAAGGAAGAAAGCAAAGCACAAAGGGAGGATTCGAAAGAGTGAGGTCATATGCAAGAGTTATGGGAAATTCCTAAGCCCAATGGAATAGTGTCAAGAGATCCTTGGGTGCTTTGCAAGATAGAGGAGCAATAAGTGAAGAGAGTGATTTCAGAGTTTCAAACACCTACTAGGTGCATGAGGTGCCTAAAGAATACGTTTACACAAAACGATGATCTCGGAGGGCTCAAGTCTCATGATTGATACAAGTTTTTACAATTTGTGCTCCTTGTAGCTCTAAAAGATTACCTTTCAGAGGATGTGCGAACAACCATTTATAAAATCAGTTCCTTGGTACAATGGATCTCGTCTAAAGGGATAAAGAGAGATAGCATAGAGAATTTAAAACTCAATGCTATAGAGGATATCTGTTGTTGAAGTTGTGTCCATCCCTTGCCTCTAGTGTTACCAAATCCACCTCTTTCACCTTCTTTTTGAGTCCTTCTATTGAACCAACAATTTTGAGTGGTGTGCTTAGTCTTATCACAGATGGCATAAGGTTGAACATTTTGTCCTTTTGATTTGTCATGCTTTGCTCCTTTCTTCTTCCCTTTCCACTTACTCTTGCCTACATAATTCACTTGGGAAATCAGTTCTTCATCATCTTCCTTCTTCTTGCCTTTGTGCTTCTTGTCTTTCTTATTTTCATAAAGAACACTTGTTGTATTACCTTGATAAGAGTTACCTTCCTTCATATTATTGTTGGCTTCTTGGTTGAAGATTTGTCGAAGGAATATGTTGAAATTTGGAATTTGTACATTCATGATGAGATCATAAGCTGTGGTGAAGGATTGCCATTGCTTATCACTTCTAATTCCATTTAGAATCTACCTCATGATGGTATCTTGTTAAATCAACTCTCTAATGGATGCTTACTGATATGTAACCTCCTTGACCTTGGTAACAAACTCTGTGATAGTTTGTTTTGTTATCTTCATCATTTGGTTGACCTGATTCCATAGGTGGTTTCTTGTTTTCATACTCGTAGAAAAGAAGGTCTCAACTGCATCCCAATTCTCTTGAGATGTTTTGCATCCTCTAAGATATGGCAAAAAACATAGAGATAGAGTTTAGTATTTATGACCTTGCTTGAGCATCCTTTGCACACCAAAGTGTGATTCTATCTATCTCCTCTCGTGTAGGTCCTCGTTTGGATCTTGGAATAGGCATAAGTTCATCACTTGCAACAATCCCATAAAGCTTGCTACCTTGCAAATAGTCTTACATTCTAATTTTCCAAGAAACATAGTTGTTTCTATCAATCTTCTCAATCATTGAGGGAAATCCATCACCCATCGATCTAGCTATGATACCATTGGGACAACTTGCAACTTGGAGAAGCTTGGAGTAGGTAGAAAAGTGAGTTTCCAAGCGATGAAGTTTGCTCCACCAACTAGCACAAGACCAACCCTTGAGCTTTTGGGGAGTTAAATAAACCTTATAAGCTTGTGATTAGTGCAATAAAATCCAATACTTACTTTGGAGCATCAATGAGAAGGAGTTGCTAAAAAACAGATAAGTTTTCACTTTGACGAGCTCAAAAAAACTTGTTATTTGTGGATGAAACAATCAACTTCAAATGCTCAAACCAGCCAACATGATTAAAATTGGAAAAAATACTTTTGGAGGAATGTTATACATAGAGTTGAGTGTCTAAAAGGCACAAGAGTAGAATGAATAAGAAAGATATGCTCTTATAATAAACTTAACATTGAAGAGAGGTGTCCTCAAATTTTCAGGGGTTGTGTAGAGATACACCTGCATATTGAGCAAAATACACTCAAGAAAATTCTCTAAAAATTGGTAGACACAAAGTAGACAGTGATATCTTTTGAATAGATGCTTACTCATCCAATTTGGTGTGCTATAGAGAGAGAATCAGCTTCTGCAAGATAATTGTTGTTGAAGACGATGGTGTAGAGGAATGACAAAGCAACACAATGAGGACCAAAAGTGTATGTATATTGTGTCAATGTAATGTACAAATGATTCGAAGTGTTTATATATTCTCGTGAGGCCTTCCAAGACTTTTAAAAGTGATTTTTGAATTCAAATTAGAGTGGGATAGTTTGTTGGAATGAATCAATCTAATTTCGTGTAATCTAGGAAGAGTAAAATCAATTTTGATGACTTGATTTAGGTGATTTGATTGATTGATGAATCATCAAGTTCAAATACCTAAAATTCATGGAATTTGAGTCTATTTTTTTATCCTTTTAGAAAATAAAGCTCTAGGCTTTTACATAAATAATTGGTCATTAAAGATCCTTATAAAAGTCCAAAAACATGAGCATAGATAAAAACTCTTTGATGAGAAGCAATCCAAGTGATGTTTCTTATGTAGATAAATTCATTTCAAGCATATTATAAGCTTGATGATCCAAGAGATATTACCTACAATAGGTATTGGATCCTCAAGGCTTTTTCTTAGCTTTCAAGTCTTGCTTGAATCAATTTTTAGGGTGATTGTTAGAGTCATTTTAGAGGTTATTATGCATAGTTCTCTTTATATAGGTTCAAGAACCTCAACAAAACTGTTCTTTGTGCTTGTTAGATAATGACTGTTCAGATTTGGGGCTGTTTTTCCACCCATATAAGTGATTTTACAAGTTTCTTGGATAGGTCTCAATTGTGGTCGGATCATCTATCACTTATCAATAGTTCATCAACACTTGTCAGCTTGGATTAGAAGAGTGCATTGATTCTTATTTAACGATACATTTGGATAAAATTTGAGCTCCTTTAGCTTAATTACCATCATGCATTTCTCATATATATATATATATATATATATATATATATATATATATATATATATATATATATATATATATATATATATATATATATATATATATATATATATATATATATATATATATATATATATATATATATATATATATATATATATATATATATATATAGAGAGAGAGAGAGAGAGAGAGAGAGAGAGAGAGAGAGAGCACTCTCACTATGTATGTATGCTCATTTGTTATAACACAATGTCATGGTTTGCATGTCCACGACGTGTTAAAGAGGGTTGTAGTGAGGTTTTTATGAATTAGGAGACACTTGAATATCGAGGTCTCTTTGGTGATGCAAGTGGAAGAACTACTCTAAACTCGTGATAGGTGATGTATGCTAGTGGATTCATAGGTTTTCCATAAGCCTAGTTGGCTTCTTTTGGTCACTTGGTATAGATAGTGAGCAATAAAATGATATGCGATGATGCAACCATGTAGTTTTATGATTCTTCTATCGGTTCTTTGAGAGTGTTTTGATGTTTATATTCCATTTTGCAAAGAAAAGTTTAACAAAAATTTTAGAGACCTCATTTTTCAGGCATACATAAGTTGATTAGGTTCCCATAGCTGCTTCTTTCTACAAGCATATTAGTTTGTAAACTATCTGTTTGCAAACTATTAGTTTGACAAATTTTGATTGGTCAAGTTTCTCATCTACTCATTTTTTTAGGGAAATTCTATTAAAAATTTCCCAAAAAATTTACATATATTCTTATTTTTGAAGTACTAGTGATGGTTTCTTACCTCTATTGATCAATATTCTAGTCATTTATGGCATCAGAGGTTTATTGAACATCAGGTGGATCATGATCTAGTGCAAGTTTCTTGAAGAAGAGGTATTCTACAAGGAAAATACTATTTTGAGATCTATAAGTTTGATGGAGCTAACTTGTCTCTATGGAAGAATCAAATTTGTGATGTTGTCACATAGAGGAGATACTGAAAGTTGATTGGTGTTCTTGCAAACAAACCTCCTAATATGGATGATGATGAGCTTCATCAAATGACAATGTCCACAATCTTTCTACACCCTGTAGATATGCTTATTTCATTGATTTGGACTGTGAGATAATAGAGGAGGTGTGGAAGAAGATTTTTAACAACTATGAGAAGGAGAATGCTTCCAACAAAGTTTATTTGATGAGGAATCTATATGCGTTGTACACAAAAGATACAGATAGTGTTGCAACTCATTTCAATGAGTGTGATGCTTTCGTTTCTCAATTGCAAACTCAAAGGATGAAAATGGACGATGAGATGAAAGCAGTTCTCTTGTTATGCATACTTCCACCGTTAGAGGATACATTTTGCACAACCATTAGTAACAATGCACTTAGAGGAAAGCTTATCTATAATGATATATGCAGTGCACTTCTCAATGAAGAAATCCATATGAAGTCTATGATTACCACACACAATGAAGATGCATATAGCATCGGTGATTCTTATCAAGGAAAGAATCAATCATGTGATAGAAACAAGAATAGACACAAGAATGATCAACATGAAAAGAGTAGAAGAAAATCATGAAATAGAGACATCGAATGCCATCATTGCCACAAAAAGGTACATATGAAGAAGAATTATTATGTCTCCCGGTAGTGATCCCTCCTTGGGATAAAACAATCCAAGTAGTCAGGTACCACTCTGGTAGCAAAAGATGCGCTTAACCACCTCTCAATGCTTGACACCTAGGCAATGCATAAACCTGCTCATCTGTGAAATAGCAAACTAAATATCTGGTCTAATAATGCATAAGTCAAGCATCCAATAGCCTACTGATAGAGAACAACATGAAATGCATCTCCAACATCATGAAGGCTCAATCGTAGACCTGTTTCCATAGGAGTGGCAATAGGTTTGCAATCTTCAAGGCCAAAACACTGCAATAATATTTCAATATATTTTGTTTAACACAAAGCTATTATGTCATCAACTTGTATAAACTAAATCCCCAAACAATGATGCAAATGCCTCAAATCTGACATCTCAAATGAGGCATGCAAATCAGTCTTTAAATCAACAATACCCTTCTAACACTAAGTCATAACAAATGAGAACAAAGACATGTTCCCTTTTTAGAATTACAAATATATGCTAAAAAGAAGGAAAAATTGGCCCGTTTTCAATTGTTGCATAGATATGATAACATACGTTTTAAAAATCATATGATTTCATTTCATAATAATTTCCTTCAATCTCCATTCAATTTTTTTGCTATGAAAACATGTTATACTATACACTCAGAGTTCCAAGTAGAACTATAAAACATTCTAGATTATAAAAACTATATGATTTCATGAAAATGGAAATCAACAAGCAATTCATTTTATTTTAAACCCACATAAAACATAATTTCACACCATTTTAAGAAAAGAATTAGAATACATCTATCAAAGGATTAGTTTTCCATGATGTGTCAATACCTTTATGTGAACAATAACTCATACAAGGAACATCTGATTTATCTATTCCTAAAATATAAAGTCATATATGTGTACTGGTCATAATGTCCGACTATGCCAAAAACAACACCATGAAAAAAAAATGAAATAGAAGAGATTAAATTGTCTTCATATATTGAGAGAAAACACCATCCCAAAAATGCATATCATCATGCATGATTCTTTGATATCTATTAATCCAAATGAAATATCAAAATGAATAACATGATTACAATGATGGCAAGATGTGCTAGAGAAGAAGAAAATATATCCTAGTTACTACTTAAATATGTCAAAAAGGAATGAGTATGAAAATAAAAAATGTTGTGTACTGATGGAATGTTTTCTTAGATTAAAGACACTAATTTCTAAGAAGAAGGCAAGCAAACGAGGACTGGGATGCTATGAGTACTTTTGGATTTCTTTAATGTTGACAAGGACTATGACATGTGGGTGAGAACTGAAAGGGCCTCAAATTGATGGAAGCAAGAAACAAATTTATAAAATTTTTGATACAGAAGGAGCCACGAGAAATGCAATTTGCAAGAAAACACAAAGGAGTCTTGTGCTAAGAGAGAGAGATGTGGCCAAGAGGTCACATCTCATAGAGGCATCATGATGGAGAAGATTGATATCAGTTTTCCCAACTATGCTTCTACGTTTGAAAGTTGCATTAACCCTCCAAACCCTTAACATTGAACTGCTTGCCCTTTCTTCTAAAGGTTTTTAGAAGTTTCCATTACCCATGTGTGGGTGGTATGTACCATTGATTCTATTGATTCTTATGCATTTTCAAGTCCAATCAACTAGTGATCAAAAAATTTTGGTTTATGGGTGATGAAGTATCCCTACAAACTCATTATGTGTACTCATCTAGAGTTATTTGTACTTCTAAAGAAATATTTGAATACATTTCGATCTTATGTCATCCTCCATTAGAATAGTAAAAAATGGATATTTGGATTTTCTCATATTTGTTTTGCTCACATATCCCTACAAACATATTCAAAAAATTTTGGTTTATGGGTGATGAAGTATCCCTACAAACTCATTATGTGTACTCATCTAGAGTTATTTGTACTTCTAAAGAAATATTTGAATACATTTCGATCTTATGTCATCCTCCATTAGAATAGTAAAAAATGGATATTTGGATTTTCTCATATTTGGATTTGCTCATATTTGTTTTGCTCACATCTCAAAAAATGGATATTTGGATTTTCTCATATTTGTTTTGAATTGCCTTTATTGGTCATATATTCATCAAGCACCATTCAAACCCAAGCGAGCTCTTAAGTTATGAAGGTGCCATTATTTTGAAATATGAGCCTCGATGTGAGGGATCAAGTACCTTAACAAATTGCTAGGATTTGTTGCTATGATATGTGAAGCATTGACTTGTCTTTTCAACAAGAATGAATGCCTTTTTATGAAGATGAAGGGGACAAAATGCTAATAAGGCTCCTTTGTATTTGCAATATTTGTTTGTATTGTGTTCCTGGTAAACCGAGGGTCTTTTTCATAAAAACATGATTTCAACATTAATTTTAAGTTGAAGGTCGATGCCAAGCATTGACTTGCTGGAATTGATGTCAAGCATCGAATTCTTCTCAAAAAGTCCCTATTTTACTACATAAAAAACTATCCAAGAAGTGGATGCATGGCATCCAATTGTTCATAAAAAAAGTCCTTTTTCAAAAGAAGCCAATGCTTTAGATTGACTTCTTGTTGAAATTCATACCGTCTATGGAAGAACCCAATGCCTAACCTACATATAGTAATGTTGTGTAGGCTCTGAGTATAATTATGGAGCCCTCCCATTATATCTTGGGAATCGCCTTCCTATTTGAAGTTGTTGGTCCAAACAAACTTCTTGAATATCTATAGGTATGAGTGCTTGATTTGGATGTGTATAGCTATGGATATGAGTGCTCAAAGCTATGAAGAAAGCCAATCTTTATACTTGGCATCAACTTTATGCATAAAGTTGATGCCAAGTATAAAAGTCTAACCTTTTCCATAACTTTGGCCACTCATATCTGTAACTATAAGTATCTAAATCAAGCAAGTGAGTAGTTGATCTTGGGGTTTCTAATACCTTATTTCTATAACCACAAGTATGCAAATCAATCATGTGAGTAGTTGATCTTAATTATCATGCCACACTATGTTCCCAAAAAGGATTAATAACTAAAACACTCCCAATGAGATTTCTTTGTAGGGGTCAAAATCCTCATTTAGAGACTCAAATATGCTCATATTCTTATATATTACAATAAAAACATAATTTAGCAAATATGAATGCAACATTTGATGAAGAATGCTTAAAAACCCCAAGATCGACTACTCACTTGTTTGATTTGGATACCTATAGTTATAGATATGAGTGGTCAAAGTTATGGAAAAAAGTTAAACTTTATACTAAATTTATGCATAAATTGGATGCCAAGTATAAAGTTTATGACTTTTTTCCATAACTTTGACCACTCATATCTATAACTATAGGTATCCAAATCAAGCAAGTGACTAGTCAATCTTGGGGCTTTTAATATTCTGCATCAAATGGTATATTCATGTTTGACAAATTATGTCTGTATTTCAAGATATAAGAATACGAGCATATTTGAGTCTCTAAATGAGGATTATGATCCCTACAAAGAAATGCCATTTGGAATGTTTTACGTATTAATCATTTTTGGGAACATAATGTGACATGATAATTCAGATTATAATAAAAAAGGAAGGATTTTAATAAAAGAAAAAGCATTTAGACCAAAATTCACCAAAATGTGCGAAAATGACTATTTTGGAGATGAAGTTTGGGTGCATTTTCCAACTATTATTCCTAGAACAAGGTTTATCAAAGCTTCATTCATCCACTTGAAAGGAACATTTATATAGGCCCAAGGATGACAAAACAAGCACAAATGGTATGCATTCAGAGGTAAGTATAACTTACAAATAGTATGTGATACCAAACAAACAGGCTCAAGAAAGAAAAAGAATATTCAAAATACATCAACTCTTAAAGTGGATGATGCAGATATTCTTGTTTATAATTTTGCCTTAACAAAAATAGGGCATCTGAGGAAAGTGACCAATAATATGATAAAGCAAAAGTTCTAGATCTATGTGAGATAGCTAATCATAGGCAAATAAGAAGATTTATGCATGATCCTACAAAACCTGGTATGTACTTGGATGAGGATAGAGCTCTTGTTGATATAGAAGAAGAAGAAGAGAGCTTGCAATAGTCTCAGACTCAAATGCATCTAATGAGGGGGCTGTAGACATAGATCAAGAAAGTTGTGAGTTGATTTGAAAATCTATGATATTTTTGGTGCTTATACAAATGCTCCAAAGCAATTTGCATAATGAAACCATGTTCTGTTGCATTTTTTAATGACATCTGAGATCCTCCACTGAATATACCTTCAATTTTTATTTTCTATACATGATTTTTTATCACTTTTATATTTCTTATATAGATTTTGGAGATGTCAATGTTAAATAGATCAAAATTTTGGGCACATTTTGAACTCCTAAATTTTCAAAAAATGTCAAAAATTCACATGTTTTCACTTGATTTTTAGAATATATGTATACTAGCATAAAGGGTTTTCAAACATAGGATGTAATTTGCTTGATTTTTTATGTGAGAGTTTTGTTTTTACGACATAGTTCTCGTTTTTTACAACTCGTTATTTTCTCATTAGGACCAATGAGTAGAATGTCATCAACATAAACAACAATGATCAGAAGCACATCATTTGCATGCTTAACATATAAAGTGCTCTCAATTGGACTGTTCTCAAAACCATGTGCAATCCAGTAGGCATGTATCTTTTCATACCAAGCACATGGTGCTTGCTTCAAATCATATAATGCCTTTCTCAACCTGCACACTTTGTTTTCATGCTCTTTCAACATAAAACCACAAGGATGGAAAACATACACTTCTTCATGCAATTCACCACTCAGAAATGCAGTTTTAATATGCAACTGATGTATGTTCTAATCATGATGAGCTGAAAGTGCATAGATGCTGCGAGCAATAATCATTTGGCATGTAGGAGTAAAGGTCTCATAAAAATCAATGCCTCTTTCTTGAGCATAACCTTTTGCAACAAGCCTAGCCTTATAACTGTCAACTGTTCCATCAAGCTTATGCTTTAGTTTGTATACTCACTTAAGCCTTCTTGCTACAAAGGCAAGTCACATAGAAACTACGTGCCATTGTTTGTAATAGCATCATATTCTAATTGCATAGTAGCCATCCAAATTGAATTTTGTGCTTCATCAATTGAAACAGGTTTATTCTAATCACAAAGACTAGAGACAACCATAGCATAGCAATCTGATGAAACAGAAGCACTATGAGATCCTGAAGAAGTACGATATGATAGAGTTGCATCTAATTTTTTATCTTGCAAAGTCTATGTTAGCCATTTAGGCATAGTTTTTGCCTCCTCTATATCAAACCTCTCATCAATAAGTGCATCATGTAAGTCTGCATCAGAAATGGAATGATCTGCATCATCATGTGGAACCTGGAAAGGTTGAGAAATTACCTCATTTGGACCAACACTAGACTTTCCACCTATAAAAAGAGGCAGCAAAGTGTCATACACATCTTTGGACCTAATTGGTGTCTCCCCTTAGTACATTAAAGTAATGGTTGAATTGCATCTTCCATAAAAACAACATCATGGCTAACCAAAATGTGTTTGGTTTGTGGATGATACATACGATTGCCTTTTCTTTCAGAACTGTATGCAACAAAAATACATTTCATTGCTTTATCATCCAATTTCCTGCATTGTTGTTCAGGCACTAATGCATATGCCAGACAACCGAAGACACATAGATGAGCAATAGATGGCTTGCGACCATGCCAAGCCTCATATGGAGTGATAGAGTGCAATGCTTTAGTGGGACACATGTTAAGTACATATGTTGCACACATAACAACTTCAAGCTAGAAAGTATGTGGTAAAGGCTAACTCTTGACCATACACCTCGCCATCTCCATGAGTGAGTTGTTCTTCCTTTCAAAAACTTCATTCTATTGAGGTATATATGGAACTCTAAATTGATATTTTATCCCACGTTCAACCAAAAATGCATTAAAATCAGAAGAAATATATTCCAGCCCTCGATTAGAATGGAGGGCGCCCATTTTACATGCTGACAAATTCTCGACCAAAAGTAGAAACTGTTTGAAGCACATAAACAGTTTGAACTTTTCTTTCAATGGATATACCCATGCATGCCTGGAAAAATCATCAATGAAAGTCATGAAGTAAAGGTAGTTCCCAAGACAAGGTGTTTGCATAGGACCACGAACATCATTGTGAACAAGCTACAATTTCTTAGGTTGTACTGAACCATATTTTGGGAAGGAGGAATGCTATATTTTGCCCAAATTACAACCTTCACAAACATGTTTACAAGGTGCCTCAAGTTTGGCCAAAGAGGACACCATTTCACATTAGCAAACTAGCAAAATTTAGATCACCAAAGCGTCCAAAGCTTTGCATATGACATAGCCTGAGAATATTGAACTACATATGTTGAATCATTCATAGATTTTGCATAATCTATGCACTTATACAGCTCAAAACATAAAATGCTAGAAGTAATAATGACATCACCATTGGACAGATCATGAACTATACATCTCTCGTCAACAAATTTCACAACCAAGTTGATCTTGGTTAATGCCGATCTTGGCTAATGTTGAAATTGATAATAGATTTTTCTTGATTTATGGCATAAATAAAGCATCTGGCAATGTAAAATAACTACTATTAGAAGTAGTTAGAATGATCTTACCAACTCCCATGACAGGACTAGAGGATTTTGGCACATGTGATAGTATTCCTTGTAGGGGAAGGGTCAAGTGAAGTGAAGAAATTGCATTGTGAGGTGATATGTTTGGTTGCCCCACTATCAAAGTACCAAAGATCTGAGTCTAGTGCAGACATACAGTGTTCATGAGAAGATGGGTCATAATTGCAAACAATAGTAAATGCCCATGACATGATCATTTCCTTTATAGTATTTGCAAAAAAATTATTTTTTTCTATTTTCTTCTTGTCTTTGTCATCCTTCTTTGATTGTACATAATTAACAGATTTTTGCTTACTAGTAGATGAGCTCCATTTACCTTTGTTCTTCTGACTAGCCAAGAAAGCTTCATCTACAACACCCATAATTTATATGTTCTGTCTAGACCGATCTTCTTGCAACAGAACAGAGACTAACTTCTCAAATGTTAAGGCACTTGGATTGCCTTTCATCATCAATCGAAGAGTAGAAGCAAAAATCTTGTATGAATCTGGAAGACCATTCAGAATAGTCTGCAGGAGTGAACTATCTAGCAAGACTTCATCAGCAAAAATCAACTACTCCTTGAGCTTTGACGTTTGTCAAAAAACTATCCATGGAATCTCCTTCATTCATGTGCTCACTCTCCAACTGTTTTTGGAGGTAAGCAACATGAGCCTCATTCCTTGCGTGGTATAAAGTGCTAAGTGCATCCCAAGCATCCTTTGCTATTTTGCAAGAGCGAATGTGGGGAATAATGGCACGTTTGATAGACAAGGCTATCTATGCATGTGCTTCAACATCTTTCCCATCCCAACAAAGTTGCTCTACATTAGGTGTAGTATGAACCACAACATGAACAGGAACCTGAAGATCACCATCTTCAATGTCATCCGCATCACCTTCAGTAACTATATTTGTAGTTGTGGTAGGATATTTTTCAACACCTTGCATAATATTCCACAGTCCTTTTGCAACCAATGCACGATGCATCATATATGCTCATAATGGGTAGTTGGTACCATACAACTTATCCTCAACAACCAACATATAGAATACATCACTGCTTTCAGCCATGGCCACTGGTTAAGATAAAAATGACAGTATCTCAAAAGGTTGAACAAAATTACCTTGTCAAGTTTTGCTAAACCTATAGCAAACTTTGAGGCACTTATATTGGCAAACCAAAACCTATATATATATATATATATATATATATATATATATATATATATATATATATATATATATATATATATATATATATATATATATATATATATATATATATATATATATATATATATATATATATATATATATATATTTGGCATAAAAAGACGAAATTGCTTTCACAGGTGTTGGGATAGTGCGCTCACCAATTTTCATGTGATTTTGAGATTGTGGCTGAAGGGATATCAAAGATGCCCTAGATGAAGCGACGACATGCTCTGATACCAATTGTTGGAGTTTGAGGTCTTTAGAAGCATGTGAACATCACAAGGAAGACGAAGAAGCTTAGAGCACAACACACAATATTGAACGTATTACCAAGAGAATATACAAAGATAAGTAACCTATTAGGGTTATAGACATATATACAAGCCAGGCAAAAAAACTCCTAAGGAGGGAAAAAAGTGCCCTGTAGGTCCTAGTGTGTTCACACACATCACTAGTGAAATATATCAACATCATTTTTAATGAAATGAAGATGCATAAAAAGACTATTAAAGAGGTTAAAGTGAGAAGAATCATATTTGAGGATGTTAATCCTCTTGCTAGTATGCAAAAGAATCTGGAAAACAAAATGTTCATGAAAATTTTCAACAACAGTCTCCTAGTGCTCATGATCACAAACCATTGAGATTATCTTCAGGTATCTCATATCCACCTGATAGATTTGTTCTAAGATTGTATTTTTTCATGCTGACATATGTTGGTGAGCCTTCTTGTTATAAAGAAGATATGCAAGCAAATGACTATGTTAAGTGAGAGCATTCCATGAAGAATGAACTTGATACTATTCATAAGAATGGAACTTAGGAATTGATACCCTTGCCAAAGGGAATGAAAGGATAGTGCTTCAGATCAGATAGTCCTTCTCCAAAGTATAAAGCACGTTTGGTTGCAAAAGGATTCAAGAAAGTATTAGGAGTTGATTTTGAGAAAATATTCTCACATGTAGTTAAGATGATGACATTACATATGTTGTTTGGATTAGTTGCAAAAGAGGACTTAGATTTGGTCCAAATCGACATGAATATTGATTTCTTGAATGGAGATCATATAGATGAGATTTACATGGAACAACCTGAGGGTTATATTGTTGGTGCAAAACAAGCCTTAACACTTGGCTTTGATTTGTGCCTTGAAGACTCAACATGAAGATTGCACAAAGATCACTTAGCATTGGATATCAACATTGAAGTTTATTGCAAGAGTTTGGATTACTTCATTTCATGGAAGAGCATAGGAACACATACCTATGCTTAGTTACTTCTTACTTTATGTAAAAGTCAAAATGACTCAACTCATTTCTTGTAATCACACCTACATTCAAAAGTCGTGGAAATTAGAAGTTATGAATGGAGAGAATATCTCCATATGATTAGATGAGAGATTTGAGGGAGCCTACATTTGAATTTGAAATTCAAATCTTCTTCAAACTCTTATAAAAAACCAATGAAAAAGTCGCGAAAAAAGAGAGCTCACTTCCCGAGACTAATCCAAGCAGATCATTGAGTGTGTGAGAGCTACTATTGAGCCTACACCTCTGAGTACCATTGGGCATCACTCTACATGCCAATGGGAATGTACATTTGATAGTTTCAATACATATACTCATAGTTCTTAACTCTGTGTTCTCTGAGTCATTCACCTCAAAGTCTGTCAACTTCAACAGGGCATATCTCAAGATCTACTGAACCAAATTTGATGATCCAGGGCTCATTGGAACCAGCTCAAAGCATTCTACAACACTACAAAATTTCAAGTCATTCTATTCAGCCAATTGGGAGAAATCGCTGTCGAAGTGATCACTGGTATATTTCTGTGTTGTTCCTAAAAAGTCGGGGGTGTCCCTGATTTTGCTAAAGATCATGCTCAGTGTATAGTTTGTTATTTGGAGTGATTTAACTTGCTAATGGTAGCTTGTTAAGTTAATTTAATACTCCCAGAAGGAATTAAACCAATTGCAAGTGTGCTGGTCACACTGAGCTTAGAACTGAGCAGGTATCAATACAGGAATAGAAAGTTTTTGGAGTTGTGAAGGTTCAAAATCATCTGTTTTGATTTGGTCATTACTCAATCACTTTCTAAAGCACATATATAGTTTCTTGGTGTCATTTGGAAGCTCAAAGAGTCTCTTAACCATATCTGAAAAGAAAAGAGGGCAGGTGTGAAGCAGGTCTAGCAGCACCAACTTGATCTTCTGATTGTACCCAACCATCACATCCAACAGTGGTATCAGAGCAAATAAGGTAATCATGGGTGATGGTTTCCCTTCCTTCATTGACAAATTGGATAGGAATAACTACCAGGCATGGTCATTAAGAATGAAGACTTATCTACAAGGGAGAAGCTTGTATGGATACATATCAGGAGATGAGGAGTTGCCCTCATTCAAAACCAGAGGCCTACCTACAAAGGATGAGCATGAGAGACTAAATCAATGGTGTGCTAAAGATGCTTTGGCAAGGTCATATCTTCTAAACTCTATCTCTGATTTCCTTCTACCTCATGTTAGGAACTGTAAGACTTCCCAAGAGACTTGGGAAACTTTGTCAACATACTTCTCATCAAGCACAAGAGCCAGAAAGAATCAGCTATGGATTGAGTTTACAACTCTCAGGAAGCAATCAAAACAATGTGTCTCAGATTTTTTCACCAAAGTCAAAGACATTGCAGATCAACTTGCAAGTGTTGGAGAAGAAATTGAAGAAGAGCAAATAGTCAGACAAGTGATCAATGGACTCAAAGCAGATGACAAGTGGGAAAGCTTTACCACTGCAATGGACTTGTACATGGACATCCAAGCACCTGATCTAACAACTCTGATTGGAAAACTATTCACACATGAAGCAAAGATCACAAAGAATGGAGAGCAATCAAAAGGTAACAATCCCTCTGCCCTATATACAGATAAGAAGTCTAAAGACAAGGGTAAAAGTAAGAAAGTTGATGAAGAAGGATCCACCTCCCAAGCAAACTATGCAGGGAGAGGTAGATCATCTAGAGGTAGGGGCAGAGGAGGTAAGTCAGGTAGGGGGAGACCCTATAATCAATCTCCATGCAATATTTGTGGCTTGTCTAACCATACTACAGATGAATGCTACAAAAACTACAAGAACCAAAGAGGAAGAGGTCACCAAAGAGGAGGATACTCTCAAGGCAGAGGCAGATTCAATCAATCTCAAGGCTACCATGGTTACAACAATAATTACAACAATAACTACAACAATAGCTACAATCACAATGGCAATTATCAAGGAGGATACACGAACAGAAAGGATTACAACAATTATGCAGAGGATCAAGATGATTCCTTGTTGATTATGAACATGACATCTAAATCAGGTATCAATGATGATCATTTGTTCTATATTGACTCAGGTTGCTCTAACCATTTAGCTGGGAATGTTGCCTTACTCTCTGATTTGGAAGAACCTAAAGGCAAGCACCAAGTGCAGACAGGTGATGACACTAAACATTCAGTGGTTAAAGTAGGTAATGTCAAAACAAGTGATGGTAATCAGAACTTGCTAAGCAGAGTATTGTATGTTCCAACAATCACCAAGAATCTGATGAGTGTAGGTCAGATTGTTGAAAAAGGTCTGCAGGTCAGGTTCACTCAACATGGTGCATATGTGGAGGATCCAAGACATGGATTCAGAAGGATAGCCAAGGGAGAGAAATCAGGTAGACTATTTACTTTTGAACTTGAGGATACTAAGAACATTGCCTTGTACAACTATAAGGACCAAACCCTATCAGAATTGGAAATGTGGCACAAGAGATTGGGTCACATTGGAGAGAGGACCATAAAGCAGATGAGTAGGGATCAATGTGTGCTTGGGATACCTAATGTATCCAAGCAACACATGATATACAAGTGTGGGGCTTGTCAATTTGGTAAGTCACACAGATTGCCATATACCAAAAAAGGTTTTATGCATGAAGACTACTTGGAATTGGTGCATACAGATGTTTGGGGACCAAGCAAGGAGCCATCCATATCTGGATCAAGGTACTATGTATCTTTTATAGATGATTATAGCAGATGGACTGTCTTGTACTTCATGAAACATAAAGATGAAGTATTTAATTGTTTCAAAAGGTATCTTGCATTAGTTGAGAATCAAACAGGTAGACATTTGAAGAGGCTAAGGTCAGATGGTGGTGGAGAATACTTCTCCAATGACTTTGAAGAGTTCTTGCAGGAAAGAGGCATCAGGAGGGAGATTACCACAAGGTACTCACCTGAACAAAATGGGGTAGCTGAAAGGAGGAATAGACTCATTGTGGAGACAGCTAGGTCTATGCTTAATGAGAAAAAATTACCAAATTATCTTTGGGCAGAGAGTGTATCTACTGCCACATACTTAATCAACAGGTTGCCATCAAAGACACTTGATGGAATAACACCCTATGAGGCTTGGCATGGTAAGAGACCATCTCTGGATCATTGCAAGATCTTTGGGTGTGTTGCATATGTGCATATTCCCTCACAGGTAAGGGGAAAGCTAGACCCTAAGGCTGAAAAGTGTATCTTTATTGGTTATGATTTGAATCAGAAAGGATACAGGTTCTATAACCCCTCAAATAAAGGCTTCAAGGTAAGCAGAGATGTCATCTTTGATGAAAATGATTCATGGTATGATAATGAGTGCAGGAAAGTTAGCCTACCTTATGATATGGAAGAAGACTTTCCAAAGCTTGTCAGGCAAGAACCAACTCAGAATGAGGACACAAGTTCAGATGATGAAGACACCATCAACATTGAAGAATTCAAGGCTTGGAAATCCAAAGGGAAGATGAAGATGAAGCAACTTGAAGACAATCCAGAATCCTCAACTCAAGCTATGAGGAGATCTTCAAGAGAAAAGAAGAAACCAATTAGGTATGGGTATGATACTTCACTTGTAACCAAGCACTCTGTATATCTTGCAAAGGATATCTTAAGTGAAGAACCAGGTACATTTGAGGAAGCTATTACTAAACCAGAATGGAAGGAAGCAATGGATGAAGAAATGGAGGCTCTCAAGGAGAGTGATACTTGGGACTTGGTACCCAAGAAGGACTCCATGAAGGTGATAGGATCCAGATGGATCTACAAACTCAAAAGGAACTCAGATGGTACAATAAGCAGGTACAAAGCTAGGTTGGTAGCCAAGGGTTTTGCACAAACCCAAGGCATTGATTATGAGGAGACATTTTCTCCTGTGGCAAAGATGCCAACTATCAGAATTATGGTGAGTGTAGCTGCATCCAAGAATTGGAACATGTACCAATTGGATGTAAAGAATGCATTCTTGAATGGATGGATATCTGAAGAGGTCTACATGTCACAACCACCTGGCTATGAGGATCCCAATAAGGTAAATCATGTGTGCAAATTGAAGAAGGCTCTGTATGGATTGAAGCAGGCACCTAGAGCATGGAACTATAGGTTGACAACCTATCTCTTGGATCAAGGATTTGTGATGAGTAAAGCAGACACTTCATTGTTTATAAAGAAGAACAATTCAGAGGTAATATACTTGTGTGTCTATGTTGATGACATCATTATTACAGGAAATGATGTTCAAGGAATTAGACACATCAAAGGTCAAATGATGAAGGAATTCAAGATCAATGATCTTGGATTATTGAAGTACTTCCTAGGGCTTGAATTGGTCTACACAAATTCAGGTATATTCATTACTCAGAAGAAGTACATTCAGGACATGGTCAAGAAGTTTAATTTGCAGGAAGCTAAAGTCTCAAACATTCCTATGGAGGTCAACCACAAACTCAGTGCACATGAAGGAGAAGAACTCAAGGATATTTTAGGTTACCAAAGTTTGGTAGGTAGTCTCAATTATGCTACCTTAACTAGGATTGATATCTCATATGGTGTTAGTGTACTTAGCCAATTTATGCATAAGCCAAGAGTACCACATTTGGAGGCAGCCAAGAAGATAGTAAAGTACCTAAAGGGAACACAAAATCATGGTTTGTATTATCCATATTCATCAGACATTGACATCAAGGTATACTCAGATGCAGATTGGGCAGGTTGCAAGGATGACAGGAGGAGTACATCTGGTTACATATGCTTTGCAGGTGATAAACCAATTTCTTGGTCATCCAAGAAACAACCCACAGTAGCCCTATCATCTACTGAGGCAGAGTACAGAGGGCTAGCCAATGCTACTCAAGAAGCAATATGGTTGAAGCTACTATACTCAGAATTGGGCCTATATACAAGGCCACCTATCATATTTGGTGATAACACAAGTTCACTTCACTTAGCAGCTAATCCTGTGTATCATGCTAGGACAAAACACATAGAGGTTCATTACCACTATGTGAGGGAGAAATTACTTAGCAAGGAAATCCAATTATCATATGTGTCCACTAATATTCAATGTGCAGATTTGCTTACAAAATCTTTGGGTGGGAGCAAGCTATGCAGGTTTAAATCCATGATAGGATTGCAGGATATCATTGAAGACTAAAGATGAAGACTCAAGCAAGTGTTTGGCTTGAGGGGGAGCTGTTGGTGCAAAACAAGCCTTAACACTTGGCTTTGATTTGTGCCTTGAAGACTCAACATGAAGATTGCACAAAGATCACTTAGCATTGGATATCAACATTGAAGTTTATTGCAAGAGTTTGGATTACTTCATTTCATGGAAGAGCATAGGAACACATACCTATGCTTAGTTACTTCTTACTTTATGTAAAAGTCAAAATGACTCAACTCATTTCTTGTAATCACACCTACATTCAAAAGTCGTGGAAATTAGAAGTTATGAATGGAGAGAATATCTCCATGTGATTAGATGAGAGATTTGAGGGAGCCTACATTTGAATTTGAAATTCAAATCTTCTTCAAACTCTTATAAAAAACCAATGAAAAAGTCGCGAAAAAAGAGAGCTCACTTCCCGAGACTAATCCAAGCAGATCATTGAGTGTGTGAGAGCTACTATTGAGCCTACACCTCTGAGTACCATTGGGCATCACTCTACATGCCAATGGGAATGTACATTTGATAGTTTCAATACATATACTCATAGTTCTTAACTCTGTGTTCTCTGAGTCATTCACCTCAAAGTCTGTCAACTTCAACAGGGCATATCTCAAGATCTACTGAACCAAATTTGATGATCCAGGGCTCATTGGAACCAGCTCAAAGCATTCTACAACACTACAAAATTTCAAGTCATTCTATTCAGCCAATTGGGAGAAATCGCTGTCGAAGTGATCACTGGTATATTTCTGTGTTGTTCTTAAAAAGTCGGGGGTGTCCCTGATTTTGCTAAAGATCATGCTCAGTGTATAGTTTGTTATTTGGAGTGATTTAACTTGCTAATGGTAGCTTGTTAAGTTAATTTAATACTCCCAGAAGGAATTAAACCAATTGCAAGTGTGCTGGTCACACTGAGCTTAGAACTGAGCAGGTATCAATACAGGAATAGAAAGTTTTTGGAGTTGTGAAGGTTCAAAATCATCTGTTTTGATTTGGTCATTACTCAATCACTTTCTAAAGCACATATATAGTTTCTTGGTGTCATTTGGAAGCTCAAAGAGTCTCTTAACCATATCTGAAAAGAAAAGAGGGCAGGTGTGAAGCAGGTCTAGCAGCACCAACTTGATCTTCTGATTGTACCCAGCCATCACATCCAACATATATGCATCCTGGCAAAGAAAGTCTGGTGTGTAAGCTCAAGAAGAGATTGAATGGAATTCATGTCGACATGCAATACGTGGCATGCTCATACACCATTAATTTGTCAAAATCCATGAAGATTATGTTGATATATTTAAGCAGTGATGTGTGTGAACACACTAGGACCATCAAGGTCCTTTTTTCTCTCTTTAGGAGGTTTTTTTCCCCCGACTTGTAGATAGTCCTATAACCCTAACGAGTCACTTATCTTTGTACATTCTAGTGGTAATACACTCAGTATTGTGTGTTGTGCTCCAAGCTTCTTCTTCTTCCTTGTGTTGTTTGTGTACTTTTGCAAACCTTAAACTCGAACAATTGGCATCAGAGTAGGCCATCGCTTCATCTAGGGCATTGTCGACACCCTTCGGTCACAGTTTCAGAATCCCACAAAATTCGGTGAGCATACCGAAGGTGATTAGGAGATCAAAACAACTTCGCCCTATGGTGCCGAACTCGTAATATGAGCTCGTTTCGGCCTCTGAATGCACTATCGTAGTGCTTGTGCAAGCAATTTTGTCTTTTTGTGCCAAAGATATATACAAGTTTTGGTTTGCCAATATAAGTATCTCGAAGTCTGCTACAAGTTTAGTAGAACTCAACATGATAATGCTATTCAACTTTTTGAGATATAATAATTTTTTGCATTAGGGTATTTTAGTCAATGGCCATGGTTGAAAGCAATGATGTATTCTGTATGTTGGTTGTTGAGGATAACTTGGATAGTACCAATCACATGTTATGGGCTTATATGATTCGTTGCAAAAGGACTATGGAATATTGTACAGGGTGTTGAAAAACATTCTATTACACTTGCAAACACAGTTACTAAAGGTGATGAAGACGACATTGAAGATGATGATATTCTTCATGTTCCTATTCATGTTGTGGTTCCTAGTGCACCTATTGCAGAGAAAATTCCTTGGGATGGTAGAGATGCTTAGGCACATGCATTGATAGCCTTGTCTGTCAAACGTGCCATTATTCCTCTTATTCGCTCTTGTAGAACAGCTAAGGATGCTTGGCATACACTTACCACTTTATAGTAGGCAAGGAATGAGGCTCGTGTTGCTTAGCTTCGAAAAAAGATGAAGAGTGAGCACATGAATGAAGGAGATTCCATGGAAAGTTTTCTTACAAAGATCAAAGATTTGAATGAACAATTAATTTCTACTGATGAAGTCTTGCCTGACAATTCACTTGTGCAGAGTGTTCTGAATGGTCTTCCTGATTCATATCAGAGTTTTGCTTCTACTCTTCATTTGATGATGAAAGGCAATCCAAATGCCTTAACATTTGAGGAGTTAGTCTTTGTTTTGTTGTAGGAAGATCAGTCTAGGCAGAACATGTCCATTATGCGTGTTGCAAATCAAGCTTTCTTGGCTATTCAAAAGGGCAAAGGTAAATGGAGCTCTTCTACTAGTAAGCAAAAATCTACTAATTTTGCACAATCAAATAAGGAAGACAAAGATGAGAAGAAAATAGAAAAGCAGAATTTACTATTGTTTGAAGTTTTGACCCATCTTCACATGAGCACTGTATGTCTGTAGTAGACTCAGATGTTTGGTACTCTGATAGTGTGGCAACCAAACATATTACCTTGCAGCATAGTTTCTTTACTTCACTTTTGCATGCCCCTATAGGGAATATTATCACATGCGCCAACAACTCCTCTTATCCTGTTATGGGAGGTGGTAAGATTATTCTGACTTCTACTGATGGTAGTTCTTTTACATTGTCAGATGGTTTATTTGTGCCATGGATCAAGAAGAATCTGTTATCAGTTTCAGCTTTAGCCAAGATCGGCTTGGTTGTGAAATTTCTTAATGACAGATGTACAATTCTTGATATGTCAAATGGCAATGTCATTATTGTTTCAAGCATTTTATGTTGTAGGTTGTATAAGCTCATAGACTATGAAAAATCTATGAACAATTTCTCATGTGTAGTACATGATTCTCAAGCTTTGCCATATGCAAAGCTTTTGCATGCATGCTTTGGTCATCTGAATTTTGCTAGTTTTCTATGCCTGTAGAAATCTAAAATGGTGTCCTCTCTACCCAAACTTGAGACAGCTAGTAAACATGTATGTGAAGGTTGTATTTTGGGCAAAATGGAGCATTCCTCCTTCCCAAAAGGTGGTTTAGTTCGAGCTACTCAAAAATTGCAGCTTGTTCACAGTGATGTTTGTGGTCCTATGCAGACACCCTCTTTTGGGAACTATCTTTACTTCGTGACTTTCATCGATGATTTTTCCATGCATGCATGGGTATATCCATTGAAAGCAAAGCCGAATGTATTTACGTGCTTCAAACAGTTTCTGGTTTTGGCTGAAAATTTATCAGCATGTAAAATGGGCACCCTCCATCCTGATCGAGGGGGGGATATATGTCTTCTAACTTTAATGCATTTCTAGTTGAGCATGGGATAAAGCATCAGTGTACAATGATGTATATAGCTCAACAAAATGGATTTGCTAAAAAGAAGAAAAAGTCACTCATGGAGATGGCGAGATGTATGGTCAAGAGTCAAGCTTTACCACATAGTTTCTAGCTTGAGGTTGTCATGTGTGCACATATGTACTTAATAGGTGTCCCAATAAAGCATTGCAATCTATCACTCCATATGAGGCTTGGCATGGTCGCAAGCCATCTATTGCACACCTACGTGTTTTTGGTTGTCTGGTATACGCATTAGTGTCTGAACAACGCAAAAAAATTTTTGTTGGGTACACTTCTGAAGGCAAAGGCTATCATCTGTATCATCTACAGACTAAATGCATTTTTGTTAGCCGTGATTTTGTTTTTGTGGAAGATGCTATTCACCCACTACTTTCATGTACCAAGGAGACATCAGTTAGCTCCAAAGACATGTATGACACTTTGCTACCTCTTTTTACGGGTGGACAGTCTAATGTTGGTCCTAATGAGGGTTCTTAGTCTTTATAGGTTTAATATGATGATGTAGATCATTCCATTCCTGATGGAGATTTACATAATGCACTTGTTGATGAGAGAGATGATATTGAGGAGGCAAAAACTATGCCAAAATGGCTAGTGCAGACTTTGCATGACATCAAATTATATGCACCTTTGTCATATCGTACTCGTTCAGTCTCTCACAGTGCCTCTTTTGCATCAGATTGCTATGCTATGGCTGCCTCTAGTCTCTGTGATGCGAGTGAGTCTATTTCATTTGATGAAGCACAAAATTCTAAAAATTGGATGACTGCTATGCAATCAGAATATGATGCTATCATGAAAAATGGTACCTGATCTTTATGTGACTTGCCTCCTGGCAAGAAGGCCATTGGCACTAAGTGGGTATACAAGTTGAAGCGTAGGTTTATGGAGCAGTTGATAGGTATAAGGCTAGGCTTATTGCAAAGGGTTATGTGCAGGTCAGAGCGCATTGGCAGTTGTGAGGAACCCTGTGTTCCATGCTTGCACTAAGCACATTGAGGTGCATTATCATTATGTCAAGGAGAGGTTCTCTGCTCGAAAGATCAGTTTGGCATATGTGCTCACATAGGAGAACATTGCATACCTTTTCACAAAGGCTCTGCTTAGGGAGAAGTTTGAAGCTTTCCGCAAAGCTTTGGGCTTACTTCCTTTTTTGGATTGATTCCACATAGCTTGACACTTCCTTATACATGAGTCTCAGCTCCTTGTTCACTGCATCACTCCTAAGGGGGATTTGTTGATATATTTAGATAGTGATGTGTGTGAACACACTAGGACTATCGAGGAAATTTTTTCCCTCTTTAAGAGGTTTCTTCCCCCCCGGCTTGTATATACACCTATAACCGTAACGGATCACTTATCTTTGTACATTCTAGTGGTAATACATTCAGCATTTTGCGTTGTGCTCCAAGCTTCTTCTTTTTTGTATTGTTTGCATGCTTCCGTAGACCTCAAACTCCAACAAACTAGACCTCGTCCTAGTTGTATTTGGTATTATATAAGCAGATGAGATGGATAGATCTCTTGCCAAGCTTCCTATGTCAACTCTTAACTTCAGTGATCTTCCAACTATGAAATGCTAGTATGGAAAATTATCAACGAGAAAATGATCACATCCCACGTTAAAAAAGATGGGTCATTTTCATCATCATCTCCAAATCCAATTCAAGCTCACACATGCAATAAAAAAAATCTACTAAAAAAAATGGTCATATCTCCTTCATTACTCTTCCAAATTGAGCATATGATGGCTCGTTTTGAAGCTAAGAAAAATATATGAAAATAGATTTTTGTAAAAATGGTTATTGCCTATCATAGACACAAAAAGTTCGCACAAAACAACTTTTGTAATGGCAAGAAAAGACAAAAAACACTCAGCCTAATGGTAGTAGATATGAAATGAAACAAGTAGCAAGTGTCACATATCAAAGATTGAGCAAAAAAATTCACCAAGAAACCATGAAAGCTTGTGCATGGATTTTTCAAGAAGAAAAGATCTCTTACACACACTAGCAAAAAGTCTCTTTACAAGTGAGGTCTTGGCCTTTATATAGGCTTCTCTTAAGAGCCTTTGTTTTTTATTTGAAAATGAAATTGAAAATGTTGAAACTCTTCGTTCTAGCAGTATTTTTGAGGGTAGACTCTTCCCTACAATTGTCAAAAAGCGCTATAGAAACCTTGAATATATACAACTCTTCTTTGATACAAAATTTGAAGGGATTTGTACAAGGGTAGATAAAAATACAAGGTTTTTTTACCTGAAATGTGTCTAAAATCGAGAGTAAATTTGAAGAAAAGAATGAGTCGAGGTGGATAGTTCTATCAACTTGAGTAGTCTATGCACTAGTCCTCATCTATGGTGTCTAGAGAATCTCGAACCATGTGGAATCTACTACCAAATAGATATTGTGTTATGATATCTTTGCTACAAAATCTCTTCAACTTCCTCCATCATGTAAGAGTAATAGAAAACAATCCCAACTTTGAAGAATCTTTTTCTTTGGAAGTGCTGGGAGCTAAGTATGTTCAACCACTACTTCTCAATTGTTCGAGCTTTTTGCTATCCTAATAAAACGTCAACTATTTGGTGCATGGAATTGGTCAGTAACCTAGATGCTTCTTAAATGTAGAGTTCCCTACTCCATGTATGCAAGTTCTCATAAGGTAGTTGCTCTTTAAATTCTTCCACACGAAACATGGGGTCATCAACTTGGATTGGTTCTTTGAGAGCTAACAAAGTTGGTGAAGTGTGCACATGTTTAGGTGATGTAGATGGTGTCGGAACTTATGCAAATTCATTTGCATGGACCATTGAGGGTTGAGGATCATATGCTCTTTGAAGATCATCTACCTAAATAAGTAGAACCTCATTCTTATCTCTATATAATTTTAATGAATTTGAGTTCATAAATAGTGTCAAAGCTGTGGTATCCTCTTTGCACTTCAAATTAGGTAGCTTGAAGTAAATCTGGATCATAAGCACTCACCTGGTGAAGCAATCTTCTCAATTATTCCTCTTTACCCTAGAACTCTTTTTTGTTGCAAGCACATCTATCTTCCAATTGTGAGCGTATGGTAGATACTTTAGAAGCAATGCTAAGATAAATATTTGGGGTTACTTCCATCTCAAGTTCTTTTCTCTGGTCCTCGTGATGATGAAGCATCTATACTTCCAATATTCTCATAGAAATGATATTAGTACAAGTCTTTCACCATTATGTTAGTTCAGTTGGTAAAGTTATAATTGTTAGTAAAAATGTGAAACGTATATGATGGTGTATGCATAAGCTTCTAATGCTTAGGATTTGCAACAATGCTTATGCAAGATGAAGAGATGTACAAAGGGATCTTATGATGCAAAAGATAAAGTTGGTCTAGTAAGATCAAAGATTTCTAAAAATGAGGCTTTCCTTTTAGGCTAAGCCACTTGAAAAAGAGGTTTCTATGAGTGATTTGGTCTCTCTAAGGATTCTAAGAATTCTCCTATGATGAGAATTTCTAAAGGATGTGGATCATTACTAAGCTTGGGAGCCCATTTAAGAGAATTTCTAATAGGGTTAGAGATGGGAGATTACTTATTTGCCCACTTATATCTCATGGATGTGGGCTTTCAAGGTTTCTTTGAAGCTATGATTATTTGTTTTGTATCTTCTTTTAGATCCCAAACCCATTGGTTAGATTGAGTTACTACTAGGCCTATCTGTTTAGGCCTATTGGTATTAGTTTTAGAAATTTTTACAACTTTGATATAGGTTGTTTTGGATCCAACTTTCAGTGATGCCTATACTCGTTGCTTCATGATCGAAACTCATTTAGGAACAAGAACTGAGCTTGTCCTTGTTGACATTAAACTAAGGCCTTAGAGACCCAAACTTGTTTATTCTTTGTTGATGGAGGATGACAATATTGTGAGGAGATGGTTTGGGTTGCTCTAGAGATGAGTTGGTGTTGCACAAAACCTACTCTACACCTACCAAGTTGACTCCAGAGATGCTTAGTGGACTCCTTTGGCTTCACAATAATGCATTTATACCCACTAGGTACTTTGGAATGTTATTCCCAAAAGTTTTTACGAAAACAGATAACTTGCATGTACTAGAAATATGAAGAAGCCTTCTATTTCGAGAATGCTAGTGCTCAATATTTTGCTCAGAGCTCACAACCTGGTATGAATTGACTAGAGAGCTTTTGCACATATCTAATTCAAATGTATAGCTAACTAAAACAAATTATTTCATGAATTTAGAGGCACTATACACTGATCAATGAGTTTAACAACTCAAAGAGTTCATCGTGACACTTCAGGATCAAGATGATGTGCAAGCATAGTCAACTTCATTAGTTCATATCTCAAGATTGGTTGAACTAAACATAATGAAACTTTGTAGATATATAGTACCAAGTTAAAGTGCATCAAATGGTTGAGTATACACACTTTTGCAAAATCACTAAAATGATGAAGTTGCAACAAAGCACAGTATACAAAAATGAACTTGAAGAAATGTATCAACTTATGTATGCTAATGAACATATGATACAAGGGAAATGTGGATTTTGGATGAAAAGGTTATGTCAATTCAAGCTCTTGGAAGTCAAACAAATAAACAAGATGTTATGAGAAAATCACAATTTTGTGATAGTCAAACAATCACGATTATGAGACAACCAAAAAAACGTGATTTTGAGAGCTCGATAATCACGATGTTGTGACAATCAAAAAATCGCAATTTTGAAAAAGTAAGACAATCACGATGTTGTGAGACAATCACGATGCTAAGATAACCTGAGAAGCATGATTTTGAGAAGGTCAGACAATCATGATGTTGAGACAACCTAAGAATCGTGATTTTGAGGTGGTCATACAATCGTGATTTTGAGAAGGTCAGACAATCGCAATGTTGTGAGACAAGCATGATGCAAAGATAACCTAAGAATTGCAATTTTAAGAAGCTCAGACAATCACAATGCTATGAGACAATCACGATGTTGAAACAACTAGAGAATCACGATTTTGAGAATGATTTTACGCAAAAACTTCCAATACTGAGAAAATCATGATGCTCAAAAAAATTTGAATTTTCCACAAAGTCGTAATTTCCTCCACAAAATCACATTTTTCTGAGAGTGTTTGCGAGAACGTTGAAATCAAGCACCGAGAACTATGTGTCATGCACAGGTACTTGAAAATCATAGAAACTTGTACATACAAACACTTTCTCTCCCACACTCTCTCTCGCAAAGCCACGAATGAGAAATGAGGTGAGAATGGGGAATATACAATCAAAAACAAAAAAAGAATATGTGAAGATGAAGATGGGAGAAGATTGTGATGATGATGAAGGTGGAGAAAAATATCAAAAAAACAAAACATTATTATTTTTTACCTTCCAACCTTCCAAATCTACAATCTTACCGTCACAACACTCGTCCTTGAACAATGCTCCCAAGCAATGGTGCCAAAATTTGGTGTAGCCCAAGCGTGAGCACCACCTCCTTTACTTGTCAATCCGTGGAGATGTGAGGAGGATATGAAGATCATGAGCAATTGTGGCAAGTAAATGTGAGTGACAAGCACATACATACACGTGCACACACACAAAGCAAAATAACAAAGATAGAAACAATGGAAGCTTTGATTCTCAATAACTCAATTACACTCTTCAAGAAGCTCTTTCTCTCACTTGCTAACCTAAAAAATGAGCTCTCTAGCTCTTTTTATAGTTTTTCACTAGCTTTGGCCCTATCCAAATATACTATCCAACCTAGTTAAAATTTAGGTTCGAGGGCTTATTTGAGGACTCAAGGGAGTGTAAAAATCATGAAAATTGATTCGTAGATACTTCTAATGCTCTAAAAGCTTGAGGACGACTCCACCTTGAAAAAATGGAGTTGCAAAAATGTGAATGATATTTACAATGGCTTTAAGTGATCACAATCATTGTTTTTAGAGGGACTAAAACCACACATTGGTGAAAATTGGCCAAACATGTGGATTCAATTTCCACTCAAAATAAACCTTTAGAGATGAAGTCTAAATCAAATAGTTTTGCGCATCCTCTTTCTCCACAATGATAATATATACAATAGAAAGAAGTCTATGTTGTTTGGATATGAAATTGCAATGGTATTTTGTACACATCTGAAGAATGGTAAGGAATGATTGATGAATTGTGGAAACTGAACTCAAGCTGTGGCACAGTTAATCTTTCACTACATCAAGTTTCCTAGTATCAGTCCATATTTTACTGATAACAAAGGAAAAGTTGAAGTAATGGCTTTTCACTCTTAGAATCTTACAGATAATTTACTAAAATGCATACTGCAGGACGCATTGATTACTGATGCATAATCAGATTCCATTCTATAGATCATATGAAGTTCCTTTCAGTTTTGAACCAGTATGTACTATTATGAGACAGAGCCTAAAATTGTAAGGTATTTTGTCTCCAAGGGCCATTTTCCCTATCAAAGACGGGTTTTTCAAAATTTCTTGTCAAATGAAAAGCTGAGATAATTAATTTGCCTTTACACAACTATATGTATATGTCTTTTATAGCTCCAGTTTGATGGTGTGGGTCGATAACTAGTTTCAAAATAACTAATGTGCATCCTATCATCACTTTGTGCCATCTCAAGAATTATTGGACCTACGCTTGTTACTTAAGGGTTCAATCCAGGGCCTAAAATTGAAAGGCATTTTGTCTCTCAATGGCCATTTTCCCTATCAAAGACAAGTACTTTTCGAAACTTCTTGTCAAATCAAAAGCTGAGATTGTTAGTTTGCCTATCACTTTTACACAACTTTATGTATATTAGATATATATGTCTTCTATAGACATATCAAAATTCCTCAAATTATTAAGTTAATATCTACTCTCATATGACATTTTGTCTTTCCTGTCAAATTTGAGCCCTGCTATGAGGCCACAGCATTTCAAGCATTGGGTAGGATGGTTCAGTAAAGTGCAGTACAATACATCTTTAAAAGCTATTTTGGTCTCATTAATATCAATAAGAAGAAATAATTAGGATAATTTATGAAGGCAGAAATGTCATTGATTAGCTTCAGATGGTTCATGTTCAAAGAGTCCGAAAACTTCAATGCATTGATCAAAAGATAAACATGATACTTAGAAGTTAAAAGTAGAAATACAAAAATAAATAAAGACAATGTAACTGGCTTATTTCCCCATAAATAAAATAAGAACTCTTAATACTCAAATTTTTAAGCGATGGAAGCAGAAACTCTACACAGCTAAATCAATTTAAGTTCATTACTTTAATCTATGATAAATGATACAAACAGCAGGACAACCAATGTCTCAGTTATTCAAAGAACTTGAACTATTGATATATTTTACATGAGAAGATAGCATGTGTTACACATGCCATTGAATCTATATTTACTAATGTACAACCTGCTCTGCTTCATTTAGAAAAAAGAGAAAGCTAGTCATGTACTGTGGAGAGGAATGGTAGTATGTATTCAGCAGCAAGTTCAGGTCTATCATCATGGGGGCAGTGGCCAACGTCTGCAAGAGAAAAGACAGCCACATTGTTGCGTTCAGCAGAAAGCTGCCTAAAATAGTTTGCAACCTGATAATGCATGTCAAACACCCAACGTGAGTTGTACTGAAATTGAAGTTTTACTGCTAAATTCAGTGCCTTTGAATAGCACTACTTAGAGAAAATACTTACAGGACCATTTGGTGGAGTCCAGATGTCCGAATCTCCCCAAAGAACCAATACTGGGGCAGAAACATTTTCCATCAAACCTTCAGGACGTGGACCTAAAAAAATAACATGTAACATTTCTTGAAACCAAGAAATCAGCACGAGATCCATGACATCCAGATAAATCCCTCTAAGCAAAAATCTGAAACGATTCATAGCCTTTTCCTGAACAATCAACTATCATATTGAGAAAAGATCACCATCGAGCAAAGATTATTAAGGTTCTGTATGCAAAACATCACATAGAATTGTATTCTTTTTCCCATGAATAAACAACTGGCATGTGAAAGAAACCATCAACATTAATTACATTGAGTGACTCCAGAAAAACAAAGGCGAATTCCAGGACAAAGAAATCATGGAAGACTTCCCTCTCTCTACTCACTTCACACTCAAGAGCTGCTTAATTAAAGCAGTCAAACGTACCTGGATCTCCAGTGAAGACTTTGACAAAAACATCAGTGGCTCCAGGGTCAGTTGATGGAGCATGTAATATGTCAACCTGCAGAATGATCACTCAGAAAGTGAATTAATCTATCTAATCTATCAATCAATTGAAGAAACAACCAAATGGTAAAGATCAAAACTTCATACAATAAGTCGGAAAGAAAGACAAGACAATTCAATAACTGAAATCTATTAAAAGATTTCATGTTGATACTAGAGAAGCAGTTTCTGTTCTCAACAGTTTTAAATACTCGTTTTCAGATATAAAGAAAATAGAAAACAACATGGAAAGAGCTATTTCAAAAGTCAAGGAGAAGTCAAAGATCTCTAATCACCTCAAATGCAGTCTGCTGCCTTGTAATTGACTCTCTTCCTCTCTCCCTACTAACTCAGAATGATAGGTATGCAATGAATAGGTGCAGGGAGGAACAGAAATATAACCATTCACGATAAAAATTTTGAGCACAGAACACTAGAAAGAACAACATATATACATATATGATATATATGTGCACAGACATATCTAGCTCCATACTACTACATTTATCATTTCTTTTTCCCTGGGGAATGCATGTCCTTTTTTGTTAACATTATGTACAAAGGTACAAGCCCCCTGGAGAATAAAATTACAAAAGACTGCCCGCAGCCAAAAAAAACAATAGAAAATATAAGTTGTACAGCCAAACAGCTACCCAAAAACTAGTGTGCACGCGCACATGCGCACACACACACACAATACACACAAACACACTCCTATGGATTGCAGATCTCCCTGAAGGATTGTACACACACATGTTGGGTGACTACAACTTATTTTGCTACATTATGAAGTGCAATCTCCAGCTCTTCACTCAATTTTTGTTGTGCAATGTTTAGACCACAGCTCTCCATCATTGATATCATAACAAGTTCACAAAGGATGCATTGGCAATTATTAAGCATTTTTCTAAAGGAAGACTGCCAGAACACAGTGCAATCACTTTCACAATAAGAAAGTGCAATCACGTTCTTGTCACAAGTGCAATCACGTTCTTGTCACAAGTGCAATCAAAGCAAGTTCCCAGGTGCATCTGTCAGATGATTGTAGCCCGTTCTTGCTACATTAGGCAATGTAAGCTGCAGATGGTGGCTCTCTCATCATTAGTACCACACCACCAAGTCACATGTATCTGTTGGTCAATCATCAAGCATTTTTGTTGCAGAGTGTTGTGCATCCTATGGACCGCAACTCTCTCCATCACTGATTCTAAAGCATGCTTGCATGTGCACAGGTTGATTGACTGCAAGACATCTTTCCTATACAATGCAGTATTTTTCTTCACATGGACATAGCTTTTTTTTGTATGTGTGTGTGTATGTGTGCGTGAATGCGTGTGTGCATGTGTGTGTGTGTGTGTGTGTGCGCGCGCACACGCATGTGGGTGTGGGTTGGGGAGGTGTGTGTGTGTGTGTGTGTGTGTGTGTGTGTGTGTGTGTGTGTGTGTGTGTGTGTGTGTGCGTGCGTGCGCGCGCGCACGCACACGTGCACACGTGCTCCCTCCCTCCTCCCCTCCCCTCCCTCCCCCCTCCTCCCTCCCCTCCCCTCCCCTGCCCTCCTTCCCCCCTCCCCCCCGGGGCCCTCCCTCCCTCCCTCTAAAAAAAAATTCACCACAACACACTCCCTTGGACCTTCATTCTACATGCTACTTTGAACAAAGCTTCCATCTGGTAAGGGGAGATGGAGAACAGACACCTCAACAAAAGTTTTCATCACAGCGCGAATCAAAACTAAAGCAAATACTACTAAAATGCTGATTCACTCTTGAAAGAAACTTGTCCCTTCCATTCAATGGAAACAAAGGGAGCACACACACACAACATCCATACTTCATTAATGCCCATATTGGACACCGCTCCTACAACCACCTCTTGCTTTGGAACTCAGATCTGGTGCACATAACCTACAGTGGAAAGGGGTTGTCAATATTTCCAACTGTCTTGATCAAGCCGGAACTAATCACTTTTGCAAATGCAAGACAGAAATTTGGGATCGGCCAGGCAAATAGATCATTATAGCTACGTATTCAAGAGACATTTCACGATCTTTGGTTCCCCTCTTCTATCCCTACCTTACAGTGTCATAAATCATGACTTGTTATTTAGAATGTAAAAACACAATCGAATGAAAAAGAAAATGCATGTATAGCTCACTTCGTGGCTCACGGCCTTATCGAGATCTCTCTGACCCTCGTCGTCTGTGCCTATGCGTGTGTAGCGCGATGGATGTGCCATAGCTGTTGCGCAACTACAAATGGTATCAGAGTTGATAATAGACAAGGATGCATCCGACTTCTCCATAGGGCGAGACAACGTGCCCCCTTTGTCAGGAGACCATTTCCCCTGCGAAGGCAATGAGCTGATGGGCCACCTTCCCCCACAGCACTTAACCTCGTTTTTACAAGAACATTGCACTGCACTTCGTCCTCCCACCCCATACAATTCCTCTATCACTCTCTTCCCTTACCGTCTGCTCCGCTGTGCATGCCGAACTCAATCAGGAGGCCATCGCCATGGCGCCCTCTTGTTCTTCCTCATCGTCATCTGTCCTCACATTGTGTTTGCAAACAAAATCCTAAAGCCCTTTGATGGCATGCTCCTCATCACCAGCAACCCCGAACTTCATCCGCCACTCTCCGCCCATAGGCTCACCATGTCTAAGGACTTTTGAAGCTCGGCGGGAGACTCCGCTAGCAAGACAAGATAATCGGGAAAAAAAAGTCCTTTGAGCTTACCAAGACCAGGCACATCAAGTCCCCATGACTCTCCCCCCTCCCGAATGTTGTTAATATAAATAATAAACAATGTAGAGGACAGGCTCGCTTAAGTGTTGTTCCTCCACACGAGCCTAGACTTGGGAAGCCCAAGCGGACGAGGATGCAGACGCGGATGCGGACGAGGACGAGGACGAGGACACAGGCATGGACCAGGACGAGTACACAGGCATGGACGAGGACGAGGACGCGGACGAGGACGCGGACCTGGACGCGGACAGGGATGCAGACCGCGGACGCGGACGCAAATATAATAGATTCATATATTATATAGATACAGATATAATAGATTCATACATTATATAGATAGAGATACAAATACAGATACAGATATAGATATAACAAATTCACATATAAAAATAGATAAAGATATGGATATGGATATAGATATAGATATCATAGATTCATATATAAAATAGGCATGGATATGGATATGGATATGGATATGGATATGGATGTGGATATACACATATACATACATACCACTATTACATACATACATACATAGTACATACATACATACATACATACAAACATATATACATAATCGCTGAATTGGCAAGTATGTTTGCAGAACTGAACTAAACTAGATCAGAAACGCCAGTCAATTTTTTACCTTTTCAGATGTGCATCAGACTCCACAGCATCCCCTCTCCCTCTCCATCCCCCTCTCTCTCCCTCCCTCCATCTGTGTGTGTGTGTGTGTGTGTGTGTGTGTGTGTGTGTGTGTGTGTGTGTGTGTGTGTGTGTGTGTGTGTGTGTGTGTGTGTGTGTGCACGCACAGTGTTCATATCTGTGTAAAAAATGATGTGTACATAGCTCCAAAATGAGTCTGACTTGCAAGAAATCACTCATCCAGCTTGTCCAGAACATCAAACGGTATTTACCCTTACTTAACCTTTGCATCTATATTTATGTATTGCCCCTACTTTCTCATGTATGGCTATTCTTTCCTTAAACATAGACATATAAGGTATTGTCAAGTTAAAGATTATGGTTGATATCTTATGTGCATATCTTCTTATTTATCTAATGTCCTTTATTTTTCTGGCTATTAGAAATGTATTTTCAGATAAATAATTTGTGAATAATGTTTGCTTAAAGTTTTGGAGGCCCCAATAGCGTGCAATAAAAGGTTGAGTTACTTTGGAATGAAGACATTGAGCGGAAAATGTTGTGTATCTTACAAGCTGGTCAGTAACAGAGGCCTTGTTTCTATAAGCCTGTTGCTCTAAAATGCTTCTGATATTTTCCTTTCTCCGAAACCTGCAGTATGATTGATATTGAAATCATGATTTACAGGTTATATGACAGTCTTGAAAAATCATACAAAAAGAGCATGGACAAACCTGTCAAAAAGGAAGTTTGCAACACGAGGCTTTTGCAACAGATACTCAATGAGAATAAATATTGGGGACAATAAGCGAATCAGAAAGTTTTCGTCCATAAGACCTTTTCTGTTCATTGCACCTGCACAATTGAGAAGCACTAGACCCCTACAAAAGAAAAGGAGCATAAGCGGCTGTATGCGCACGCGCGCGCGAGAGAGAGAGAGAGAGAGAGAGAGAGAGAGAGAGAGAGAGAGAGAGAGAGAGAACAAAGAAAGGTATATCAACATCTATAAGAAGAGGGAGAGACAAAGAGAGAACAAAGAAAGTTATATATTAGATGAAATATACGATTACAAGGGATATAAAACGCTCTCATTAGAAAATCTATAAGGAGTCAAATCAGCCCAATAGATGAAATATACAATTATATAAAACCATGTCATTAGAAGAAAGAAATTCAAGAATATGTGTATACGGCATGTGCTGGATCTGGCTGTACAATGCCAGGATGGAGAGAATGGCACTATATGCTATGTAAGTACAATGACTATATGTGCCTTAGCTCCATCCTGGGCAAACAAGATATATGCCGGGTAGCTCTCAGGGTATCTCATAGTCTGATGCTCTGGATCTCAGATTAATTATGTTACATATATCTGAAAACTGGGACAGGTGGTCATATGCTCCTCTTCCTCTGCTAGTGTGTCCTTGATCTTTGGTCATCTGCCTCTGCTAGTGTGAATCCTTGCTCTCTGGATAAAAGGTGTGAGAGTAAACTGGTGATGCATGCCACTTGTCCTGTGGGGGTCCTGTCATATGGTATTCCTGCGTCTCTGAATCTCAAGGAGATATCAATGCAAACCTCCAATAGCCATGTATCCAATAAGCTTTTTATTGAACGGGGTGTACCAGATGTCAAAATATATATTTCTTGAATCTCTGAGTAGGCTGGACATCTGAAAGTAAAAGTTGTTAGGGCCCTCCAAGATCCTCCTTGCTGAAAAGACAAGTAGGGCTTATTCATGAAACATACAAGAACAGACCTCAGCCATAAAGTCAAGTGGGATCTTCCGAGGCCGGCAACCTGCAGATGCACATGGGTGGCCATCATCACGAGAGCTAATGCCCCATACCACGACACTCACACCAGAACAGGTGTACGCATGACTCCAGAGTCCACCAAAGGGGAACATCCTAATGTGTGTACATAAAAATATGCACAAATGGGGCTGTGAGGCCCATTTATAAGACTCACATAAGGAGGTGGGCCAATTCACACTCGTTAATCCTTTACCACTAGACCAGACAACCTACGATCATCCATTCAAATGTCCTAGGGAAGTGGGGTGACATGACAGTTCCCTTGTATCTTTCAGTTCCTGTCCTCAGCAACTTCCCTTGTAATGAAATCAGAGAACCGACTCTTCAACCACAGAACTGACTCCCAAGTTACAATAAGAAGTCCTTCTCGGCTCTTGTACCCTCACATTCAGAACCAAATCAAGCTCTGGTGGAATACAACAGCTGGTGTCCTCCAAACTCGAGATCTCCTTCAAAGGCTTCCCCAAAATCACCCTACCCAAGCCACTCTTTCAAGCGACTAACATGGAATACAGGATGCATGATGATTCTTCGAGATAGGTCCAGCTCATCATGCAGCAATTACCCTCCTTGTGATCTGAAATGGATGACAATACCAAGAGGATAACTTCGTGCACATGCTCGCCCTCATCGTATAAAAATTCCTCACTACCCGAAGGTATATCCACGTACCAACTTGCAACTTACAAGGCCTATGATGTTGGTTGGCATAGAAGAATGCACAATCATGTGCCATCTTTACACTCCCCCTCACTATTTGTAACATCTCTAAGCTCTTGCATATCCTACTCGGAATCAGCCATGAATAGTGACTACACACCCTTGAGTCCAACGGCGATTGGTCTAGGCTCATAACCATACATCAGCATAAATGGGATACATCTAGTTTATGCACTTACTTCATGCTCCACTAGATGCATACTAGACAAACCAAGCATTGCAAGCATACAAGACACACACCATGCAATTATATATCACTCAAAGCAACACATGGTGAAGACATTGGGATCATGAGACAAGATTTCAAATTCACCATCTATTACTAGGTTTACATGAATTCTACAAGGGCATGGGATGCCGACAGGAATGATTCCCTTGATCACATAATGGAACCATCATATACAAAAGAAATATGTTGCACTACATAGTCCATAGATGGGTAATTTGTTATATGGACCATAGCCTGCTTAAAATAACATCCACATGCTCACAACTCATGATCCTAAAGTCTAAACTCTATCATGAGATTGAACTATGTTAAGATTTTTGTTGATCTTTTGCTCCCTCTACTATCCGCATTTATGACAACATCTAGATGGTCAACAGACTCAATTCCTGTAGAAGATCAGTATAAAATGAGGTGTCTTAGGCGAGTTTGGCAACTTGGGCACCTTGGGCATGTAAGGTGCCCTTGAGCGCTACCATGTAAGCTTGCTTCACAAGCGTGACGAGTAAGGTGGCCTTGGGGACTACTTCACAAGCTCAATGAGTAAACCGAGCCACTATACCACAAATTGGGCCACCTCTATATCATGGCCCAAGTTGACTATTCAATCACTTGGGTGACTACTCTATGTATGGGTGACTAGTGCATTTGTGGGTGACTAGTCCATGAGTGGGCTTACCATCTCATGAGTCATGAGTCCCTAGGTGACCTCCTCATGGGCAACCAAGAGGGCGACTAACTCCTCATGGATAACCGACTGCCTACATTCATTGTGGATGACCACCTAATATGCCTACGGGCAACTACCATCTCATGTGCCAACATGTGGGCAACCACTTGGTTGCCTCTAGGCAACTACTTCAAGGAACAACCTCTTGAACAACCTCTTGGGCAACCAATATTTGGTGGTAGTGGGTGACTACCATACCGTGTGTACCATCATGGACAACTACCCTTAAGCCCTTGGGCAACTACCTCTTGACAAAAACATATTAGGCAACCTCCTCCAGACATGGGTAACTACAACATTTGGGTGACATCCTATTGGCCTTCGGCAAATACCTTTTTGGGCACCCCAGCCACCCTTGGTCCACCCCACTAGCCACTCCTACCACTCCTAGCGGTTAAAGACGATTGACAATGGCAATTGCCCAGGCCAACACACACCTGACCACCATTACTTCCCTGAGCATGATGGCCACTCCAGTGCAAATATGTAGCCATCCCTAGATAGAATATATGATGGACTTCAGATAGGAGAGACTTCATCGAGTAGACTGCATGCTCATACACTTTATGCTTGTGGTTTTCTAGCATTTGTATTTCCCTTAGCAGATTGTGACAAGCTCCTCCTATACAACGAGTAATCCCTGCCAAAGGTGCTGCTTTAGAGGATAACTTTGGTGTTGGTGTTAAAAGAAAGGCAGTTGTAGACCCATCTGGCTAAGATTGTATGAATTTTCATCTGTTCTTAAGATATAGTTCTGGGTTTCTCTCCTGTATCTCCCTTGATATTAAGTGTCTCCTGTTCATCTTTCTTGAGGTCTATTGTGTGTTGTTTTAGTGTAATTTTAAGTGAAGTATTGAGCCCTTATTGTGAGTCTTTGTGACTATTCTATCTTAAGTTTCTACATCACCTGCTCCAGAAGAAAGTGCTAACTGCACTCCCCAAAACCGACACACTTATTCACCACCTACAATTCCTAACCTGACTACTTGCACCACACGAAAATTTTAAAAATAACTAGGTTGTTGTCAAATGAAACTGTAACAGTCTCTCCATGAACCTCTCCCTTGATATGAAAAAAATCATGCAGGCCAAACACGATCCCATGTGGAAGACAACCTACACTCCTACATACATGAAATATCTCAGATTCAAGACTCAAGGCACCTGTATCTATCAAGGGAGTATCTAAGGCTGATGGCTTCCTCTTCTTTCTCCTCAGAAAAAACTTATCATTCAAAAGTGGTCGATCTAGTGGACACTTAAGAAAGATGTGCATGCATGTCATAGACTCGCATAGGCAAAGGGCTGTAGCACATATTCCCCTAACAACTCTTTAGATGTGATCTCTCTTGTTAATCATCTGTGATGAATGGAGTATGATTAGAGGGACTTTATCTTCACTGCTAAGTTTAAAAGCTTCAAAGTAATGTCATGACGAACCTAAATAAATCCTCTCCACCTTTTGCTGCAGCTGCTAATGCAGTAAGTGAACCAATGGAGTTTCCAACAAGCACTGCCCCTTCCTCTGCGAATTCCTTGGCAAAATCTATATAAAACCGAAGCAATAAAGAATGAAAATCATTAAGATCCAGAATTTCACCCTAGTACACCAACCAAAAAAAGTAATATAATTGCAAAATGGAACCATATAAAAACTGAAGGGTCATACCACAAATCATCTCAGCCCATAGTTCGGGACCATAATTGACTGCCTCTGGTTTATCAGATGCCCCAAAACCCAGCAAGTCAATGGCATAAACTCTATACTCACAGGTCAGAAAGGGAATCAATCTTGCAAAATGACCAGCATTTCCTCCTGGAAAAAATAAATGCTTCAAATTGTTATATGCTTCTGCCAAAGAGTTCATATGATACACTGATTATAAATTACATTTCAAAAGCTAGGAAGGACAATGTATTCCTTTAGGTCAAATTTACTGTCAAAGCTAGGAAACATTGACAAATGGTTTGTGGCGAAATGTGTCCAGAAGTTCTTGAACATAAGAAGCATTTTGGAGTTTCTACTTCCTGCACCGAAATGTGAAACTATGGTGATATGTCTCAAACAAAGAATTATATGATGATAAACTCGTATTTCTACAAGGCATCATCCAAAGCATTTTGTAGCCTTATATGTTTTTATTTAGGATGGGTTGGAACAAGACAAGCATTGCTGCTTTTATCATGTACTAGAACAGTGTCTTTTGGGAGGAAATATTTTTTCTGAACTGTAGTAATTAAAGTGCGATTGAACCACAACTGTACAATGGAAAATAAACACACTCTTCACATATGAAGAACAAAGCTGCCGGTATTGATACACGACAAGAAATTTGTGAAGTAAAACACAGAATGCAGTAAAATAAAACCTCACATTAACATCTTTGTAACCCATACCAAATCCATGGACAAGTATAATTGGCTTTCCACAGCCTGCCACTCCATAGTTTATCTTGTGCCCCCTGTAGAAATAGAAATAACATTACTGTGAGCACCAAAAAAAAGAGAACCATATGAATAATTTTACTACCAACTGTTTAGGCATCAAGGAGATCAAAATTTTTCTCCATGCTGGTGCATGAAACTCAACATAGTAAGAGGCAATATAGATGAGCCACAGCATACCAAACACACAAAATGGTACATGGTCATGTGATTTCGCAAGATTGTAACACCTGGAAACTAAGATAACCCTAGCTTGTAGCATATTCTGTAATGAATGTCACATTGAAAGCAGCTTTTATGGTTGGCACATAACAGATTATTGAGGCAACCTAACCACAAATGACTACAGACAGAACATCAAGTTTTATTGTACATAGTCAGAGAAGACCAAAATGTTTTTATTCCCTTCAAAATTGTAAGACTGGTAATGATCACACTGGGCTTCACTGCACATGAATATCATATACAGACAACCTGCTCAATTTTTCTCGATCAATACAAAAATCTCCACAACAGCTGCAGGAATAGCACGTTGCAATAAATAAGAGTAAGGGTCAAAAGCTCCATAAGTTCTTCACTTTATTGAGAAATATTTTAGCTCTCAGTGAGAGAACTTTGAGGGTTCTAAAAAACAAGTCATTATTCCATATAACCAAAAACCACAGCCTTCCTCGCTCACAATTGTGATGGAAAAAATCTGCTTGGACTCCAGAATAGTTTTTAACAGTTTGTCATACTATTGCCATGAGAATTTCTCTTGAAAAGAAGATATGAAGAAAATTGCAATCTCTGAACACCTCGACTAGGTGACAAACTACTTTGTTACTTGTCCTCCTCTCTTGTACAATTTTCTAGGTGGGAAGATTCTCATATTTTGATCCCAGTTTGATAACCCTAGGATTTTCCAAATTTTCCTCCATTCCAGATGGTTCTACGGCAATGGAGTGTCAGGTCCCCGTTGCAATTTCCCTCAACTCCCTATTGTAAATGAGGGTATTTTCCTTTGTTGAGTCATACAGACAGGCAAATGGAATTCAGGGCATATGATAGGCTACGACACACAAGCACTGATAACTACCATGGTCCAACCTGAAAAGGGAAATACTTATTGATCATCAGATTCAGACATCAAGAAAAGGCTCATCCCCTCTGAGAGATGTTGAACTGGTTGGAGGCAAAGGCCCCAATGGCCCTCCTTTTATAATATTTTGACCCTTACACTGATAACTACCACAGTCCAATCTGAAATGGGAAATACTTATTGATCATCAGATTCGGACATCAAAAAAAGGTTCATCCCCTCTGAGAGATGTTGAACTTGTTGGGGGCAAAGGCCCCAATGGCCCTCCTTTGAGAGCTTTTCAGAGACAACTTTTATTTTAGTTTTGTCTGCGCAAACATAGTGCCCAGAAACACCGGAAATGGTTCGGCCGTTTCTGGGAAACAGACCGGAACAGAAACACCGTTTCTGGCCCCCTTTTTTGAAGAGCTCCCGAGTCCTGCAGCCGACTTTGCCTGGATTTAGCCTGGTATATGTGTGGACAGGCATTTGTAGGGTTCTATCAAAGTAAAGTTTTATTCAATAGGGATTGTAGTGCTGCTGTATGTACTGATAGACACTCTATTTTCCATGGTTAAATGTTGGATGGCCCACGTACTTAAAACGGGCATTTCTATCAAAGATTAGGTATGTTTGGTTGTTCTGTAGTTTAGATGCTTTGACTAGTATTGTGTCCCCTGATGTCAAACATATGCAATTTATGATACAGAGTTTCTATTTGGAACTGGATCCTTGGAGTATAGAGTGCAATGCCAGTAAACCAGGTCATTGCAGAAACTAGGACAATGTTGCAATAGAGAATTCAGAAATATACAAACTTTAGTGGAACATCTAGGTTCTACAGCAATCCAGAATAAAATTGAAGGTTCACACAGTAAGAGTGCTCCAGAGCATTTTGAGGATTCTTAAGAACATGCAAAGTTTACAATAATATATGGTCAAGAAGAAGAATATATAAAACATGCATAGAAACTTCTTTCTTACAATGGATAAAGATAAAGAATATCTTGTAATATGTATGGGAACTATGGTTGTGCATCAATAATTGAAGTTTCGCTTCAATAAGCTGTAGGCCACTATTGTCATCTGATTGCATAGCAATTTCCCACCTGCATGCTACAGCTGGTCTCTTTCCTCCATAAAATGATCTCAAATCTAACAACAAGTGAAACAGGATGTATGGGATGAGAATGCTTCCATCAGCAATTTTTAGAGAAGATTTTATCGATAACCCAATCAATTGCTGAATAGCTGGTAGTATTCCTCATGCTTCTGTCAAACTGGGTTCCAAACCACTCACACTGCAGATGGCTACTTTGAAAGACATCCAACATCTGACATGGAACCAGAGCCAAAGAATGCTGGGATTTAATGTCTTTTGAGCATCTATATTAGACTCCACTGACTGTCTCTTGGACTCT